>CM062818.1:1165323117-1165923117 GCA_031772625.1 Pinus tabuliformis
CCCTGGTCACCTTGCCAAGCCTCTGCAACTCCAGTTCCTGCAAAAGAAACAAAATGTCAAAGCATTTAGTCCATCAAAAGCAAAAAGTACGACAAACTTCCCAAAACAGAGTTTGAAAAAACAAGTGAAAAGATAAACATTAGCAAAGTGGGTTTTCTTGAGTGAAAAATTAAAAACATTGCTATATAAAGTTTTTTCACATCAAAGGAGGCTCATTTGTGTCCAAAGTGAAGGAGAGCATGTGCATTTGTGTTTTCAAAAGCCAAGGGAGCGATTTTTGTACCAAAACAGGGAAAATTGCAGGCGCGACGCACCTGGGTTAAGGCGCGGCGCACCGAGCCAACGCGGTGCACACAGAGCCCACTCCCCATTGAAATTTTGTATTGGTGCGACGCATCGAGCCAGTGCGGCGCACCTGTGAGGTGGTGCGGCGCACAAGTCTACAACGCCTGAACTGCATTCAAATCTTCTTCAAAGGCTCTCAAATTATAAATTCTTCATTGCCCAAGTAAGTTCACACTCCAATATGCTCAATGCATGAGTTTGTCTTAGTGTTCATGGTGATTTAATAGGGAAATATTGAAACCCTAGTTACTTGCACAACTTGTTGAAAAAACACTGCCTAGGGTTTACAAATTGCAGTTTTTGCTGCTAAATCCTACCCCTATCATTTTCACTCCCTCACTCCCTCACTTCATTTTCTCCCTCCCTTTTCATTCATATTTACCCATTCCTTATTCCCCATATCCCTAAACTACTAACCCTAAATCCCTACCTTCACTTATCCCAAACCCTAATCAAACAATCCCAAACCCTAAATAATATTCCCTAAATCCTTTCCATTTTCCCTTACCCTACAAACAACATCCCCAACCCCTCATACACAGTCCCTCCACAGTCCTTATCATCATACCCTATATTTTAGCAGCAAATACCCATTGACACCATAAAATCTCTTCATACTCATCTAAGAAAACTCAAGCATTGGCAAACGTGGAGTTAGATTCTTATTATGACAGAAATTAGGAAAAAGTCAGTGACTCTTCCAGAGAAATTCATGCACCAAGGAGACCTCATAAGAGTGGAAAACATAAACGATAGGAGCCTACTTCACTTGCCGAGCTGTTGGCTTGCCCTCTTGCTGTGACATGCTTCCAACATCAATCTTATTATCATTTTTGTGAGATGGTGGAAAGAGTCAAATACCACCATGAGCTGGCCAGATTGTTTGTGCTCCATCTTCACAATGGCCAAGTCAATTTGGCAGGTGTGACATTCACCTTGACACCTGAGACTATAGCTCAAGCAACCGGTATTCCAAATGTAGGTGAGCAGTGGAATAAGGGGCAGCTGGTAGACAGAGATCATTATGAGCCTTATATCAAGGCTGGTTTTCAGAGACATGTCAGTAGGGTTTTCCCATTTAGGTACCTACAGGACACATATGCTCCCTTGATGAAACTCATAATCAAATACTTTAGTTGTGAGGGCAGATTTTCTCATCTGTACACCTATCATATCAGATTGTTGATGCACTTTACTAGGGTGAGGATGATGAACCTCCCCTATTTCATTTGCCGGAATATTGAGAAGATGACCACATTGGTGCAAAGGAAGCCTCCTCATCAGCAGTATAACAACATCTATCACTTTGCCCTAATCAAAATTGTGGTTTTACATCAGCTTAGCCTACTGAATGTTTCATGGGAGGATTTCATCTCACATGAGGTCTTCATAGGTCCTCAAGTGCCCCCATCAGTTTTTCATGAGGCAGGAGAGCCTTCACATCAGTAGGAGGTGCATGAGACACAAACCACTAGTGTGCCAGTGTTTGTCACATACCAAAAGGGCACTAAGAGATTGTTTGCAGTAGCAAAACAAGTATTATCTCCACCCGGGGTGGAAGGGGTCTTGTTTCCTCCATTAGCAGAGTAGGTGCAAGAAAAGGGTAAGAAGCCATTACATGATGAGGGGCCTTCAGGAGGTCAAGAGACATATTTCATTCTTATTCAAGATGATGACAATGATTTGAGCTCAAAGCTGAAAGAGATCATTCGGGAGCAGAAAGATGACATTCATCATTTGTCTCTCAACCTGGAAAGGGCCAAATGGATAATTAATTATCTTGAGCAGAGGAACAAACAGTTAGAGGATCATCAAACCATCATGGAGCTAAAAAACATAAAGGAAAACCAACAAGCTACCAAGAGGAGGAAAACCAAATTGACAATGCTTGAACAAGAAATTCAAGTTGATTGTGAATCTTGGCTTGAGAGGATAAACTTGCACTTGGAGAGGATGCTGGAAAAGGCCAACCAAGAGAAAAAGATGTTGAGGCACATGGCCTACCATTACTTGGCAAGAAACAAAGCTTGCAAAGTGAGAATTAGGGCTTTGAAGGCCAAGTTGAGGAAAGCATTGAGGAAGAGAAAAGAGAAAGATAGACTCCAGATCTTGGCTGAGGCTTCCTTAGCCCAACACAACACTTGATGAAGGATACTGAACCCAAATTTCAAGAAATTTGGGAAACTTTTTGCAAAATTTGAATTTTTGGCCTAAAAAACGGGTTTTTCTGCCTGGTGCGCCACACCACCTAGCGTGCGCTTTTGCTAGAGACCTCATTTTGAAGAAAACTCAACATTTTTGGATTCCTCATAGGAAAATATGAATTCCCTCACATGGCCAAGAAATTTTGACAAGTTTTGAGCTTCCAAAAAGGTCAAAAACACCTCAAAAATGACCTTTCTGCCCCTTTTTGGCCACACAAGAAGCAATGTTGGGAGAACTCATTTTTGGAGGGGCAAATGGAGACCAAATTTAGAAATTTCACTTGTTCTGGAAAGTAGACAGGAAAAAATTTCCAACAAGCCCACTTGGAGAAAATTTGGTGCACGGGAAGGCCTCCAAAATCAGCTCCAAAGTAGTGTGGCGCACAGGGACAGGAGCACGACACACAGGATGAAATTTTCTCATTTTGGCCAAAAAACTCTGTTTTTCGCCTAGTTTCTTCTCAATTTGACTTTTCTCTTTCTAATAGTCAAACTCATGATGTAATTTGATGTGACTTGATGGATTTTGATGTAATTATGCTAAATTTTCACTCATGGAGGTAGATACATAAGGAAAAGGTAGTTTGAAGCTGAATGAATCAGTTTCCTAGGTTTTAGAGGCATGTTGTTCCACTGCCTACTTTTCAGTTCTTAGTTTAGATCTTGTTGAAACAGCTCCTAAACTCATGAATTCGACCCCTAAAGCCTATAATGAGTTGTTTGTTTCCTATATCTAGTAGTTTTTCAGTCATTGGTAAAGGTTGGACTCTTGTGAATGCTTTGAGCATTATTGTACATTCATTTCAGCAGTTTGGCAAAGGAATAGACCAGGGTTTGCAGCACTTTATGGGATTCTTGTGGCAACTTGATTTGGTATTGTTTTTCCTTCTGTAATTGCAAGTTTACATGTGTTTTATGTATGCCATCATCTCTCTCTGTTCATCTTAACTAAATGAAACAAGGATAAAGGTAGAATTCATTGAATTTGTAGTGCTCTACCTAGGGTTTGTTTAGTTATTTATGTTTTCAGCTGTTTGAAGAGGATCCCTGAGACTTTCATGCCCTCTCCAACTCCTCACCAATCTAAAAGCTCTCCATCTCACTCAATTTGAAGTGCTAAACCATTTTCCTACCTCGCCCCATAGAGATCTCTGCAAGACTGTGTCCATTCCCCGGACCCAAATCTGCCTTTCACATTTGAGCCAGCAAAACAAAATTAAATTCATTCAAACTCCTCAGCTCACATACCTAGCCTAAAATCAGTATTTACATCAGTCATCTCAAGCTTTATTAGCCATCTTTTTCTGAGATTGACAAGGAGAGAGCCCTCTCCTGACCTGGTAGGGCTAGCTACCAGGTTAAGCGTGGTTTGATGTTACCCTAGATCCTGCCTTTCTCAGCCTGAGGTAGATTTAGGCCATAACATGATCAACAAAGATGATTGCAATTAGTGACAAGGTGTTGGATGATATTGTCTGAGATATATAAATGCAATATGGATGGTGCACTATGAAGTATAAATCTGCATTTCCCTCAAGGGTGTTTATGAAAACAAAATATTGTTCTAAGCATAACATTGCCTTAGAACCTGAAAAAGCCTAGGGTGGTCATGCTTGATGTCCATGGAAGTATGGAAAATCCCAAAGGTCTTCCATTATAATAAAAAATGTAATTATCATTAGGTAAGACCAATCTTAATGTGATAATGTGTTGACATCGAACATCAAGTGGACCAACAAATGTAGGGGGAAATATTGTCTCTTTTTGGTCTGTCTGAGGTTCATCATTAGAGTGGGAACTCAGAACCAAGATACCACTAAATTATTGGAATTCATGAGCTGAGGTCGACAAGAATGAAGCCATGATTTCCAAGGGGAGAAGCCTCTTTAGAAATCAATGAAAGAGGGGATAGATGCCAAATTGCAAGGGAGTAAATATGTTTATCATGATGGGAAAGGTCAAGAGAGACAAGAAGAAACTTAAGACTTCCCTTGGGTGGAGCATAAGAGATAGTTGGCAAGAGATGACAATAAAAAATCATTTGTGCATATATTAATCTAGTGTTATGAGAACAACTAGATGTGGTAATGTGTTTGCTAACATAACACTAAGGATGTAGGGGCTGTAAGGAGAATGAAAACTGGGGGTCACAACAAGGGGTACTTGGATATATATAATGTAGTGAGTAGTGGGTACTAAGTAGGTCTAGATGACTTAGTGTAGATGCCCTGACCAAGGGAAACTAGGATTTTTGTTGTGAAGAAGAATAATATGTATAGGTATGTTGATGATAGGATGGGTTGCTTCCATTGTACACTTGTTGAATGAATGAAAAATATGGGGTTGAATATACAAACATGAAGATGGGTGCCCCTAATGTATAAATGGCTCACTGTATGTGGCAAGAGTTGAACAAATATGTATGAGTGGGGGGAGGTGGAATAATTGGTATTTATCATGGTAGATTAATAGAGGGTTGTAACACAAATTATTTACTGATTATGGGGAAATGAGAGGTTAAATGAGAATGCAAGAATGCATTTGCCAGGACCAATTAACAAATGGTCATGGTTAGGAGTCAAAGGAGTTGGGTTAGCATGATGATGAGAAAGAATCATGTGATTAATCACTAAGATGCAAAATATTAGACTCTTGTACTATAGGATGAAGTAGCATGGTGAATTGAAAAACAAGTGATGCTAAAAATTGGGTGGACCATGGAGGTGAAAAAACCATTGATTGGCCAAAATCAAATGCATAAGGACTGGGTTGAAGCTAGATGCACAATAGAGAAAAGAGACCTTAAGGATGACTCAAGAGACATATAATAGATAAGGAAAAGAGTGCAAAGGAAGGGCATAAGATGCCAATTTGAAGAATTACACACCAAAAGTGGGGGAAGACTACCCCCAATGAATATCCCTTGGGTATTTGGAACAAGTATTTTAATGAAATATTGCATGTCACATGAAACAAACAAATCAAAGTGAAAGTATTGATGTAAATATTGATAACAAATAAATGCATTAGTGGTGAAAGTAGTGACTTGACACACCATTGGGGTTGAGAGGCTCAAGACAAGGGATCCCGTGGTGGATTGAGGTATGAGATGATTGGACCTTGCTGAAATTTAAGGAATGATGTGTTGAGTTTGATAGCATAAAATGTTCAAAAAATGGAGGTACTAGGCTTCTGTATGAGCTTCAAGAAGATTGGGAAAGGGTAATTTACAAGTGGTGGCCTTCATCATGGTACCTCATTTTACTTGCATAAAGTGGTATTTGTCTAGAGAGAAACAAAGAAGAGATTTGATCTATTTAGGTGTGTTATGGAGACATAATTTCAACGTGGCAAGAGCCAAGTGAGAGATCATGCCTCTTCCTAGTCCATTTAGTGCATTAGGGTAGACTATGTAGACCACAAAGGTACCATATGACCCCATTTTTAAGAGTCCAACACATTTGTAAGAGTGACTTGGTAGAAGTCACGTCAATCCATGTGATACCAATTGGATAGGATTTACAGATATCCACACAACTAAAAAGTGACCCATTGCGTAAACATATGCACAACAACATTGAGAAGAGCTATGTAACTTTGTTGCGACTAGTTTTGTTGATATCCATCTAGAGACTAAGACCATTTATGTGGACATGCACACAATTGGAATGTGAATAGTAGTGCGCACATCAGTGTGATTGGACTATGAATAGTCACGTGAATCTAAAGTTTGTTTCTTGGCTTTGTTTTTTTTTTTTTTGGGGGGGGGGGGAGGTGATGTAAAATAAGCCTAATATGAAATGGTTGATGTGTAGGTCTTGAGATTCAACATGCTAGTTCATTGGCTAGAGTGGTATTACAATGACATTCAAGATGTTGTAGTGAGGCACCCTCTTGTGAGGTAGGATCTGATCCAACGAGGACTTTGGAAGTTCTTCTAGTGAATGTCGATCTGCTCTTAAGAGGAGCTATTAGATTTCTTAGTGGGATTTTGGAGACCACATCAAGGAAAATTCAAGGTCTGTAGGCAAATGTTGGATCTAATTGCAAAGGTGGATATTTATTTATTAATAGGTTTATAACATTGGGGAGAGGAAGTTCTTATTTGACCCACTCAAAAGTGGTTAACCATTTAGGAGTGGCCACATCGATATTATGGTTTTGTCAATATATTGATTGGGGAGGAATTCAAATTGAAAACATCCAAGATATGGGTATTGTGTTGTTGTTGCATTTATTGCGTGGTTGTATCTGAGTACAACCACACACAAGGTTACAGGGGCATAGATGGGAGTGTTAGAGGAGATGATCTAGGGTTAACCATTCACATGGGTGAACCTAATGAGGGTGTGTCTGGTGGACTAGATGAGGGAATGTGTATGTGGTGATTTAGAAAATTTCACCTTTGGATATTATACAATTTTTCCTTTGAGCATGTGGTGCTTTTGCAGTCACATATTAGAGTAGATGTGATTTCACATTCTTGGCCCTAGATAAGACAAGGTGGGAGTTCATTGATCAAAGAGGGAGGTGGCATGTAGACTCTAGTGGTGCAAAGTTAGTGATGGTCAACATGACACATCATTTTTTTTATTCCCATATGTCATCATGGATTACTAGCATGAGCTTGACATAGTACCACCCCCAAAAGTAGCATGGGGAGAGATGGGTATGTATATTTATTAATTGTATGACTTTATTGTATTTGACATTTTATTATGTTGACATCCAACTAATATGTGACATGTGTGTGTATGCAGATGTTGGGCCATGAGGGAGAGGGATCATTGTGGTACAAGAGGTTGTGAGGGGAGGGCATGGGTACAACACCCAACTTTGGTTGGTCAAGTGAGATCAGGTCTTCCTAAGGGAGAGGAGTTAAAGAGGACCCCTTGATGTGGTCAACATGATGTAGATGTTGATCCATCACATGCATCAATAATAGTGGTAGTCTAAATAATGCCTAATGGAGAGATTTCACATCTCCGCAAGAAGATGGATGTGATTCATTGACGTGGTGCATAAATATCATAGCGAATGGGCATGCTGCTTCGAGGGGTTCCAAAGGAGGGATTGACCTCACTAGATGAGGAGGTGGTGGAGGCATGCATACCATCAGAGCGAGAGTGGCATCTAGCACAATGATGAGTTGTAGTTTTTGCATTCATAGTTGTAGTGTTACTAGTGTTGGCAAGAAAACGTGTAGGGGGACTGGCCTTAGTGGGAGGAGGATATGGAGATGCAGTGCTCCCGATTACAAGGGTACATCAAATTTTACCACTATAGAGATGGTGACATGTATGTAATTGTGGTGTTGATCTACAAAGTATTGTATGTGGTAGCCATGTATGGGGACCACATACTATCTTATACATTATATTTTGATGGATGGCTAGAGGAGATGCATCAAAACACATACACACATACACACACACATGTATAGATATAGATATATACATGGTTCTTTTATGATTTATAGTTCTTGTGTTTATGATGTGATGGTGGTTGTGTTTTTGGATGTATGTATGTGTTTGCAAATGATTGAAGAACTAAATGCTTAATATGTATCTATAGAAGTATAATGTATAACATGTTAATATAACAATTTCTAGTCAAGAATGTCATTTGAAATGTTGTCTACAAATCGATTATGACTTCTAGGAATATGTGTGGATAAACTAAATTTTTTGGATTTGGGAGGATTCGAAAAGGCCTAAAATTCAAAGTTCCCAAAAGTTGAGGGAAACAATGCCACATCAAAGAGTTCATTGAGACGATTCCATTGCCACTTGAATTGTGTCAATCAAAGACCATACACAAACGTTATGGCCATCTGAAGTTTGAGCCTAACAACAAAATGAGTATGCAGGGCTACCATGTGGTACCACTAGAAGGTGTCACATGGTGTTGTACAGAGTGAATGTAGAAAGACCATATTGTGATGTGGCAAAACCATCATGTGATAGGTGGCAAGGTAGAAGTTGACGTGGCAAGATAGGGTGCACTCTAAAGTTGACAAGTGGCAGCAAAAAATGATGACGTAGCAGGGTATAGTGTGTACACATGCATTATGAGTTGGAAGCATGTGGCATGTGATTGGGCAAGTCTGTCCAATGAAATGCTGCAACATGGCCTAGTAAATGGGTGCCACATGGCACCTTGAGAAATGTGCCACCATTTGGTCAAAAGTTTGATTTAACATAGCGACATTAATGGGATTCGAACATGTAGTCTCTAGAATATCAAATGGGAAGTCTAGCCAGTAGACCATGATTGTTAGTCATAAATTGGTAATGGAAAAATTTATTTCAAGTTAAAAAAAAAAAAAACCAGAGGACAAAAATGGGAGGCCACATGTTTGACCCCACGACCTCCCTGATGGTTATAAATAATCATTGATGGTTGCAACAAATGACACATAAGCCAACCATGTTACCATGTGCTTGGAATGTATTGGAATTTGTCATAACAAAGCATTTGTTGTTATGCCACATGTTTGACATTTGACTGGATCACCATACGTATGATGATGTCTTTGGTTCATTAGTTGGATACTTATGTATTAATATAACTCCAAATTCCACTGATATATGGTTACATACTATATGCCATATATGCATATTGTTACAATGAAACGGCCACAACCTCCACATGATCGACCCCAGGGATACAAACCCATTCACTTTATAAAATAAAAGAATTACCACTTCACCACAAGTGTTGTGGTTGTAATGTTTATGGTGTTAATAGTTTTTAAGCCTTCTTTTGGCTTGTGTATTTTTTAATTGAATGGAGTTTTAAAGCTTGATTTGTAGCAATTAAAGGAGGTTTTTGGTGGCATTTTGGAGGCCACTTCCTGGTAGCATAGGGTTCATTTGGAGTAGGATTTTGGAGGCATTTTTTCTTATTGTAATCAAAATTTTGAGAAGAATAATAAAGAGGGCACTCCCTTGAAGGTAGGACCCAAAGACGTAGTCCACATTGGACGAACTCCATTATCAATTGCTTTTGTTCCTATTTTCTTTGTGTCTTGATATTCTATATTTCATTTTAAATTATAGGCTTATTTAATTCCTTTACACTTGATTTAAATTTATTAGTTATACACTTTAAGCCAATTTTAGTTTAATCATACACACTTGAATTTTTTTATAAGCCAAGTCACTTTAAAAGATCCTAAATCAATAATAATTGAACTTATAGGTACTTTCGAAACAAACATAGATCACGTACATGGTACACATTATTCAATTTCAAGACGATGAGTTGAGAATGAAGTACGACACTAAGGGAATGAATGTGAAGGTTGGAGGTATCGATTAACAAAATCGATGGTTGCAACATATTCCACTTGGTTATTTGGGGTTGGTCCTATATAGATTCCACTTAAGTGGAATAATGTCTAAGAGGGTGAATAAATCACCCAAGATGTAGATGGAATTTTTTGTACCATCAACTAGCACTTTCGATGAAATTAATGTGATATATTGGTGAATGATTGATTTGAGAAACATAGGGATGAGATAGATTAGGAGAAATGGTCCATAATATAAATGTGCAAAAGAAGCAAAATTCAAATTTTGTACAAAAAATAAGAGAGGCACACAAGGGCAATTGTCAGGGATAAAATTTATAAAGGTATAGCCCATTGACAGGGTCCTTGAGACAAGTCCCATTAGGATGGGTCAATATGCATACTCCTCACATAAGGCAATGCTTGATAATAGATTTTTGTTTCCATGAAGTTTTAAACTGGGGTCTAAGGTTTCCTTAGCAACATTGTATGCTAACATAAGGTCACCCTGGTCAAAGGAATGGGAGTTAATGTTGCAATCAAAAGTAGCTTTGGATCACTTTTTAATGGCTTCATTTTCTTGGATGGAGGAGCGTTGGTACTTGTTTCCTATTTCTAAAGTAGTGATGTGTTGTTCTAATCGATTTGCATCAGGTAGAAGTTCCTCTACTCTGCAAAACTTGGGTATCTTGATTATCCAAGTTATAGAAGGAATGAAATGAAAGGAAAGAAAGGAGACGAAACACACACACATAGAAATATAACAAAAAGTATAATAATATAGTGAAAAGTAAACTTCTATTATAAAGAAAATAACATACTGCTTGCAATATCCGATCCTGTAAATATGTCCCATAAGAACTCGTAGCTTCTATGTGATTTACCTGTATCCGCCTGCTAAGAGCATCTGCAACCCTGTTCTCTTTACCTTTAATGTACCTAATCTCAAAGTCAAACTCACTAATCATGGCAAACCATCTAGCTTTTATGGAATTCAGATTCAGTTGGTTAAATAGATAACTCAATCCACTGTGATCACTCATCAAGATGAATTGCCTACTAAGAAGATAGTGCTTCCACATCTTGAAAGCATGTATGATCACTACCAACTCAAGATCATGTGTCAGATAATTCTTCTCATGCTCATTAAGTTTCCTTGATTCATGGAATACTACTTGTCCTTCCTACATAAGGAATCCACCAATCCCTCTCTTGAAAGCATCCGTACATACCACAAACTCTTTATCTGGGTTTGCAATATTTAGAACTAGAGCATTTTTTCAACAACTACTTTAGCTACTCAAAACTATACGCACATTCCTCTGTCCATTCAAATTTCTTACCTTTCCTTTGCAACAACGTAATAGGATAAGAGATCTGTGAGAAGTTCCTAATGAACCTCTTCTAATAACCTGCTAACCCCATGAATTATCTTACCTCATCCACATTTATATGAGCTTCCCACTCCATGATATCCCTTATATTTTTTGGATCCACTATTATGCCTTCCTTGGAAACCACATGTCCCAAGTAATGTGCCTCTATCTGAAAGAAGCTGCATTTATTGAGCTTAGCATGAAATTGATGCTCTCAGCAATCTTAATATTGCTGCTAAATGTTCGACATGTTATTCATTATTCTTAGAATATACCAATATATCATTAATGATTACAATAACAAACTTGCCCAGATAAGGATGCAACACACTATTCATCAAGCACATAAAAGTAGCTAGAGCATTAGTCAAACCAAATGGAACTACAAAAAAATCATAATGCCCATACCTGGTCCGGAAAGCTGTCTTGTAAATATCCTCTTCTTTGATGTGTACCTGATGGTATCCTGATCTCAGATCAATCTTCGAGAAAACTACTACTCCCTTCAACTGATCAAACAATTCATCAATCCTCGACAACATATACCTGTTCTTGATGGCCACTTTGTTCAACTATCTGTAATCAATGCATAACCTGATAGTACCATCCTTCTTCTTCACAAACAACACTATTGCACCCCAAGATGACACACTTGGTCTAATGTATCCCTTGTCAAGCATTTCCTTCAACTACAACTTCAACTCCACCAACTTTGGTGTGCTCATCTTGTAAGGTGCCTTTGATACTAGTGTTGCCCCTTGTACCAACTCAATAGAAAAGTTCACTTCCCTGTGAGGTGGAAACTTTGAAATCTCTGTCGGAAACACATCCTGAAACTGTTGTAAAAATGGGTACCTGCTTAAGACATCCGCATCCTCAACTTCCTTACCTTTGTCACTGGAAATATTCACTGTGAATAACACACACCCTTTCTTGCGACTACACTTCACCTGCATAACTGTCACCATTCTAACTGATGTTGACTTCTTCTTACCCTACAAGACTCTTTGTTCCCCATTATTATCTAGGTACTCAATAGCCTTGTCATAACAATCTACCTTGGTCCTATGAAGATACAACCAATCCATGCCCAACAACATACTATATGATCCCAACAAAAATACATTCAAATGTGCTGATGTAGGCATACCATTCAACTCAAATGCACAAGCTCTTACCCAATGATGAACTCTCTTCTTTGTACCTGTAGCCAATTCCACTAAGAAAACTCAAATGGACAAGCTCTTACCCAATGATGAAATCTCTTCTTTGTACCTGTAGCCAATTTCACTAACCAAGATTCTGCATGCACTTCTTTATTTAAACCACACTTATCCACCACGTCAAGATTAACATAACTATAATTAGATCTAAGTTCAATCAAAATAGAAACAAATTGATCACAAATATTACCATCCATCTCGATAATAGATGCCTGGTGATCTACCCACCTATTTTCCAATGCTGCATAGATCCTAGAACACTTCTGTCCAACATCCCCCACTGTCTAAACTTCCTGTGCACTGTAGATCTGCGGTCTACCACCCTGATGTTGTGGACAATCTCTTCTGTGATTCTCTCCTCCATAAGTCCAACATTGCAAAGGCTTCCAACCTACACCCTTGTTTTGCTCCTTAGACCAAAATCCCTGTCCTCTATCAGATGCATTGAGCTTCTTATGCAATGCCGCATTATCTTTGTCATCTGTTCCCTGAGGTATTGTTCACTTCTTATCCCATTTCCATTTATTCTTATCATTACCTTTCCATTCTTGCTTAGTCTCTGATCTGTGCTTTGATTTCTCATAACAATGCTTTAGCTTCTAGATGGCCTCCTCCAATTATCTAGGCTCATCAAACTCAATTCCGCCCTTGAATGCTACAGATAAACCACTGATAAATCACCGAATCTTTGCCTTCTCCTCCTTGAGGTAAGGCACATACCTCAATAAATCCAAGAATCTGCTAGTGTGCTCATCATTAGTCATAGATCCCATCTCTAGCTCATAGAACTCTTTTTCCCTGTCGTCATAGTATCTATCATATAGATACTTCTTCCTGAATAGTCTCTCGAACTCACTCTAAGTCAACTCCTCTTCATGAATACCTATGACATTCTTTACATCTTCCCACCAAATATTTTATTTACCTTTAAGACTGAATGTCACTATCCTGGCCTTCATGTTCACTGAGTAATCATGCAACCTGAAGAACTTATTCATCCCAAGCAACCATGCTTCGACATCCCATGAATTCTTCATTTATCCATCAAATGTAGGTGGATTTTCTTTCTTGAAATCATCTGAAAAATATCCCCTATGACTTCTCCTATGAGGATGATAACAATGATGTCAATGATACCTGTTTGAACCAGAACTAGAGTAAATCCCATGTCCACTACCTCATCTGTCAAGTGTATCCAAGAATCTTCCATCTTTGACTGTGTCATCTCTATCCAACTTGTGCCCACCATGTGACTTGCTACCATATGCCCCATTAGTAATATCCTTTTGTCCACGACTGATTCTAAGCGGTTCCTGCCTCTGAAAGTCTAACAAGCTTTGAAGAATCACTGCATTGACCTCTTCTTATTTCTCCTATGACCTAGCAAGTCTCTCTTGTGATTGAATGATTAAGTCATTATCTTATTTTCAAATCTTTATTTATGCCTTAAAACTTCTCAAAGTGTCTACTATGTCATAAGAATATCCCTCACCATGTTTCTCATCTGATTTATGGGGAGAATCTTGTGAACTGTAGTCTACCATTTTGCTAGTCATCTTTGTTCCTCTCTTCCTGCAAGGTATATCATGTTAGCTAAACCAAATTATAAACAAACCAACGTACCTCATTGTAGTTCAGGGGAGGATATCTAATTTGAAATATTAACCATATTAGCAAAATACATGTATAATCATAATCATCACAGTATATAGAAATAATCTCAATCATCATCCAAGTAACCATGTATGATGCCACAACTACACACCAACTAGACATAATGCATGCATACACAATACATACTAACACTGACATGCATTCATGATGAACACATTCTAAGAACCACACATTCAAATTCCACATGACATAACAACAACAACCATGACCACCACCATGCATACACAACAAGCACATATACCAAAAGAATAAGGACACATATTCCACCGACATGTACATATGACAACACATTCATCCAAGGAGAACAGAAACCAGACATCACCCAAGGAGAACAGAACCATGCTCTGATATCACTATGTAACACCCTCCTCCCACATTTACCCAAATTAACTGACCTGCTGAGGCAAACATGTGACAAGAGGATACTATGATGTGATTCAAATCCCCATGTATAGTTAAGGAAGTGGAACCAACAAAACACAACCAATTTGACCTTCTACACATGCTACATAACCTTCAGGAGCCCACCAACCCTACCAAGTGACCAACCTCTGAGGTAACTTGTTACTTATCTGGACCCTCAACTGCTCCCATGAAAATCCATGCATGCGACTGAGGCCTTCCAGTCACTCCCACAGCAAGGCATGCCAACGACTATGGACTTTTTCTAGTAGTTTTGAGTTAACGACCCCGTATTATGTGCCACGTTTTTAGATCCAGGGCTCAGGCCATTGCCCAGAACTTCATGAGACTTTCAGAAGTGATAAAAAATAATGGAATAAGACTATTAATACAATCATTGGTATAAGTACTTGATCTTATCCCTACTAGTCATGACAAAAATTTCGTCAAACATGTCACAAATATGCAATCTACAAGTCATAACAACAAATCTGAGCATAGGTTTCTCATACTTATATGAGAATCATTAAGAAGCATTGATTCCTTATTGTAATAGCTACAATAACATCTATTAGGTCATATATTCATTGTTAATTCATTTACTAATCAAAACATGATGAGAGCCATACATCAAGTCCGTCATAAAGCATCCTCATAACCAACATATATTCAACAAAATTAACAAAGCTATAACAACCATAAAAACCACATATGAAAAAGTAAGTTTACCCATCAATGCAAAAGGAAATGAGATCTTATTAACATATGAAAAATGCAACCAGGTCTAGGACTTCCACGTACCACATGAACATAGATTTGGCTAAACAAAATCTATCTTTCAGCCAATCACCCCCATGCCATATTCCAAGCATGAATGTGGGATCTCATGAAACAAATCAAACAAAACCAAATTAGGGTTTTTAGAGGCAAAACCACTTGAACCATCAACCAGTGATTCCACCTCACGGTTGGACATCACTAACCATCACGAGATTGGTCCCTACCCAAGCTATCTAGGGCTCCAGAGCATTTGTTCCAACTAGGGCGTCTAAGACTAGTAACTCAAACCACAACTTCTGTCGGGTTTCTAGAGTGTTTGTCAAACTAGAGCTTCTAGGACTAGTAATTCAACCCACCAAGGGCTTCCAGAGCATTTGGAAAACCAAGGCTTCCAGGAGTATTAACTCAACCCAAGTTGTTACAGGGCTTCTAGAGCATTTGTCCAACCAAGGCTTCCTGGAACTAATAACTCAACCCACAACCAAAGGAATATGAGAGCCATATGGAAACAAAAGAGACACCCACAACACAATGACTATCTAGGAAATGAAAAGGCTATGAAAATCCACTATCAGTCCAAGAAATCCTCCATGCAAATGATAGATCATAACCAAAAAACCAAATGCATGTGCCATGCATGCCAAAATTAGTAAGGAAATCATACATGAAACTCGGCACCTGTAAGTAAAATCCGTTGTAGCTGTTGATTTCGATTTCCTCTTATGCTTTCTTGCTCTTCCTTTTCCTTCTTGCTCCAAATCCCAAGTATGGCACACTCCTCCAAGAGTGCTCCAAGAAAACTCTAAGTGTCCAAGAATATGAGAGAGAGAGAGTAGAAAATGAGAGCTCCAAAACTAAAGTGATAGAAAGCTGCAAACTGATCCTCGGAGGGTCTTTTTATTAATGAGGCCTCTATTTTCTTCATTTTTCTCCTCACATGCAACCTGTGACCTTTCACTTTCCTTTTCTCCTAATTTCCATTATTTTCATAAATAAAATGCCATTTTTCCTTTCCAAAGCCTTTACCATTGCCTTTCCCAATTTCCATAGCCATTAATTAATCACAAGTGATCCCCATCTCTATGTTTTTACCCAAAATTCAGCTTGGAATACGTGTCCCATGAGCATGGTTATTTTTTTTCCTTTATTAACTTTATTACATGAGATTTTAACCAGGCTTGTTACAAGAATTGGGTGCTAAAGAGAAACAATTGAGGTTTGCAAAGATAGAAATTGAACAAATCTCTGAAAAACACAAGCCAACAAAAGAAGAGATAAAAGAGCTAAAGAATAGACTGAAGGGAAATATGTCCTTATTTAAGCTAGGCAGGTTGTTTGGGATGACATAATTCAATAGGTGCATTCCACTTGGGGATTCTTTCAAGTTGTTGCTAAAGAAAGGGCTACAATCACTAGTATCACTGAATTTGTAACATCATGTAAGAAGGATATGCAAAAGGAAGAACAAAAAGCTAGAAAACATTAAGTTCCTAAATGAGAAATTTGTAGCAAAGTTGAAAACAATGCACGTTGTTGATAGGGCTTCAGTCATCATAGAGATCAACAAAAACATTGAAAGGAACCACCTTCACATTCAAGCTGAGGGAAAATTACAGATAGTAAAAATTTTTGTTGCTACTTTTTGACTTTCGTTTTAATCAAAGACAAAGAGCTGGGTTGCCAGGATGCTGGGGTATAGATGGGAGCTTGCTACCTTTGGCAAACTATGAGCAAGAACTAATAGCTTCCAAGTGTAGAATGGACTCATCACTTGAGAAAAATGTAGTGATGAAGGGAAAAACGATGGTCAATTTCCTGCAGAGAGACTTTCAGTTGTTGTGGCTAATGAAGACCTTATTTGAATTAACACCTGATTACCCCAGATTGTCATATTTACAGGTTTCTTTCCAAAGAACGACTCGATATCTGATACCATATAAAAAATCCTTGGGAAAGATGCGAAGATTTATTCCAGCAGGCCACAATTGAAGTTGTGGAACCATGTGTTGAGTCCCAGGGGAAAAGTTCCATTTCCCATTCGAATATTCAAGCATAATTTTTTTATTTTGTAAACATGTATAAGTTTTAGTTAGAATATAGTTAGACAATAGTTTGACATTTACATGTAACCATTCTTGAATGCAATCTTTTCTTTAAAAAGAGACAAAATAACCAATGGAGGTGGGTTCAAATTTTTTGCCTTAGAGGCGTTTTCTACCATTTTTTGTGTAATGTTCAGAGCCCTTTTGGAAGATTAATGAAGTTTCAAGTGATTCTAAATGTTTGTTGGTTACAATATGTGTTCCTTTTATTTGTAACACTCACACTGTCTTTGTTCTTCTTTTAAAATTTGTGTATGAAGTTGTTGTTTTCTTTCTTTATTAAATATATTTATCAATTCTTTTTGGAATAGAAAAAGATACTTGTTAATATTTACTTAAAGAAACCTTAATGAAGCGCTCCACAATTTCATCATTTCATCATTTCATCTTCTTCCATTTCATGTTTTCTGCTAAGATTCAGTGTATTGGATTCTGTTTAGCTCTTTACATTTAATCTTTATTCTCGGAAATTCTCCTTTCCATACTGCAACTTCATAAAAGACTGTATCCACAGATATACATGCCATTTGAAGCAGTTTGTTAACTATTCCAAGAGTTAAACCACATTACACCTCAAGGGTTGTATTTGGGCAAAGATAGAAAACAAAATATATATATCTTTGTTTGAATTGAGTTCATGTCTTAGACACTGACCTCCTTTCAGCCAAATGTTGTCTCTAGGGTTACAACAACATGGATGCCACATGGGCACCACATGGTAGGTCACGATGACAAGGAACTATCTGATAGGCCAATATTTGAACGACTATATCTTTTGTTCCGGGAGTTTGATTGAGACACATTTTATATCGCTGGAAAGTTCTTTACGAGAAAAACACAATGATGACATATGTTTTTTGTTTTGTTTTGAGAAAGTGGAAAAAAGGTCAAAAAATTTAGACCCTATTTCCATAATGGGACGTTGGAGGTCAGATCATTAGAGTGAATACTTCCATCTACTCTTAGTAGGGGCTAGTGATAGTAGGGGGTATGTTACATAGTGGTATCATAACTTCTAGGTTTAACACTTGGACTGGATGGGATCTATCGTAGAAGAAATGTAAACAAAGGGTTTCAACTCTAGACATTTGGGAATAACTTGATGCCCTTGATGAGGCTCATCAATAGGTAAATTATATGGATCTTAATGCCACTCTCCAGCTTATTAAAATCAACTTTTCTCACATTTATTTACATATTTTATTATATTTTGCTTAGTGAGAAGGGTAAAGATGAGATGTTATGTCAAGTGGCCTAATGTGAATTAATTGCAGGATTTGGAGCAATTTTGGCTAATTTAAGTACAGGAACTTGAAGTAGACAAGCAAGAGGGATTTCAGGAAATTGGATCTCCCTCCTGAACTCCTCAATCACTCGAATATTCCTTTACCAGATCTCATCAACTCGGAGTTACAAGCAGCCAAGCCCATCAAGGCCATTGGTAGCCAAGCCAGTGATAGTTGAAGACAAGTTAATCTCGAGTTTGGGAGCCAAGCCTCCCTAATTTTAAGGAATTTGTTGGTAGCTTTAGTTATATAAATAAGAAGGCCTAGGGCCTCATTAGGATTGGAATTTTTTTGTTTTATCCAAGAGGCATTTTCGAGATAAGACATTGTGACTGATTACTCTTATGTATTTTTGACATTTTGATGAGAATGAGAATAATTCCCTTGATCTAGCACTGAGTTGACTTAGAGGGTTGAAGCTCTTGGGTTAGGGCCCAACCCTAGCAAAAAATGTCCATCTTTTATTTTGTATATGTATGCTTAGATTACATTCATAGTTAGCTATTGAAGTGATTTCTGTTTTGTTTAATCTGCAAGTATTTGGATGATTACTTAGTTTGCTTCCATTTGTGAACAGATAGATCAATGGTACAATAGTGAAAGTAAACACTTCAGAAAAGCTTGTGGTAGTGGCCTCTGCCTCATCTCCCTTATGGGATCATGGTTTGAGGGTTCCATTCTCACAGCCCAAAAACAAATTTATTGTTTGATCATTGCATAACTTAGGATTTCTTGTTGCATAAATCATTGTTTCTCCATTCCTTAGAAGTACTTTCAACTGTCATTTTGGGTTCTTGAGTTTGCTATGGTTTAGAAGCACTTCCATTCATAAAATTAGCCATTAGCTATTAATAACTCTGTTTTTCCTAAATTCAACTCATCTTTTCCACATATCAATGAAGTTGTGCATAAATGAAGAAAATAATGTATGTTGTTGCAAGAGTTTTTGATTTGTAGGGAGACCTCATCTCACCAGCCTCATCCAAGTCTTCTCCACCTACGCTGCCAAAGTCCACCAAAAACTAACCCAAATTTCTATTTTATAGCAAAGTGGACATTTTCCTTGAGAAAGTCCAACCATCTTGAAGACTTGGACTGAGCCTTGGGTAGTGTGCACCTCCTTTGTGCCTTATTTCCCCATCAAAAACCTTTCCCACACTTCATTGTACCTTTTGTACCTCCCTATAGCTTCCAGCCTATTTCCTATAGTAAAACGGGGCATCCTATAGTAGAAATAGGACATCATGTAGTACTACAAGAAACCCTATAGCAGCCTGTTTTAAGCATGGATTGAGCAGAAATGGTCATCTGAGCTTAGGTTAGGCCTCCAATTGGATTCCATACCCTCAACACCATTCCATACCCATTTCTCCACATGTCTCTCCCTTACCAAATATCAAATTGGTTAAATTAGCATTTGCATTCATAAAATTGAAACTAAAAAAGGCTTTTATGCAATTTCTAGTTAGCACATGCATGCATCAGTCATAGTAGTTTTAGGATAATTTCCATGCTTATTTAAATCAAGATAACTAGATGTTAGATGGAAGGTTAAGTTAGGTCTCTTTTGCAATCAATATGTGTAGATTCTTAGCTAGATGATTTCATGTCACTTTATATCACTTTCCAATTCATCACTTTCATTTCCTAGAGTAGGAAGCATTTCCTTTCTGCATTAAGAATAGTTTTCCTTTTTCTATTTGGTGGTCAAACTCCTTCTATTTAATAGAAGATTGGTTTGAAAAATCGTAGTAGTATATCACCCTAGTTGAAAAGTGACAAGAGTAGACCGTTGCATAGGTTATGCCTCCAATTGGATTCCATACCCTCAACACCATTCCATACCCGTTTCCCCACATGTCTCTCCCTTACCAAATATCAAATTGGTTAAATTAGCATTTGCATTCATAAAATTGAAACTAAAAAAGGCTTTTATGCAATTTCTAGTTAGCACATGCATGCATCAGTCATAGTAGTTTCAGGATAATTTCCATGCTTATTTAAATCAAGATAACTAGATGTTAGATGAAAGGTTAAGTTAGGTCTCTTTTGCAATCAATATGTGTAGATGCTTAGCTAGATGATTTCATGTCACTTTATATCACTTTCCAATTCATCACTTTCATTTCCTAGAGTAGGAAGCATTTCCTTTCTGCATTAAGAATAGTTTTCCCTTTGCTATTTGGTGGTTAAACTCCTTCTATTTAATAGAAGATTGGTTTGAAAAACCGTAGTGGTCTATAGCCCTAGTTGAAAAGTGACAAGAGTAGACCGTTGCATCTACTATGTATACATCACTGTCACCTCCAAGTTTGTATGAACCCCGGGTTGATGAAGTAAAGTTGGTAGCCCTAGGAGTTACAACATCCTTTCTGCAATACTAGAGCTCATCACTTTTTGGCATCGTTTCCAACGAGGTGTCTAAGTAGATGTGATTTCTACTTTCCTTTTTATTTTGCATTCAACATCCAGTCACAATATTTGCTTTCTTTCTAAGTTTGCAAGTAGTTCCATTCAGAAAATAGTTGTAATCTTTTCTTTCTTTCCAATTATGAAGTTCCATTCAACAAATAGTTGAAAATATTTTCTTTCTTTCCATTCTGCAAGTAATTCTGAAAAAAACCCTAAAAGAAGAAAAAAACAAATTCCTTTCATGCCTTGTAGGAGTAGAGACAACTTAGGAAAAAAAATTCCACATACCCCACCACATCTAACAACCAACTTTTCCTCTTCTTTGGTGGTTGTGAGCTAAAGGACCCATTAGGAGAACAATCAGAGATATTTGAAGAGCCTATAGGGGAAGAAGAAGAAGAGACCATTCCACCAACCTACACCATGGCTAAAAATAGAAATGGGATTGAAAATAGAGAAGGAGCTCAAAACAAAGCTAAGGGTGCTTTTCCCATTAGAGAAACTAATGGAGATGCTAGGATGAAAAAAATAAGCCCCTCTGCCCTTCCTCACTTCCATGGCTTAACCTCAAAGGACCCAGATACCTTTTTGTTTGAGTTTGTTGTCATATGCAGAACTTATGATTATACCTCTGATGACCAGAAGTTGAAATTGTTCCCATCCACCCTCAAAGATGTAGCCTTGCACTAGTTCATGGGTTTACCTAGGGACAACATCACCACTTGGGCTCAAATGCAACAAGCCTTCAACAATAAGTATAATGATTATTGCAAGTCCAAAGATACCAAAGAGGAAATTTTTAGAATGACCTTGGGACATGATGAGTCTTTAGAAGATTATGAGGAAAGGTTCCAACTCAGCTACAAAAGGGCCATATGCACCCTCGATCTTGAATCACTTAAGCTAGTCCTTCTTAGAGGGATTAGGGAAGGTCTACTAGAAACCCTAAACATGATGTCAGGAGGGGACATCTATCAATTACCCTATGATGATATCAAGACAGTTTTCAAGAATCATTCTAGGGGAAGCCAAAAAGAAGGGTAGGGCTAGTCAAGCTTTGGCCAGTTCATCCTCCTCTAACACATCCATCAAAAGTGAAATTGGGAACATGTTGGAAGACTTCAAGAGTGAAATGTTGCATACCCTTACTTTGCAAATGGACACCATGCAGATCAAGAGGAAGTAGGAGGAAGCAGAAAGAGCCTTAGCTATCTTTTGCCCTAGATGCACCAGAAGGCACCCTAGAAATGAATTTCCATTGAATCTTATAGAGATCTTCTCGGTCTGTGAGGAGAACTACTCCATAGGCAAGTGCCCTCCTCTGCATGGATTGAAAGCTATGTATCAAGGAACTGAAGGGGTGACTGAACAATTATGCTATATCAACCAAAGAAGGCCTTAAGGAACTCAACCATACTAGCAAGGCATGTAAGGGACATCCTATTTATATTACAACCCTAACTAGAATGCATCCATTCCCCCTTGGTGCCCTCCTGCTCATCCTTCATGGTCCACACCTTCTACCTGGTCTTTTGCAGCTCAATACCATTCCCAACATGCCAATCAATCATTTTAGCCATATTCTCCTCCACAACCTCAGTGGAATATGTTAGTGTCAGTCTTTACAGCCTTCCTCCAGTGATCAAATGTGCTCTTACATAGTGATTTTGAAGTGTCAAGGTCAAATTTTGTCATTTCAGTGAGTCTTCAAGCAAAATTTGGTCACTAGGCATTAGGCCTAGGGTTTGCCCAAATGTCAGTCCATGTCATCATTCAGCTGAGCCTATCATCATTCAGAGGTTTGTCATCGTCATGTCAGTGTCTAATGGGTCATTTTACACCATGTTCATGCTTCAGTTGTGCCTAGGCAAGCTCATTTCCCTCTCCTAGGGTTTTGAAAGCCAATTTCTCTTGGGCGGCCAAATCATCGGCAAAACTTGTTTCCTGATGTTAATACACCTTCCCCTATCCTTCATGTACCTTATCAAACACTTCCCATCCCTTAGATCCGCCAAATTCCTCATTTTTGCACAAACCCTAGTTTCTAGCTACAACTTGGCAATTTTCTAGGTTTGGCCTGTGTTTTGCCCTTTTGGACCCCTTCCCCTCGCTCAATCTCTGAGATTCCACTTTCCCCTGCTTCCTAACATCCCTCCCCATTCCCAAAAATTTCCCCAAGAATTTAGAAGCCCTCTGTCCCCTTCATTCCGCTTCATTTCGACAAAATTCCTTGTTTCACACATCGGGACAAGTTTCACTCAAAAGCTGTTTCTGAGCAATAAAAGATTAATTTTTCAAAACTGAGAGAGGTTTTTGTCCACAACATGCCAAGGAAGAAAAACCTCCTTCATTTTTTACACAGGTGTCATGGTTTGAGAGAAATGTCAAGAATACCGTTGCCTCAGGAGAATCAAAGGCACCTCTGAAGTGACCTTGGGAAAATCAAGTTTTCTCCTAGCTTGGTTGGCCAAATGACTTTCTTGATGGGTAAATTGATAACTAGACACGAAGATATTTCCAATGAGCTATCCTGCGCTCAATTTGGGGTTGAGGAAGGCATTCAAAAGTTGACTGCAACAGCACTCTTCCTTGAGGCAGCCTCATTGGACACTTTTTGACCAGTCTTGGGAGATTTTCTTTTTGACAGGTCAAATCAACTCCAAATTGAAAAATTCTGGTTGGGTTGGAAAGTAGACTCAAATACCTTTCCAACTAGCCATTCTGCGCCTGATTCCGATGTCGGGAAGACCCTCAAACAAGGATGTGAACGTGCGCGACCAAACGGAGGTGCGCGACCAAAAACAGGCCAACGCACTGTGTTAAATTACACAGGCGCGACCAAACGGAGGTGCGCGACCAAAAACTCTGTCTGCTGTAAAAACTCACCCAAACGCCAAATCTCCCTCAAATTTTCTCGATTTTGTTGAGCAATATGCATGGACAGTTTGTTTGTTTTCAAGGCAATTTTTCCCTTATGTCCCTCCTTTCATTTTCCCATGTAAATTACATATGTTAACATGTCATATTTATTGATCTCATTTGCAAATTAATCATACCAACCCTACCCCTAAATCCTATCAAACCCTAGTCCCCTCTAATCATTTCAAACCCTACCTTTTCCCCATGTTATATGCTCAAAACCTAAACACTAGTATACACAGCAAATTATATATCAAATGCACAGCAAAAGAATGAACAGAAAACATTGTAAAAAAACAAATAGAAAAGTGATGACAAGGCATACATTCAAGAATTGTAAAAAACAGTGAAAATTGCTACTTGCATAGCCTTAGAAAAAATAAAGAAAAATGTCATCTTGATGTATGATGTCAAGGACTTGAAAGCTGAATAAAGTCATGAAAAAATTCATTAAAGGTATCAGCTGCATAGCTATCAAAAAAGACCAGTTTTGCTGTGATTAGGGTTTTGCATTAACATGGTATTCTTCCCCATCCTTAAGACTCTGTTTTTCCCCACCTATTCCCTATATTAAAACCCTAATTCAATTGCATTTCCCTTCATTAAAACTCCTTATGCAATTGAATGTCCCTCCCTATGATCAAAGCACACAGTGAAACCCTAATTCCCCATGGTAAAAGCATGATGAAGCTGCCACTGTCCTAAATGAATTGCTGTTACAAAAATTGGTTGGCAGCAGACTTTGTTGATGGGTTCCATTGTCCCCCCAAACCTAATTCCTAATATCCTCTCTTTTCCCTAATTCCCAAGTTACCAATTCCCTCTCCCTTCCATTGTAACATAATCACAGCAATCCCCTTCCCTTCTTCTTACAATCTAATACCCAAAATCCCTGTTTCATATTAGCATCAAATGGTCATTCCAAAATGTGGAAAAAACAAAGTATGCTCATGAAAGATATTTGAAGACAAAATATAAAAGCAGCAGCCTGTTAAATGTTTATGATTGATGCTACCCTATTCCCCTATACCCATGACATCATTCCCTCCATGATGAAGATTTTCATTGTCCTTTCCCTTGGTGCTTAAAAAACACAGTTTCCCTAAATAAAGTATTGATTTGCAAATGGTGAGAGATGGAATGACATGTTTAGCATTATGTGATGTTTTCCTTCAAAATTCCCTGCTTATATATATTTTTCCCTTTCCTATATGTAAATTCCCTCCCCTAACATATCCCTCATGATGTTTCCCCTTGAAAACAACATACTTCACAGCATTTTGCAGGCAGGGCAGCGGTCATTTTGACTTGTTGATTCCACCTTGCTCAATAACATCAGGTCAACCAATGAGACTAATGAGCAAGGTGATGACCGGTCTTCTTCCACGGAGGTTGAGACACAGCAGAGGCTTTTAGAGAAGGCAAATCATGACAAAGAGCTGCTACGCAACATGAAAACACATTATTGGGCCAGAATGCATGTTTACAAAGCAAGGATGAAGATCCTTCAACGGCGGTTGAACGAGGCTCTCATGAGGAAAAAGAAAAGGACAAAACCCCGTATCTTGGCTGAGGCATCCCTCACTCATCATGGTACTCATTAGCCTTGATCTAGCATCAAAATCTGAAAATTTTGAGAATTTTGGAGCATTTTGCAAATTTTTGGTAAAATTACAGGTTTTGCCCACGGTTTGGTCTCACCCGGGTGAGACCATTTTGGAGGACTGCTCGGAATTTTAAAAACTTGGCATTTTTGGAAAGGGCATGAAAAAAGAAAAATTACCAGTACTTGGGAGCAGCCTAATTTTGAGATTTGAGCCTCCAAAAGCTCAAAATACATCAAAAAAATGACTTTCTGCCCACTTTTTGAGTTGCAGAAAGTGACCTTGGGAGAATCAATTTTTGAGGGGTCAAATCAACACCAAATTCAGAAATTCCACTTGGGATGGAAAGTAGACAGGCCAAGCTTTCCAATGAGCCATCTTGCACCTGATTTGGACCAGTGGAACCCACTCAAAAACAGCTGTGAAGGGGCGCGACCAGAACTTCCAGGGGCGCGACCAGAACTTCCAGAATTGCCATTTTCGGTCAAAAAACACTGTTTTGACTATGGTTGATCATTTTTACTTGTAGATGATGGATGAATGTAATATTTTCATGGCACTTTGATAGGTTTTATCTTTCTTTACTCTTCTAGAAGCTTCTTTGATGTAAATAGTGAATAATTAATGCATGGATGAGTTAGCTAAGTAATAGAGGCAAGTTGTTGGGCTGCCTATTTTCTAGTTCTTAGTTTAGAATTAGTTCAAACTGCTCCTAGGAAGCTGAGCTCGACCCCTAGAGGTGGGGAAAGGAGTTAGATGGTCTAGGAGGTCTATATTATGCTCTCTCCTTCTCATTTTCATGGTTGGACTCTTGTGGGAGAAAGCATTATTGTGTATTGTACATCTACTTCTGCAATTTAAGGAAAGGAAGGCCAGGGTTTTGCAGACTTCATTGTGGATTCTTGTGGATCATTGTGTTGATGGTGTGTCTCCTACTGTTATTGTAAGTGTGTTTATGTGTTCCATTTCTTAATCTCTTGCTGCTATTTAAACAAAAGAAGTGATAAAGTTTGAATTCATGCATGCCATGCTCAGCTTTCAATTTTGTTTAAAATTTATGTTTTCCACTGTCTAGAGAGGATTCGAATTCATTGTTCGCCCTCTTTAGTTTCTCTTCTTTCTTCCTTAATCATCTCTTTCAGCTAAAGGCATCAGCATAAACTCCTACCTTGCCCCAAAGACCCACCTGCAAAAACTGTGCCCAATCCCCGCACCCTGAATTGCACTTCCTCCAATTGCCACCAAAAACCCCAAAAATCATTAAATCAACCCCCCTTATCAATTTACTAGCCTAATATCTTTGATCCTAATTGGTCAGCTTATTGTATTATAAGATCTATCAAATCTGACCCGAGAGAGCCTTCTCATACCTCGTAGGGCTAGCTACGAGGTGAAATGGTTTGATGTAGCCTTGAGAGTTTGTCTATCTCAGCCTAGGTGAATTCCAAGCGCTAACAGAATACACCATCCCAAGGGTAGAGGCCCCCATACAACCAATCTCTAGCTTTACTACATCCACCTCCATTTCAACCATAGCTCCTTCACCATGCTCCACCTAAGCAACCTCACATGTCTGCTCAACCAATTTTGAACCCGAAAAATAGACAGGCACAACAAGTCTATGGTGGGGAAACAACTTACCTTGCCTATGTTTTGGAAATTCAATAAATCAACCTCAGGTCTGGAAGAGTGCTTCCAGATAATCAACCTCCATCTCCACCTGAGGAGATTGAAGAGGAAAAGGAGGAGAGTGTTCCTCAAACCAATCCACCTCCTTTTCCTGAGAGATTAATCCATCCTATCCAGCACACCCCAGAAGAGACTGAACTTCTGGGTGAATTGAAAAACTTGTGTGTTAAAATCCACTCCTCCAAGCTATCAAGGATGTCCCCATATACAACAAGTTAATCAAGGAAAAATGCTTCAAACATCCTGGGAGGCGAAAGAAAGACACCCATACCATTAATGTCATTGGACAATTATCCGACTTAATGTTGGGGCGAGTGATTTGCTCGAAATATCTAGATCCTGGAAGTCCTATGGTAGATGTGCACATCGATGGTATCATTGTCCCCCATACCTTGATCGATCTTGGGGCTGCCATTAATGTGATGACTAAGGAGACTATGCTTAAAATGAATCTCCAAGGATCATTAAGGAAGACCACAATAGTCTTGCAGCTTGCAGATAGGTCCACAGTAGCTCTTGAGGGAGTTGTTGAGGATGTGATGGTCTCCATTGATTCCTGGGAATACCCTGCTGACTTCTTAGTTATCCAACCTAAGACCAAGTTCAATGGTTATCCTCTCATCCTTTGAAGGCCATGATTAGCCACTGTTGATGCTTACATAAGTTGCAGGGCTGGGAATATGACCATTAAAAATAGGCATTTGTCTAAACAATTGGTCTTGTACCCTCCTACTCAACCATCTCTAGAGCATGACTTACCTTTATGGTTATATGAGGAGGAGGAAGATGAAGTATACTCTTCCCCAATCTATACCCTATATGCTACTATAGGAGGGGGGAAATCCTCCAGAATCAACCCCCCAATGCCATGTCTCTTGAGGAGTTAGTAAAGAAAGTTGAAGATAACCCTTGGACTAATTTGTGCCTAGATGACTCAAGTCCTACTCATGTCAAGATGATAGAATTTGGTCCAGAAAGAACATTGAAAATCAACTCCTCTCTCTCTACACATCAGGAAGAGGAGTTATGTGACATGCTAAGAAAGAATCTGGATGCCTTTGCCTAGAGTTATAAGGAAATGAAGGGAGTGCACCCTTCAGTGTGTACTCACCACATTTACATCAAGGAAGGTTGCAAGCCAGTGCACCAACCTTAGAGGAGAATGAACCCAACCCTCAAGGATATAGTTAAAGAAGAACTGCAGAAGTTGTTGGATGCAGGGTTCATTTACCCCATCTCAGATAGTGAGTGGGTGTCTCCTCTGGTTTTGGTTCCAAAGAAAAATGGGAAGTGGAGGATCTGTGTGGACTACAGAGAGCTAAACAAAGCCACAAAAAAGGACCATTTCCCTCTACCTTTCATTGACCAAGTATTAGATGGTCTGGCAGGAAATAAGTTCTTCTCTTTCTTGGATGGATTTAGTGGTTACAATCAGATCTAGATCAGCCTAGAGGACCAAGATAAAACCACATTCACCTATCCTTGGGGTACCTTTTCTTATAGGGTCCTTCCTTTTGGATTATGCAATGCCCCTGCCAATTTTCAGAGGGAAGTCCTGAGAATCTTTGCAGAGATAGTCCATGACTATGTGGGAATTTATATGGATGATTTCACCCCTTATGGGTGTGATTTCCTGGAGGCTCTCTCTAACTTGGGAAAGGTATTAAATAAATTTATTAGAATGAACTTATCCCTTAGTCTTGAGAAGTATGAATTCTTGATGACTGCAGGGACTATTCTAGGTCACTCAATATCCTAGGAAGAACTACAAGTGGACCCAAATAAAATTTCTTTCATAAAGAGGGTCCCTACTCATCAAAAGAAAATGGATGTCAGAAGTTTCTTAGGCTTAGCTGGATACTATAGGAGATGCATAAATGAATTCAACAAAGTAGCCTCACCTTTGTTTGGACTATTGGCCAAGGACTCCGAATTTTTATGGTCAGAAAGTTACCAAGAGGCCCTAGAAACCCTAAAGGATAATTTGACTACTGAACCTATACTCTGAGGCCCAAATTGGGCTCTTGCTTTCCACATCCATGCTAATGCCTCTAACAAAGCTATAAGAGCAACTCTAGGCCAGATAGATGACAAGTTACCTTATGCCATTTACTTCATCAACAAAAATCTGTCTAAGGCTGAATTGAACTATATTGTGACTGAAAAAGAGCTCCTAACTGTTGTCCATTCCTTGAATAAATTTAGACATTACATCACTGGTTACCAAACCTTTGTACATAATGACCATTCTGCTATCAAATATTTGATGAACAAGCCTGATGTGAATGCCTGAATTATTAGATGGTTTCTTTTGTTACAACAGTTTGATCTAACTATCATTGATAAGCCTGGTAGAGAAAATGTAGTTGCATATTTTTTGTCTAGACTGGATTTGCCCACAAGTGAGGAAGGAATGGTTGATGATCAACTGCCAGATGAGAATTTATTCTCTATTTCAGTTCTCTCCTTGTGGTTTTTTGACATAACCAACTACTTAGTGGCTACACAGTTCCCTCCAAATTTGTCCTCTAGGGAAAAGAGCATAATTATAAGAAAAAGCGCACCATTCACTTAGATTGGGGGCAATCTCTTCAAGCTAAGTTGAGATCAAATTCTGAGAAGATGTGTCAGGGAGGAGGAAGCTTTTGAAATCCTTCTGGCTTGTCATGATGGGCCTTGTGGAGGTCACTTTGTAGCCAAGATGATAACCTTCAAGGTACTACAAGTTGGCTACTACTAGCCCACTCTCCACCAAGATGCAAGAAGATATACTAGTCGATGTGACCGATGCCAAATATTGGGGAAACCTACTCCCAGGGATGCAATTCCTTTGCAAACTCAAGTGACTCTTGAGCCATTTGACAAGTGGGGCATAGATTTCATTGGGCCCATTGATCCACCATCAGGGCAGAAAAAATACATAATTGTGTGCATTGATTACTTGACAAAGTGGGCTGAAACCAAGGCTGTCAAGGTAGAAACAAAAGAGAAAGTGGCTAAGTTCTTAAGGGAGAATGTGTTTTAGAATTTTAGGTACCCTAGAGAGCTATTCACTGATTAGGGTGCTCAATTCACCTCGCACCTAATTGAGAATCTGTTGAGCCAGCATAAGATCAAGCATAGGAAGTCGATTTCTTACCATCCTCAGGCCAATGGACAAGTAGAGGTTACCAACAGAGAATTGGAAAGCATTATCACAAAGGTGGTGAGAAACAATAGGAAATATTGGGCTGACAGACTAGTGGAGGCCACTTGGGCCTATAATAAAACTTGGAAGATAACCACTGGCTTCACCTCTTATGATTTGGTCTATGGGAATAAGACTCTGCTCTCCATTGAGTTTGAGTAAAACATTTTCAGAATGGTAGCACAGTTGGATTTGGATGTTACAAGGGCACATCATGAGAGGCTGCTCTAGCTCAATGGGTTAGATGAATTCAGGATGCAGACCCTCTTGTAGACAAACGTGACTCAAGTACAAAGAAAATTTTGGCATGACAAAAACATCAAAGACAAAGTTTTTCAAGAGGGTAATTGAGTTCTGCTATATGACTCTAGGTTCAAGGATTTCAAAGGCAAATTGATGAACAGATGGCTGGGCCCATATGTGATAAAAAAGTGCCATGACAATGGGGCTATTCACATAATAACCATTGATGAAGAAGGTATCCCCTTGCTTGTCAATGGGTACAGATTGAAAGCCTACAAAAGACCTTTGTCAAAGGAAGAGTTTGTCAGTACTATTAGTAAGGAAGTGAATGTGATTGGAAGTGTCTCAGCTTCCAACTCACTGAATTATTGAAGACTATTTTATTTTTGAAAAAAAAATTAAAAAAGAGGAAAAAAATAACAAGGGACCTAGGTGAAAACCTCCATGAGGCACCTGAGGCCAACTTTTGGGTTGAAAACCTCCTTGAGGTAGCCTAAGAGTGGAAAAAAGGAAAATAAAAGATCCCTGGGTGAAAACCTCCCTTGAGGCACCTAGGGCAGGAAAATAGGTTGAAAAACTCCTTTGAGGCAACCTGTGTGTCTTTCAAAAAAAAAGAAAAAAAGAAAAATGCCATGGCAGGGACCTCAAACCTGCCCACCAATAAAATTCTGTGATTTTTGCAGGTTTTCAAGGCAACAAAGGACACCAAGTTTAGAGGGAAGAAAGCCAAGCAAAACCCCATTCATCCTTCATTCACTTCATACCTTCTATGACCACCATGTCTCCAACATCCATCCTTATCTCCAAGCATCAAAAACCAGTTTGCAGGAAATTTTTTGACTTCTACAGGGTTTCCTATAGTTACTACAGGAGTTTCCTTTAGTACTACAGGATGTCTTGAAACTCTAAAGGAATGAAATTCTGGATGATAAATGATTATGCAGGCCTATTCTGGGTTGAAATAGGAGACCATTGGCCTCACCAAATCTTACCCAACACCAAATCATGACCATGCCACCCTCTATGTCCATAAAAAAAATCACTCAAAAAGAAAGATATATATAAAAAATGAAAAAAAAGGAAAACATAGAAAAGTCCAAGGGCCATACCATTAGTGGACTACCTCACCTACCACTCCATCTCCCCCATTTTCACCCCTTCCACTCCTACCTCACCACCTATTCCTCCTCCAAGAAAAAAAAACAAAAGAATTAAGAAAGAGGCAACTACAAGATTTCCTGTAGTACTATAGGAAACCTTGTAGCAACCTATGTTATGACATAAGCAGTCTCCATGATTCTCCTTCAGCATCCATGTAGAGAAAGATTATCAACGCCTCTGCAGGAACTATGACACCTATCCAAGGTTCAGCAATAGCAGAAGAGGCCAAGCACCTGCACACAAAAAGAAGAAGAAGAAGAAGACAAACATATTAGTTGGGTGAAATCAACAAAACAAGAGCAAAGGGAAACATGTACTTGAACAAGAAGAAGCACAACAGATCCACCCTCCAGCATGCATCGACCAAGTGAAGGAATCCACAGGTATGGCACCTCATCCACACTCTTTCCTAAGTACGAATATGATAAAAGTGTAGGAATATGAAAAAGTTGATTTTATAAGTTGAAGGTGGCCAGTTAACTTGGCCACCCTCAGCCCGAAAACAAAAAGTAAAGTCCTAGTTAGCAGGCCACGTGGCAAGGTCACATCAAAGCAAATAAGTCGAAAATGTGGTTGAGTTAAGTTGTACAGGAGTGGGTGATGATTACGAGGAAAGGCTGCATGATAACTAATGGTGGGCTAACGGTCCAAAAGGGGAAATCACGTACACTGCTAGCCATCAAAACACTCCAATGAATCGACCATAAATAGAAAAAATTCCTAACTTTTATGCACACATCGTTCATTTCTAGATTTAGAGAACTGGGACCACCTGGAGGAGCCATCGAAGAGGAAAACTAGTTTCATCCATCCTATAGTGAACACCTACAGGAAACATAGAAAAACTACAAGAAATAGTTGGAATTGTAAAAAAACTCTGCAAGGGGGTACCTAGGGCCCAACTATTAAAAAATTCTCTTCACCCAGGGCATCACAATGAAAGGTAGGTTTCCCATATCCTCTGTGTTTTGACTTGATAGCTAGGAAAGAGAAAAAGGAAAATAAATCTTCATTTTTTCTAGTAATTATAGTGTGCATGGGGATAGAGAAAATTGTGTGGAGAAATTGTGTGGGGATAAAAAAAGAATTGAAGTCATCACCCTCTTAAAATATAAACCCACGGTGACCTTGGAAATCTCTAGAACTAAGCCACAAAACTACCTACAATCATCTTGATAGAGAGGAGAAAATGACAAGAGGTTTCAACAAAAGGGAGCCCATAGGGACATCCAGAATACACCTCCATCCCCCTTGTGGTAGAGATATTTAGAAGGCATCAATGGTTGTGATTATTCGAGCTGCTTAGAGGATATGATGATGATGTAGCTTGGGAATTTTCATGTCACTCACACCTCAGGCTAGAGTTAGTGCTACTTCTATGGCGAGAGGATTGTCAATAACAATTACCCCTGAAATCATTGGCATAATCAATACACTTGCTCTAGGAATGCAATGGAGAAAGGAGGATAAAGATAGCAACACTTATGCCAAGAATAACTTTTTCTTGAGAGATGAAGAGGTAATTGAGGACAAAAATGGGATTGAAAGGGTGAGCCTTCCCTATCCTTAGGATGAAGTAAGCTATCAAAATCCTAATTTAATTTGTCCTTGAATTGAATTGGGAATTAAATTGTAATTCCATATCTCATGAAAACTTGTAATAGTCAGCTAAGTTAATTTGACATAGTCAACTCAGTTAGTTTGAGTTTAGGGTCTAACTAGATTCATGTAGAGTGTCTTCGACAATTAGGAGCACTAGTTGAGTTTATTTTGAGTTGTAATTATTTAATTCAATCCAACTGAATTAAAGTCAGTTAAACTAGTTCCAACTGATGGAGGAATTAGTGGGAGATCTAGTAGTGAGGTGTAACCTGCAGCAGTGGGGTGTAACCTATAGTAGTGGGGTGTAACTTACTGTAGTGGGGTGTAACTTACTATATTGGGGTGTGACTTACTGTAGGTGGGTGTGACTTACTGTAGGTGGGTGTGACTTACTGTAGTGGGGTGTAAATTACTGTTGTGGGGTGTAACCTGTAGTAGTGGTGTGTAACTTGCAATGATAAGTAAACTGAAGATTCACTCATGCATGTTAGATCAGAGAAATACCCAGTTGAGATTGGAGTTCAAGGACAATGTACTATCAGTTGTATAATCACTCGAATTGTACAGGTGGTGCATGTAATCTGAGGAAGGCCTATGAGGATTGTGCAATTCATAATTGTGGGATTTTACAATTAAATATGGGATAATTCCCAAGGGAACAACACAAGGAAATAGGAGCTTGGAAGGCAACAAAATTGGCTAAGTATTGGCTTGAGCTTGTCTAGGAAGTAGTGAGATAGATAGAGATAGTGTAGAGGTTGCTCAGGCTTGAGAAAAGAATTGTAATCTTCTCATATTTTCTGATTAATGCAATATACATATAGAAAGGGTTTTTAGCTATGGATTTCCCGAGAAAATCATTGGGTATGTGTGATTGAATTCTTTCTCTTATATGCTTTGTGATTTCATTGATTGTTTATTGTTTCCGCTGATGTGTAGAGTAGATTCAAGTCAATTGTTTTAGCATATTACAATCTGAAGTTTGAATCTTCAAGGAATTTCTAGATAGTATCAGAGCTAAAATAACTATAGAAGAGGAGAATATGAGTTTGTCTTTTGCAGAAGAAGTCGAATTTGAAGTATCATACTTCAGATCCAGCAGAATGTTGTACTATGGATTGAGACTCGAATATGCCCTTGAGGGTAGTTCAAACTATATTGCTTGGAAGGATAGGATGGAGGCATTGTTGGAAGACAATGAGCTTAAGGAGTTCATAGACAAAGATATTCCTAAGCCAGCTGATGCTCAGGACTTGGTAGAGTGGAGAAAGTGTGTGGAAAAGTCGAGAAGGATTATCCTAGAAGGAGTTTGAGATCATATTGTCTCGAACCTCCATGGTAAGGAAACTCCATTTGAAATGTGGAAGGCCTTGATAGACCTATTTCAAAACAACAATGACCACAAGAAGCTGGCACTGAAGGACAAGCTCAGAAAGATCAATATGGAGAAGGGTGAATCAATACCAAAGTACTTAACCAAGTTCAACCAATGTCAGGATGAATTTGGAAGTGTCGGTGTTACAATTACTGAAGATGATATGGTGAGCCTAACACTTCTAGGCCTTCCCAATAGCTGGCACAACTACCATGACTTAGTTAATGGGAGGGAGAAGTTACCAGAGTGGGAGCAGTTGTGGCTCGACTTGGTACAAGAAGAGATTTGGTGGAACACCAGAGATGGATCCTTATCCTAGCATGATGATGAGGAGAGCTCTTCCTTAGCTAGAAGGCAAAGAAAGGGAAGGGGAAGTCATCCCATTCCAAATCAGATTCTAGTAAGGGTGGCAAGAAGAAGGACTTGTTGAAGATTAAATGTTTTCACTGTCACGAGCTGGGACACCATGCCACAAAGTGTCCACACAAGAAGGCTGGTAAGAAGCCCTCAAGAGAAGTGGTAGGTGAAGATCTCCTTCACAATTAGATCTAGATTTCACCCTCATCGCTTGCATGGTGACATCAATGATGGGTAGTGTGTGGTACCTGGATAGTGGAGACTCATTCCATATGACCGAAAAAAAAGATTTATTCATTGACTTGGAGGAGAAGGACCTCCATATGCACATTGAGATGGGAGATGATGGGAGGTATAGCACAACCGAAATTGGTAATGTTACCTTTCAGAGGGAGTCTGGTTATCCTCTCACATTAAAATATTTCATGTATGTTCTAGGTTTGAAGAAGAATTTGGTTTTAGTTGCCATGTTAGAGGACCGTGGCTACGATGTGATATTTAGAAAGGGAAAGGCTTTCCTTTGTCACATAACCTCAAGATAGGTGAAGAAAATCTAGGTTTGAGTAAAGAGCCTCTACAAATTGGATGTAGAAGACTGTGCTTCTTTGAGCACAAAAGCAGAGAAGGTGGAGAGCCAAGACATCGGTGAGTTATGGCATAGCAGATTGGGTCACTTCACCACATATCTTTGAAGATCATGAAACAAATTTCTACAAGACTTCCCAAGGATACACTAGAGCAGAGAGACACATACAATGGGTGTACTTTTGGGAAGTACACCAAAGCTTCCTTTCATGATAAAGATATTTGAGTGTAAGCGATCCTTGATAGAGTTCACTCAGATGTGTGTGGACCATTATCGTCAGCCTCCATGCCCAAGCACATGTATTATGTAATATTTGTTCATAATTTTTCTCGTAAGTGCTGGATTTTTTTCATGCAGAAGAAAGGTTATACGTTTGCTAAATTTTGTGAATTTAAATCACTTGTCGAGAAAGATACTGGGAGGAATGTTAAAGCTCTCAGAAGCAATGACGATGGAGAATATGTTTCGAATGAATTCGAGAACTTCAGTGCATTAGAAGGCATTTGATGGGAGTTAATAGCACCTCATAACCCACAACATAATGGGGTGGATGAAAGGAATAACAAAAGTATTACGGGAGCTACATGGGCGATGTTACTTGATCAGGGCCTATAATTGCACTTGTGGGATGAAGCATGCAACACAACTGTTTATTTGTAGAACATAAGACCTAATTGAATTCTTTGGATGTGTACACCAGAAGAAGATTTTTCAGGTAAGAAACTAGATGTGGCACACTTCAAGATCTTTGGTTCATCAATCTACTGTCATGTTACCAAGTATGCATGGAAAATTTTAGATCCAACAACTAAGTTGGGCATATTTGTGGGGTACACTGAAACACTTCACAACTATTGGGTGTACCTTCCATGCAACATGATGACAATGGTTCATAGAGATGTGAAGTTTGATGAAGAGAAGGCCATGAGATGTTCCCTTGAGAGGGAGCTTTAGTTACATGCAGATGAGGAGATTTTAGCTCTAAAGGAGGAACCTTAGGATGATGTGGAGAAAACACATGCAGAGGAGCAGAGAGTGGAAGCACCCACTCATGCAAATAATTCCAGAGATGGAAGGAAGCACACTAGAGAGACTGAAAGATTGATGCATGATGCTAGAGAGAATGTGGGAGTACCCACATCACAATGTAGGTAGAGGAGGTCACTAGATCAGTATACTGACTACATCGCTATGATGAGCAAGAGTGCATAGGTTGATCCATCCTCATTCGAGGAAGTAGTACAACAACTAGTATGGGTTGATGCCATGGTTGAGGAGTATGACTCCATTATCAGAAACATTGTTTGGAAGTGGTCCCAAGACCAGCAGACAAGTCAATTATGAGTTTTGGATGGATTTACAAGGTAAAGCAAGCAACAAATGGGAGTGTGGAGAAACACAAGGCTAAATTTGTGGCCAGAGGGTTCTCTCAGGTGGAGGGAATTGATTACAATGAGACCTTTTCTCCAGTAGTAAGGTACTCTTCAATCATATCTATTCTAGCAATGTTAGCGCAGATGGGTTGGAAGATACATTAGATGGATGTGAAGACAACATTCCTCAACGATATGATTGAGGAAGAGGTGTATATTGAGAAATCAGAATTATTTAAGAGCTTCAACAGAGAGTCATACGTGTGCAGACTCAAGAAAGTGCTGTATGGACTAAAACAAGCACCCCGTGCTTGATACACCAGGATTGACAACTATTTCATCAGGTTGGGCTTCACCAAAAGTGAGGCAGATGCAAACCTTTACCATATTGTGGTTGAAGGTAAATTGTTGATTATAGTCTTATATGTCGATGGTTTGATTCTAATAGGTGATGAGAAGCTAATAAAATCTTGCAAAGAGGATCTTGCAAGAGAATTCAAGATGAAGGACCTGTGCTCATGCATTACCTTCTTGGTATGGAAGTATGGCAAGGAGATGGGGAACTATTTGTCTCTCAAGGAAAGTATGCCAACAAGACACTGAAGTAGTTCCACATGGAGAGCAACAAACCCATGGAGACTCCTCTATCAGGTAATTGGAGGAAGGAAGATGCCACTTCAGGTGAAGAAGTGGAGGCTACTTTATAGACAAATTGTGGGTTCACTTATGTATTTGGTGAACACACGACCAAACATGTGTTTTTCAGTTAACCAGCTTAGCCAAGCCATGGTTAAGCCAACAAAACTCTATTAGAAGGCAAATAAACATGTGTTGAGATACCTGTTGGCCCTCATTTTTGGTCCAGTTTTTCTTAAGAAAACATACTTAATTTCTATATTTTCCATCCATTTTCCATCACATACACCTCATTTTAATGTATTTATGCATATTCAGTTATATAAATTTAATTTTGAAAATTTTAGAAGTTTTTATGAAAATTGAATTTCAAGTGCATTTTTGGACAGAATCAGAAATCCCCATAATGGCTATATGGATGTCATATTTGCAGGACACCTGGGCACGAGCTGGATACATTTATGGAAAGATTGGGAACTAGGATTGAACTAAATCCTATTGGTTTAGTCAAACCAAGCTTAATCAGGCCCGGTCAAAGCTAGTCAAATATGACCAGTCATTTAGAAAATCCCTAGGAAATAGGGTATTTTTATGATTTCATGGGATTTTCCATATTTTTAGTGATAGGTTGGATGAGTTCAACTTGGATAGGTGGATATGGATAGATATAGTTGTTAGATATACTTTAGATTAGTTTGTTTCATAATCTTCTATTTAAGCCAAAACTTTGAAGGCTTATGGTATGTAGAATTTGTATAATTTTATGTTGAGACATCTGAATATTTGAAGTTAATTTGAGGAACCTGTTCTACATTAATTTTGTTGTTCAATGGTGTCGATGATTAAATAAATTTACAGTAACTGATAATCTCTTCAAGTGTGCAAGGCAAGGGTGGAGGGCCCCCACTCCAAGCTAAGTACACTTCATTGTTAATCTAGCTTGATTTTCATAAACTAGTTGCTTCAGATTTGTTTATTTGTTTTGCTTCAGATTTGTTTACTTGATTTGTATGATGATTTATGTTTGCTGATGAATCTTGGTTTATTTATCATCTTTATATGAAGGGACAACCAGTGTTCAAGTTGAACCCTCCTTCTATTGGATTAATGAATAAAAACTAAAGTTCATCCTTCTTGCTTTCAAGTAATTTTATGAAGTTCCAGTTTTCTAACAATAGTATTATGATGAATGAATTTGTGATGAGGAATAGCAAGGACCTCCTAAGTTAGGAGCCTCTTTCATTATTGATTTGTGCATCTTAAGCTGTTGTCAATTAATGGTTTTTTATTTCTATTCATCAAGTAATATTGTAGAAGAAGGACACAACTGGTTCTCCTAAGTTAGGAGCCACTTCATCTCACATATATTGCATAAGTGAATTAGAAATTATTTAATTAGATTTATATTTATAATATGTATTTCCTTAGTTCTTCATATTTTATCTTCTAACCTTGACTACATTTGATATCCATACATTTTGGACATGCCTCCAAGTTTTACAAACCTGGATTGATAATGAAATACTTGTGTTAATAAATTAGCCCAACAATACCTCAGAGGCACCACTCAGTTTGGTGTTTGGTACAAACATAAAGAGGGAGTGAAAATTCAAGGCTTCAGAGATGAAAATTTGGTAGGGAGTCCATTCGACAAGAAGAGCACATTAGGGGGAATCTTTAGTATTGGGTCAGCAACAGTTTCTTGGTACAACAAGAAGCAGAGATCAGTTGCACTCAGTTCAGCAGAAGCAAAGTACATGGCTGTTAGTCAAGCAACTTGTGAGGCTATCTGGATGAGGAAGATCCTTGTTGGATTATTTGGTCAGTAGATGGATCCTATAGTGATTTACTGTGACAATTAGAGTTGTATCAAACTCTCTAAGAATCCAGTTTTTCATGATTGGTCCAAGCATATCGACATCTGGTATCACCATCTACGATATTGTGTGCAAAGGAGAATCATGTTGTTGGAGTACATTCCTACAGAGGAGCATGATGAATATATTTTGACAAAGGCATTATCAAGATGAAAATTTGAGTTTCACAGAGGCATGATCGGGGTAGTAGATAATCCATTTCTTCTTGAGAGGGAGTGTTGAAAATGCAACAAGAAAATCCTAATTTAATTTTTCCTTGAATTAAATTAGGAATTACATTGTAATTCCATATGTCATGACAATTTGTAATAGTTAACTAAGTTAATTTGACTTAGTTAGCTTAGTTAGTTCGATTTGAGGGTCTAACTGGAGTCATGTAGAGTGTCTCCTACAATTAGGAGCACTATTTGGGTTTATTTTGAGTTGTAATTATTTATTTCAGTCCAACTGAGTTAAAGTCAGTTAAACTAGTTCCAACTAATGGAGGAATTAGTGGGAGATCCAGTAGTGAGGTGTAACATGCAACAATGGGGTGTAACCTGCAGTGGTGGGGTGTAACTTACTGTAGTGGGGTGTAACCTGCGGTAGTGGGGTGTAAATTGCAGTAGTGGTGTGTAACCTATATTGATAAGTAAAATGAAGATTCACTCATAATCAACTCATGCATGTCAGATCAGAGAATGACCCAGTTGAGATTAGAGTTCAGGGACACTGTACTATTAGTTGTATAATCATCCGAACTGTATAGGTGGTGCATGCAATTAGAGGAAGGCCTAGAAGATTGCACAATTCATAATTGTGAGATTTCCCAATTAAATATGGGATAATTCCCAAGGGAACAATGCAAGGAAATAAGAGCTTGGAAGGTAGAAAAATTAGCTAAGTATTGGCTTGAGCTTGTCTTGGAAGTAGTGAGATAGATAAAGATAGTGCAGAGGTTGCTCAAGCTTAAGAAAATCATTGTAATATTCTCATTTTTTTTATTAATGAAATATACAGACAATAGGGGTTTTTAGTTGTGGATTTCCCCTGAAAATCATTTTGTTAAGTGTGAATTAATTCTTTCTTTTATATACTTCGTGATTTCATTGATCGTTTATTATTTCCATTGATTATTAGAGTAGGTTCAAGTCAATTGTTAGCATATTACAATCTGCTGTTTGAATCTACAAGGAATTTCTACACTGGGATGATGTGATGTGGTGGGGCCTACAACAAGGCGTGTGTCGCAGTAAAGTGGAGGACCCCCTAGTTCCTTTATAATATATAATTTGAATTTCACTAGAAGCGGGCACTAAGGAGACCCATGGACAACATGGCAAGTGATGTGGCCTCAACATCACGTGGCAACCTGGGAGGCATGGCACGTGTCAGTTGAATTTAAGGTTTTTGCAGGGCCATGTGGCCTGAAAATGAGTGACACATGACATACTTAAAGTGGAGGCATGTGGATGGTGACATAAGCTTGGCAGAAAGGACTACTAACATCACCATGACACCTTGTTCCTGATGATTTCTTTTGGATTTAGGTGCAATCCCACTGATATTTAATCCCTGAGGTGAGGTGGAATTGGTTGGGCCCACTTGCACAGTTGTAAATGAGTTGTAAGCTTAAGGAGGTAGTGGAACAAAGATCGGGTCGGAGAAGGCACGTTAACGGGCATGCACGTTGGAACCCAAAGATGATATCAATAGTTGGATGTGGTTGATTTGAGTTGTTAGATCCTTCGAGTGACAAATTAATGCTAACACTTGTGCTGGTCTTGGACTTGAATACATCTATGTCATTCGATCTATGACTTCCAACTGTTGATCGACAACAAATGGTTGGAGGGATTGAGGTTCACATGGCGTAGGGGTAGGATTTATGGGACCCACTCGCATAAGCATAAGGAAGCATGAACACACAATTGGTTAGAATTGAGTTGAGCTGGCGGGTGGCCAGGTGGCTTCTCCACATAACCCTGCTCCATTTTCCATAGAAGTTTCAATAGGGGACTCCAAGGGATACCATCGAGATTTTATTTCTAAGTTGATGTGACTGTAGAGGGTCCCATGCCCACATACATTGTGTGCATTATCTCTCTCTCTCTCTCTCTCTCTCTCTCTCTCTCTCTCTCTATATATATATATATATATATATATATATATATATATATATATCTTTTGTGCATTATGCGGGCCTTGTAAGCCATGGAACGAGGATAATATGTGATACAATATGGTCGAGTCGACAACCGGGGTCGTGCTGCTAGGTACTAATGATGTGGATAGCCACATGGCAGGTTACGATGACAAGGCACTATTTGATAGACCAATATTTGAACAACTATATATTTTTATTTGAGATTCATATTTATAAAAAAATTATATCATTAGAAATGTTTCGACGAGACGAACACAACAACAACATCTATTTTAAGTTTTGAGAAAGTGGAAAAAGGTCGAAAAGTATATACCCTATTTCCTTAATAGGACATTGGAGGTTGGGCCATTAGAGTAACTACCTCCTTCTACTCATAGTAGGGGCTAGGGATAGTAGGGGGTATGTTACGTTAGGGGTTTTCTCAAAGGCCCCCCTTAATGGTTTTCTTGAAAGTGTCCATTCGAATTTTTCCTGAAATATCTACATTAGTGATTCCACCAAAAGTATTCATAAGTGATTCCACCAAAAATATTCATTAATGATTTACTAAAAGTCCTCGTTGGAATTTTTTTTCAAAGGTATTTATTAGTGATTTTGTTGAAGGTCTTCATCAACTCTTTTAGAAAATGTATTCATAAATGATTTTTCCAAAACTATCCTTTTTACGGTACACTAAATTTTTGTAAAACTTCAAAAATCTATAACTCTTCGACCAACTTCTAAAAACTATGAACTCGGTCCAATATCAAGATGAATCTAGACCATTGATCTCTAGATCAAATGCGTCTCCATGAAATGATGACATTCAACCTTGTAGGATGAATTCAACTTTACAACTTGTAGGTTGACATCCTTAATTGCCTTCTTAATGATTCTGCAAATAGATTCATCACATGTTTGCTTGGAATTTGGGGACTCCACTCTGAATTTAGTATTTCCCCTCCAATTCACCATATTGTTTCCAATTCCCAAAATTTTCCATGGTTGCTTGTGTTTTCATAATTTTATCCAATTATAGGCCAAATTTTTGCTCATATGAACAATCAAGATTGGGCTTTTAACATCTAAGCCTGAATTTTCCTTCATTTTCCATAGAAAATTTCCCCAAGTCTTTTTGGAGGTCTTGTTGAATAAATTCTAGACATGCAATGCAAATTTTCTACTTTAGCATGATGTTTATGATCCATTTAAGCTTAGTGTTATAGTTGAACTATGATACCACTGTGTCATGTTCCTAAACACCCCAGGTTGACGTACAAAATGATTATTCTATCTTCGACACCTTAAAATTTCAAATTTATTCTATACTTGGTTTTTATTTCCTTAATTATGAACTATGATACCATATTACTGAATATGCTCTACATATGAAACATGCATTCCTAACATAATATAGTAGCATCCATAATTTAGGCATAATCAATAGAAGCATATTATGCAACATTCTCATTAAGACAACATCAACAATTACCACATATAAAGTACATATAATAAATACATGAAAACATAATAAGCATAAGAACAATTATCTCAGTGAACTCACTAACTAGATGTTGATTGAGGATGTTCCTCCCGACATTAGACACTATTACTCGAAGACTCTTAATAATAGGCCACCATTGAGTTGGGGTTATGACACCACATGGAAAAATTAGGCCTCTTCTCTCAGCCCAAAACCCCACTATTTCACAGGTCATTCACTTGACTAGCCATCCCAATAGCTAGCTCTATTTTCTCCATCTACCCACACAATCTAAGAGGGGATCCCCCTTCTATGCAACTTTAATCCCTAATGTTAACTCCCTCTTTCAAGGCTAAAATGCAGGTTGGCTAGGAAAACCTCTATGCTAGGACACCATGGACACTTTTATGGTATATTACTATGGAATTTGGATTCCATTTCTCTTCTATGTCTCTACTATGGCTTCATTAGCTAGCTGTACTTTCTTCAGGTTCTTCCCTATATCTTTCATACCAAGCTTGTACAAAAAATTAAATTATGGAATGAATGAACTAGACTCACAAAGCCATACTTTTTATGTGCATGCCTCCTTCTTGCCACTTGGAATTCAAGGGAGTCCTTTCCTAACCACTTAGGAACCAATCACAAAATTGATCTTTTTTACCTCATTTAAGGGGTTTCACTTTGGCTTATGATAAAATAATTGTTATTTTGAATTTATCCCCTTTGGCCCCCATTAGGTCCCTTTTACTCCTCTAAAGGGGGAGTTAGCCCCCCATCATTCTTTGTCTCCCTGTCACATAACAGAAAATACATTTTATTAATATCATAGTGTACATTATTTGAAATACATAGTTTTGGCCCTTGGCCATATGATCCTACTCGCGATACTATATGACATGTATGCATATCTACATTACAAAATAGGGGTATCATACATTTCTATTCCAAGTCCATGTATTATTTCTTTAATCACATCATTCAATGCAAAGATAAGTGCCAATGTAAGCAATTGCAATACTTGAATTGCAATATGAGCATCTACAAATATATGTAACTAGGTACAGTTGTTCTTATTTTGTTTATTTAAGTTACACCACAAAGAATCTTTGAATTATTCAACCAATATTTATCACCACACTCATAAATAATTTGATACAATACAAAAATTAAGATATCAATTGATACTATAGCCATATTCTTAAACTTTCAAACAAATCATCATGATCAATTGCAATCTAACATGAGAATTCAAATAAGATGTGCCAACACCATCAAATATTGTTCAATCATTCATAATCACATATTATCAATACCATTATTTTTATCAAACCAACATTGTTAAAATTATCAATATTATTGTTGGCTTAGTGGGTCCTGACCCAAGTTCAGAGTTAGTTTTTCCAAAAAAATCCCTACACTACTGGCCCTTTCGGCATCAATCCGCGGAGCGCAGACTGAAGTCTCACCCGAAGCAGTATGGGGGGATGCTAGAACCAAGTTTCTGCACCCAGAGATGAGTGTGATGTCATTTTATGCCCTAAATCTACCTTCGCACAGATCGATAAGCCTTTAGGGCTTATCGATATAACTACCCTTAATCAGCTTCTATACCTTCGCGAATGTTCACGACTGTCTTTCGCAGACCCTGAATATGTGAATCAGCTACTTACGTGCATCAAAGATTACTCTTAACCCAATAATTACTCAGATCAGCTTAAGTGTTAATAACTTCTACATACAATAAGATAATATTTGCGTAAATAGTTAACAGTAATTGCGTTCATGTAACAATATCAATCATGTAAAGTCGCACATTAATACACCATTATTTCATAAACCCATTATAACAAGAGGCACATTCATATAAACAGAAATAAACAGAAAAAACACAGGAATTGTTGGAATAATCTCTTTATTAATGCTTCAGTTTTTCTTATAGACTCAAGACTTCCCTGTGCACTTAGCTGCAGGGGTTTGCGCATTCAACTGCGCACTCTACTCTAGGCCTCTGTGCACACAGCTTTAGAGCCTCTCTTCTACTCTAAGACTTCTTCTCTCTTTCTCTTACTGGCCCATTACATTCGTCTTCATCATCCGTATCCCCCTTAGACATCCTAAGACACCTATTTATACAATCCCATGGTCCACGAATCATGGGTAGATCTTCAAAAGCCGACTCAATTTACATAAAAGAAGGGTAAAACCCTTTATGACACTTTAACTATCTACACACTCCGCGACCAAAACTTGCGAAGACTTTACATTTTACACAACAAAACTTGGGCTTTCTACCCCAAAACTTGGGCTTTTTCCCCAAAATTGACCCTAGGGAACCCATCCCAACAGGCCCCCAACAAAAATATCGTGACTTGCCCTCGAGTCACTCTGCTGGCATGGAGATCTTATTGCGGATACCTCCCAACTCGACTTGTGCCACTGCTGCTTCAGTCACGCTTTGTGTGGCTGCCTATTTGATTTGCTCCACCAGTTGCTCTGTTGCTGGTCCAACACTGTCTTCCTTGAGTTTCTGCTGCGTGCTCTGTAGGCTCGCCAACTTCTCCTAAATGTTGGAAGAAATAATGTAGGCCTCATCCAGCCAAGGCCCCAATCTGGCCTTGAGGACCGCCTCTTTCCTTTGCACTGCTTCCACCTGTTCAAGCAACTATTTCACCTCCTGTAGGTTAGCCAATTATTGTGCTCTAGCGACAGTGCACGCCGTCGCTCTCGCTTCATCATACTGCTGCTGCAATTGATGGGCTTCTGTGTTTAACCTCTGCAGGTTAGGATCTTCCTGTAGTGTTGTGACTACCTCCATGGATTTCTCGAAGAGCGTAGTGCAATCCACCACCGCGACATCCACTGCTGCGACTCCATCCTTCACAACGGCTTCGCGTTGTTCTATGACCTCTAGCGGAGTTGAAGGCTATGAATTCAACTCTAACTCTGTGATTTTCAGGTTCAGCTCAAACTAAACCTTGGCCACTTCTGTTTTGGCGTTGCGCACACCTGCAACTAAATTCCTAATCTTTGCTTCCAACGACGCTTACTCTGGGATATGCAGTTTAGGTACTATTCTGCATGCCTCGGCCACCACGATGACAATATGGCCATTCTGTGCCTGAAATTTCTTTTGTCCCTTAAGCACTACAGATTTCTCTACGAACATCTATTCGTTGTTGACTTTGTACTCGCTTATCAGGCTCAGCGCGCGCTACTTTCGGGCCTTAACCTCTGCCATCACACCTGCTTGCAGTGTGTGAAGAAAATCGTTGGGGAGAGTGGCTAGGTTGAGGTCAACATTCTTCAAAGAGCTGACAATAACCTTGTCAGTGGCCACATCCATGCTCAAAACTCCCTCAGGCAACGTGACTGCCCGGAGATCCAATGATCGAACCATCTTTGCTGCTTGAGTGGTCCCCGGTGCCAAACTGGTTGATACAGTGCTGCTCTATCCTGCACCTGCCTGGATTCTAGTTGTTTGGATCTGCAGCTCGTGTAGATCCTTATAGATGGTGCTCAGTGCCTACTTTTGTTGCTGCTCAAACTGCTGGAAAGTTCTGTGGTAGTATCCTGCACCTTGTCTCTAATTTCATCTAAGTCGCCATCCGTCAAGGTAATCAGATCCAACGACAACTTGGTGGCTTTTGTCTTCTTCTGCAGTCCTTCCTTTTCCTTCTCCCTATACCACTTCACATGGAAGGGGGTGCTCTCCTGCTGATCACTGTTGCCCTGTTATGACTGCTCTTCCTCCTCCATTTTGGGCAAAGGTGACTTCTCACTTTGCTCAGAGCCGCACTCTTCTTGCTCCGCCTGTTTCTTCGTGGCACGCTCCACTTCTACCTGGGCCTTCTCCTCGGCCTCTTTCCTTCTTTTCTCAGCCAACTGCTGAACCTTCTATTTGGCTACGTCCTTCTTCATCTTCTCCGCGGACTTACTAGTCCCTGCAGCCATATTAGAAGGAGAATGCCAATCTATTGGCCAACGCTTGATGACCTCTTCAATAGCATCATCGGTAGAAAGGTAGGGTAGGTTGAACCACTTCTGCTCCAGATCCTTTTGCGCCCTGATGTATACATTGTGGAAGTCCGCTTTGAACTCCGCGTACCCTGAAAGTTGCTCAAACATGATTGGTGACAACTACGAATTTTGGTTGATCGCCGTGTGAATGCTCACCTCCATCAGCACCCAAAAGAATTTTCTCTCTGTGACCCACACGGCCTCTTTCGTGGCCCAGAGAGATGAAAACTTTGTTGCTTATGACAGATCTTTCTCCACAAGAGGAAACTGGCTGTCCTCCGGCAAGTCCCAGGCGACCAACACAATCGAGAGAAAAAGCCATAAATAGTGGAAGGTTTTGCTCTCATCCTGTGCTTCTCTGTAGTTCGCGAGGAACTCACTACACAGGTAGTGCACCCTGTTGAACTGTACGCCCTCCGTGCATTATGCTGCCAACGAAACCACCGGTGCCAACACCTTGTCCACACGACACTTTCTCATAACCTTGCTAGCCAAAATCTGTGTGGCAACCTTCACCGCGGGGTCAATAATTGAGGTAATCGAGTACCCACACATATTTTTGAAAATTTTTAACTTTTCCTTCATCTTCTTAGTGAGGTCGCGCTTGCTCGTCTTTCCGCCAAATGCCTTAGCCGGATTTAACCCTGCGTGTGACAATAGCGTGATCCGATGGATCAACATATCTGTGATGGGGATCAATGCGTTCAGCCACAAGCACCCGTCATGCATCAGGCACAACAAATGCTTAATGACGACCAGGTTTATATTTGAGTGATGGTAGTGGGGCACCCACAATAGGTTCAGAAACCTTGACTTGTTTACTCTGTGAATCCATTCCAAAGGCTCCAACAAGGTGACACCAGACTCTTTGTAGAAGACCCTATTCATGTAGCTGTCTGTAGCCAGGTGGGGAACCGCTTGTGGTCCTTCAAATCCCAATCTTCGAGCTTCAAGTGCGAGATCTGTGCCAAGTGCGGACCTTCAAAGGTTATGTTCTCCGGTAACAGGGGTGTGTTGAGGAGGAACTGTCCTGCATCCGAGTCCTTAGGGACCTTCACTTTTCCCTTGTGTGGAGAAATGTACTCCAGCAACTTAGAGATGGGATCCACCCCCTCAATGTCTATATCTTTCGCGACCTCATTAGCCTCCAGATCCACCACTTTTCCCTTCTCTTTCGCGTTCATATTTTCTTTCCTCTGAGCCTGTGTAGTAGCATGCTTCCTCGATGACTCATGCACTGACACCAGCTTCTTTGGTTTATCCTTCTTTAGTTTTGGGACCTCCCTCACCGGTGTAGGCTTCGGCCTAGGCGACCTCAGCGTCGTAGGCACTGCTGCTGGAACCTCCACACTAACAACTTACGAAATCGCTCCCTCATAAGCGACATCTGCACTACTACTCATGGTTTCCGTGGGGCTTGGTCCTAGCATATTTTCCACGATGAATGTCTGATTTACCTCTGATAACTTGGAAAATGCAGGGCTCGCGACTAAATCCTCTTAATATGAGCGATTCATAGGCAATTGACAACACAATGCAAAAATTTTAAAAATGCGAAGTTTTTTTCGCTGGACGGCCACACGTAATTTATAGGCGAATTCGAATTCAAATTCGACCATTCCCCCCAAAACCCATTCATAAATGATAGATTGACAACATATTTCCAAAGATTTTGCTCTTGAATTTCAGCCTTAAATTCCTTAAATGCCGCCCCCTGCTCCTCTTAACCATATCCTGGCAGTCAAATCATGAATAGTGACTGTAACGGTTACTTTCTGGCTGCGTTGTGTGGTCTCTCCTCCTATAGCATAATTCCCTTCACACTTCTTCTAATACTGTGACACCCTCCTGTTTCATGCAAACCCCTTGTCACACAGCTCTACAAACCAAGCAATGTAGTTTATAGTCCCGCGCCTCCTTGCAGCTACCTGGAGCACTAAGATTGTGCTACTGTCATGTAGTCATTGGGCCGGATCCCTAGTGTATGGCTTCAATCAGCTTCCGTTTACCTCTCCCGGAAATGGATCTCCATTCAAATTCACGAGTTGAACCGATCCACCATCGGTAATCTCTTTGATAACATATGGCCCCAGCTAATGCATCTGAAATTTTCCTGGAAACTTATCAAACTTACTGTCATATAATAAAACTAAATCATTTACCTTGAAGGTGCACAGTTTGATGTGTCGATCGTGCCAAGCTTTTTCACGTTCCTTCTTTACCTGCTGATGGAATCCAACGAAAAATCTATCTTCCTCAAGCTTTGTCAGCTACGCGAGCCTCTCTTCTAAGGTTCCGTGGTCCGCCATTCCTATAAAAGCTACTATGCATAGAATAGGCACAATGTACTCCATAGGCATTACAACCTCTACACCATAGACCAACCTAAACGATGTCTGACCAATAAGCTTATTACAGGTAGTTCAGTAAGCCCATAACACTGCTGGTATGTGCACATCCCAATCATTCCTCTGTGCATTGCAAACCTTTGTTAGCGCATTCTCCAATATCTTATTAAATGCCTCAACCATCCCATTGGCTTGAGGATGATATGGCGTACTCTTTTGGTGATAAACTTGGAACTCCTTTGTTAGCGCGCTGATTGTTTCATTGAGGAAGTGCGTACCACGATCACTCATTAAAATCTTCGGGCAACCAAACCTGGTCAACACATATTCAAACATAATTTTTTCTGCAGTTGCCCCTGTATAGTCCTTCAAAAGTTGTTCCTCTGCCCATCTGGTCAAATATTCAGTTGCGGTGATGATATACCACACACCTGTCTTCTTTCCTGGAGGCTGAATTGGCCCTACAAAACCAATTTCCCACTTCTCAAATGGCTGCAATGACACTCGCGGATTCAGAGCCCACTCATCTCTTCACGATGTCCTGCTCATCCTTTGACATGCATCACATGCCCTACAGTATGCTTTGGAATCCTTATGCAACGTTGGCCACCACAACCTAGCCCGTAAAATATTTTGCGTTGCTGCTTTTCTTGCATAATGGCCTCTTGCAGCTCCTCCATGAGCTTTAGCAATGATACTATTTCGTTCAAAATCAGGCACATAATGTCATAGTATTTCGTCTGATTCCATCTTATATAAATGGCATGCAATAACAGAAAAGTCTTCCGCGCACACCACTAATTCCTTCTTCTGTTGACTAGTGTATCCTTTTGGGGTCGTTCCCGTAGTTAGGAAGTGGATAATGTTTGCAAAGTGATTATCTACTACACATACCACGAAGAGCTGTGCGTCAGGCACTCCTTCCTCCAAATCAGTAGGCTCCTCTCCTATTTCAATGCGTGACAGATGATCTAGCCTTGCCTTTAATCGCCCTGGCTTCACAATTACTTCGAAATCATACTCCTGAAACAACAGTAGCCATCGAAATATTCCCCCCCCCCCCCCAACACAGGCTTGTTGACTAGGTACTTTAATGCAGAATGGTTTGTATACATCTTAAAGTGTCCGCCTAGCAGGTAATGTCTAAACTTCTAGAGCACGTACACCATAGCCAACCCTTCACGCTCTATCATCGAGTAATTCTTTTTAGCCTTAGACAACTTCCTGCTCGCAAATGCTATAGGGTGATCCAGTTCTCCTTCACTGGCCTGTGTTAGTACTGCTCCTAGCGCAATACATGACGCATCCACATGTACATGAAATTCCTTCTTCCAATCCGGGAAGACTAGGATTGGCGTGGTGACCATCTTCTCCTTTAATACATCTAGACTCCGCTGACATTCTTCATCCCAACAGAATGTAGCATCCTTCTTTAGTAGCTTTTCCATCGGCACGGTAATCTGAGCATAAATTTTGATGAATTTTTGATAGTATCCTGTGTGGCCCAGTGTTGCATGCAACTGTTTAACACTCCTTGGCACCTCCAAATTAATGATAACCATGATCTTAGCAGGGTCCACCATTAATCCTTGTCTGCACACTACATGACCCAGCAAGATTTTGAAAGGGACGCAAAATAAGCACTTCTTCAAGTTTAGTGCGATCTGATACCTCTGGCACGTATCCAGCATCAAGCGCAAACTAGCTACATGGCGTTTTACCAGTCCAAACACTGTCCAATCATCAAAATATACCTCCAAAAATTTGTGAATGAACTCTTTGAGCGCCAGGATGACTACGCGTGAGAAGATCACCGATGCATTCTTAAGTCCGAACGGCATCACTTTATACTAGAAGCAACCCCATTCTATCGCGAAGGTGGTCTTACTCCTGTCTTCTTGCACGATCTTTATCTGATGGTATCCAAAGAACTCATTAGTGAATGAATAGGCCTCTTGCCTGCCAACATTATCTAGTACTTCATTTGTGAACAAAGTTGGAAAAGGATCATGAACGCAACCATCATTGAGCTTTCTGAGATCTACGCAAATCCTTATTTCATCCTTTTGCTTCTTTTCTTGAACTACAATTGGACTCACCCAATTAGATTCTTCCACTGGTTCAATAATACCTGCTGCAAGCATCTTGTCTAACTCTAGGCAGACCTTTTCCTTGTATTTTGGATTAAGGCGACAGGGCCTCTGCTTAATAGGCTTCGCGTTCGGTTTCAAAGTTATTTTCATCACACCCAAATCACCTATGATGCCTTTTAAGTATGAAAACTTTGTGGGAAACAAATCTTGATATTTGTGGAGAAACTCAACGACTTTGTCCACCGTAGCATCATCCTAGTAGTCACCAATCTTCACAAACTTCGAGTCCGCCTCTATTCCAATGTTCACTTGTCTAGTTTTCAGTGGCGCAGTGATATCTAAATTCTATATCCGTGGTCCCTCCTCTTCGCAGTGGCCTTTTACCTTTGGGATGTTAATGTTCCTCAGATCCTCATCTTCTTCTTTAGTAGTCACATTATAGCATTCCAGATCATGGTGCAGCTGGGTGCTCCAATCTGGTTGAATCAAATCCAAGGGATCCTGTGGTATTATGAAGATCTCTTCCTTGACCTCCTGCAACACCTCGTTAATACATTCGAACCCATCTTCAAAGCTGAATTTCATCAAGAATCCCTATCTCAAAACGTCCCACTCTTCAGTGCCATGGCATAGCTCCGTTTCCAAGTACCAGTTCATTAGTATTGCATCCAAAGTGTGACAAAATAAATTTACCCACTCAAGTTGCGGCTCCGTCCCATAAACGTCAATCCATTTTGCTAAATGATCGCATGGAGGGGTCAACTTCTTTAGACAGCTTGTCCTGACTTCCTAAGGTAGAAGCCTCAGCGAAGCTTTTCTTCGCTTCCATAAATGTTTCTCTCATGTGCTCCAAGTCAAACCCAACCTATTTTTCTGGAGCCTTGCGGACCCACTCACTTTCTTTAGGCTGCTTTCCTTTATCTTCTCCAATCGTCATTTTGCGTTGCAGCATGATATTTACATTGGGATCCTCTTCATAGGGTTCGACCCTCATCATTTGTAGGTTTTGGGTAGGTTGTTGAGGCTGCACCCTCTTCTCCTGCATCTTAGCTATTAATACAGGGCAGTCTTCTATCGTGTGGTCAAACTGAGTACAGTATCGACATGATAGGTGCACCTAACTCGTACATTCCGCGTGTAGTGTCCTGACACTTTGCAATTGTAGCAAATAACTTTTCCTCGACCTCTCGCAGGTCCTCCTCCTCCTCGGCCTCGTCTGCGCCCTTGATATCCTCTGTGCGCTCCTTAGAGCCTTGATCCATAGGTCGAGTTTTTGTTTGAATTCGACACGCGAGCGTTATTTCCATCATTAGCTCATAGCTATGGTAGTTATGCTCATAGTGACCCACCGATTTACACAAGTTGCAGAAGAGCTATTCCGTGTCTGCACAAATTTCTGCAGCAAGTGGCAATTGTTTATTACATGTTTTCCAGCTACCTGACAGATAGAGCACCACAGCGCGGGCCCTGTACTTGGCCTTGCTTGAGCTTCAGGCCTCAGAGGCATTAGACCTCCTCATGCAACATAATTCACGAAGATAGGGCAGTGATCTTTATCATGCCCCTAACTTTTACACTTCAGGCACCAAACTTCTTCATGCACCTCTGGCTGAGCCGCTCTATCTTTCTTCAAGCTTTGGAACTCTAGGCAAAGATTCTGCAACTCCGCGTGAATCTGTTGAACTCCCAAAGTAGCGTCTTGAATCAGTGTCTCATGCAATCTCATCGCAATTTCCAGGGCTTTCGCTTGGGTCCCAATCTTCTGCTGTGATAAGGAAACCCTTAGGTGAGGTAGGAGCGAGGCTACAAACCATTCGCGGTGCTTCCCATCGGTGAGATTCATGTTAGCTTCACAGATCTAGCACTTCAGTCTCTAATCCAGCTCCTAAGGTGTTTCACCCGGCCTCATCATGATTTCCTTGAATCCAATGACTGATTGCAATTCAGACTTGGGCCTACTGAATTCCTTATTCAACGCAGTCTGAGTGTCTGCCAACAAAGCCATCGGGTTATCAGTGTAGTACTTAATGTACCATGTTAGTGCATGATCCTGTAGAGCAGTAACCAACTGCACTTTCTTCATATGATCATCTGTAATATTCTGGGTTGTCCACATGGCCTTTGCAATGAACCAAAACTGGTTCGGGTCCTCATTTCCCAAGCCCTTGAAAATGGGAAACTTCATCGTATTCGACATATTGAATGGTGGTAGAGGTGGTGGCGGTGTGGGCGAAGGTGTATGCTATGGAGGTGAAGGTGGAGGTGGTGTGGGCAGATGGGGTATTCGCGGGAACCCTTGCCTTATTAACTGGACAACGCTCTGCGGTGAAGCCTGTGTTGCTCCTTCGTCGTCACTCAGAGGAGGTTCAATCAATGGGTTATATTCAGGGCCTGTTCTCCCTCTATTCCTGAAGAAATTTCCACTTCGTGTAGCTCCAAACATAAAGGTAACGACATTACCTGCTTTTCACACAAGAGCATCTTAATCCAAGTATTCAAAGATCTTAAATACTTACCTCGCGGTCCCTTGAAGAAGCGTCGCTCTACTTTGTTGTAGCTGACCGAGGTATTGACCGCGAATTCTGTCACAAATCCTCCTATGACACTATCAAGCCAGTGATCAATAGCGTGCACGATCTTATCTTCAGAGGCTTCCAATCTCCGCACTAGCTCTGGAGTCCACACTATTGTACGTCAAGCCTCCACCTTCCTTGGCCGTCTCCCGATTTAGTGATCCACTCGTATAGCTTGATTAGGAAGGAACATAAGAAAATTTTGTGTATCTCTATGTACATATACCTATCCAACCACTGTTCTTTTGTCAGGCACGGATTTTTGTTTTCCTACGCCGCGAATTTGTGGATCTTTCTATCCAACCACTCCTCAATTTATTTCTTTGTTGGATTCCAATGGTGCGACATCACACATCTCTTTTATGCAGATCCCGGTCCCAGCAACAGAACAATTTGTTGGCTTAGTGGGTCCTGACCCAGGTTTAGAGTTAGTTTTGCCAAACAAATCCCTACATTATTGGCCCTTTCGCATCAATCTGCAGAGCATGGACTGAAGTCTCACCCGAAGCAGTATGGGGGGATGTTGGAACCAGGTTTCCACACCCAGAGATGAGTGTGATGTCATTTTATACCCTAAATATGCCTTTGTGCACATTGATAAGCATTTAGGGCTTATCAATATAACTAACCTTAATCAGCGTCTATACCTCCATGAACGTTCATGACTGTCTTTCGCGGACCCTGAATATGTGAATCAACTACTTATGTGCATCAAAGATTACTCTTAACCCATTAATTACTCAGATAAGCTTAAGTGTTAATAAAATTCGCATACAATAAAATAATCTTTGTGTAAACTGTTAACAGTAATTGCGTTCATGAAACAATATCAATCATGCAAAGTTTCACATTAATACACCATTATTTCATAAACCCATTATAACAAGAGAAACAATCATATAAATAGAAATAAATAGGAAAAACACAGGAATTGCTGGAATAATCTCTTTATTAATGCTTTAGTTCTACTTATAGACTCAAGACTTCCCTGCGCACTCAGCTGCAAGGGTCCGCGCACTTAGTTGCAAACTCTACTCTAGGACTCTGCGCACACAACTGCAGAGCCTCTATTCTTCTCTAAGAATTCTTCTCTCTTGCTCTTACTGACCCATTACATTCGTCTTCATCATCCGTATCCCCCTTAGACATCCTAAGACACACTCAATTTACATAAAATAAGGGTAAAACCCTTTATGACACTTTAACTATCTACGCGCTCTGCGACCACAACTTGTGGAGAATTTACATTTTACACAACAAAACTTGGGCTTTTGCCCCAAAATTGACCCTAGGGGACCCCATCCCAACAATTATCAAGTCATTGAGATTATTGCATTAAGAAAATACCATTAATGCAATTATTCAATCGTCAAGTTCATTAATAACAATGAATCATCAACGCCATTATTGAATCATTACTAACATCATCAAAACCTTTATTTTCATCATTAAATCAAATACAATCTTCATCAATGACCTCAATATCATAGATATCATCTAACCCATACCATTGAATCGTCAATTCAACATTATTATTGAATGAATGACACCAATTCATTAATGTGGTTAAATAATTGTCAAATGAATATCAAAATCAGGGATGATCACATGAACATCATCATTATAGACATTGTTATCATCATCATTTTATGCCAATCAATATTATCCACATCATCAACATAATCAAGCATCAATAAATCAATACCATCATCATTATCAAATCACCAACAAATCTTTACCTAATCATCAATGTCATTTGAATCACTACGGTCATTTATACACTAACATTTTTTGAACTATGATTAGTATTACTAAATACATCAACAATAATAGTGCCAACAAATCACATCAATTAACCAACATCATCCTGAAAAACTCAATAACATCAAATGGCATTAATTCATTAAGAGAAACAACATAAAATTGATATTAACATCAATAACATCAATAAATCATCAAAATATCAAAGTCATCAGCAACATCAAAGCATCTCATATTGATTCATTAAGAGCATCCACACCAAAATATCTTAAAAGAACCAATAACATCAAGCCGTCAAAAGCATAAATACTTCCAAATCCATATCATCGAAGTAATATGGTCATTGAGATCATCAATGTATTTAAATCAATGTCAATAACATCATCAAGTTCATTAATCAAATTATTATCAATCATCTCTATCAACAATTAAATCAACATCAATCAACATTATCAACATCATTGATATTATTAATCAATCAATATCATTAGAAGGCCTACAATACAATTAAATCAATATAACCAATGTTATTAAAATCATTAAATCACATCGATAACCATCATCAAACCGATATCTCCATCATCAAATTTCATCAAAATGTGCAATGCCACCAAAATTTCCATTGTATTATTGATATCATCAAAATCATATCATTAAATCCATAACATCATAATCACTAATATCATAAAGGTAGATTTACATCAACAACATTATCATCACCGAATCACCAATTTTATGACCCTAATAAGAAGTGAGCAATGCCAAGGTAAGTTTATCATTGTAAAGTGGCTACTTATCTGTTTGAGGTGACTGTGCTTAACCTATAAATAACACATTTAACCAATAGATATCATAATACTAGGAATGCACTAGTATAAGAAAAATAAGGTGAGCCATGGATCACAACAAAGGGAAGTTGTTTTAACATAGGCACTTATGGATATACCATTCCAAAAATTTTCACATATACCTAATTGATCAATGTCATCACCACCATTAATATGATGCTCAACATCATTATTAATTAATTATTGTCAAAACTATTTCTATTAACTTGCTAACTACCAATCTGAACCTAGCTCTAAGATACTGATAAAAAAGGAGTGACACCAAGGTTTTGCCTCTAAACATTGTTACTATTACAAGGTAGACACTTTGTATACACCATGGTCCAAAAATATAATAATCATTTAAACAAAGTAGGTAAGGACTAAGCTATGAATTGTAATTGTGACAAGAATACCTAACTTCGTAATCATCATAATGTTGAAAAAAACATCCATCTCACTCATTCTTATACACTACAATGTTAAATTACATTAAAACCTAAAAAATAAAATAAAAAGACATCCATCTCACTCATTTTTACACACTACAATGTTAAATTACATTAAAACCGAAAAAAAAAATAAAAAAATCCATAGTAAATCTAGCTCTAACTCATTTAGATTAAATTTATAGTAAATCTAATTGAATTAAAAAATTCCATGGTAGATCTAGCGCTAACTCATTTAGATTAAATCTATAGTAAATTTAATTCTAACCCATTTAGATATAAAAAAATTCTTAATCTTAAATATAATATATCTCTCTATTATGTCACATAATTCAACTCTATTAATAATTATTAAAATTAATAATTAAAATTTCATTAAATTCCAACTTTTAAAGATAATGCTCTCTACGTGAAAATTGTAAAACACTATGATAGTTCATTCCATGAGAAGTCATGGATTAATTGTATTCGAATCCAATAATGATAAACCTTTTTACGGGGTCAATATTTATATTTAGGTGTTGTATAACTTTATATTTACATTTTGTTGTTTGAGGAGGAATTTAATAATATAATATAATTTTGTGAGAGATAATGGTTTTTGTTATTTAAAATGTTTTTTTTAATAAATAAATAGATTTAATGTTATGTGTAGATTACAAAATTTAAATTTATGATTTTAACAAATTTTTGAATAAAATACAAACTTTAATCAAATTGTTATTTAATGATATGGTCTGCTTTAAAATTAAATTATTATTATTATTATTATATATCAAAAATTTAATCAAAACATAATAAAATTATTATTATATAATTATAAATATTTCTAAAATATTTATATATTTAATAATTAAAAATATATATTTTCCAAAAATTAAAAATTAATTAACAAAAAGATAAGAGTTGAGGGTAAGAGCTATTTTTAGGGATCAAGGGGCTTCTAAGCTTGACCATGTTCACTGGTGATTGCATCCTTTGCTACGATTGTTCTTCCATCTAACATTAGGGCCAGCCTCAATAAAAAATAAAATAAAAATTACATATTATTAACTAACAAATATTTATATAGTACACAAATTACCAAATTACCTATATATTTAATAAACCAAATTAAATACTTTCAAGAACAAAATAAATAAATAAAAATAAAATAAAATAATATACTATTTTAACTAAACAACATTAATTAATTATATATATATATATATATATATATATATATATATATATATAACATCTCTCTCACATATATATATATACAATTATAATGAAGTAATATATAATAATATCTATATACTGCACTGTTCCATGCAACATTATCTCTACATCTACATCTACATCTACAATAAGCTCTCAATGCAACACGCTATTGCAACACCCAATGCCGTGGAACACAAGGTAAATGTCGGATCTGAGGTGTGACCTATTGCTGACAGAGATGCGCTACCAGATGATGGAGGTGAGGTACACAATGAAGAGTATGACACATACAAATAATTATGACCGTGAGTTCAAAATCTCGCACGAGCTGTTAGTGGGCCTAAGAATCTTTTGGTTGCTGTCCTACTTGATCTAGATTAGATTAATGGCGTTCTTTTTTTTTAAATTAGTTTTTAGGTAATTTATTTGATATAGATTATTGTATTTTTTTATTATTAATTTTAGTAATTTATTTATGGTTTATTTTATATTAATTATATTTTAATATAAAAAATTGTTTATTTGTTTATTAATAAAAAATAAAATATATATATATATATATAATTTTATTAGTTAAAATAATTAATTGTAAATTTGATTAATCAAAATTAAAAGGCAATAAACTTAAATAAAAAAACACGAAAAAAACTGTGATTAATAAAAAAATATTTTAATTATATGTTTTTATATTTTTTTTAATATTAATTTGCACTTGGAATACAACAAGTCCATCAAGTAGATCTTCATGAGTCCTCTCATCTAATATATCATCAAAGTTTTTCAGAAGAGCTCGATATAAACTAACAAAATATGGGGTGTTATGGGTATACACTTCATATAATTGATCCCCTACAAATCTTATAAACAACAAAACCTTTTTTGTTATAGGGCATGCTCTGGCTGAGAAGGTTCATTCAAGTTTGGACATTTTTGCAACTGATGTTGCACTTGTGCTAACAAAGTCATTTAAATTATTTTCCAAATTGGAGACTTGTACCTTCAATTATTCTATATGCCTTCTGAGCGCATCCATCTTGTCATCTTGCCTCTCTGTTTTGGTCTCCACCTTTTCCACTTTGTCCATCACATAGGAGATTGACTCCTTGTTGTCAATATGTTTCAAATTGAATATGATAAGGTTCAACTTAAGAGATTTAAGCCTTTGTAGTAGCTGAGTAAATTAAAATTCATGTGGACAACCCATGTCGATAAACTCAATGCTACACTGTACTGCCACTTGAAATCCTTTGGGGGAGGACTTCCCCTGCCACCTCCTGACCGCACAAAGGAAAATTGTGAAGCTCCCAAAACCATCATTCCACAAGGACGTGAATTGGTCCTCCTTTGCTTGATATCCCTAATCAATCTTTTTCAATCCTCCACAACCTTCATTGGAAATAATAGCAGGTGCTTCTGACTTTTTCCATAGACTCCACTGATTATAACCACCTCCAACAATAGAGCACAATTGAGAAATATTGTTTCCACCAACTAGGGTTTAACCCTTCACTGAATTGCTTGAATAGACACAGTCTCAATCAGGGATGCATCCCAACCAAATCTCAATTCCTTCTTCTAAATGGCGGGGTCTACTTTCATCATGAAATTGATGTGTATCTAAACTAAATCCACCCTCCAAGGCTTCTCAAGATGCTTCTTTGCCGAAGTATGGTTGGATTCATACGATTAAACATGGTTGGTCCGAGATTGAACTTGTCATAGAGAGAAATATAATGATTGAGGAAAAACCAAACTTTTTATATTGTCATTCACACCAATTGATAATGTAGCCGAATTCATTAAACCACTGTAATGGCCCATCTCCGCATAGAGGCCACCAATCACCCTTTCCAAAGCATTGAACTGATTCAAATAAACATGCTGGAGGATGTAACAGAGGAATTTCCTAGATGGATTGCTAGACTCCAGAGCGTTGTATTCAGCCTAGTCCAATGTAATCAGGAAGAAGTTGCTTTCCCCATCCTGCAAACCTGCCATGCCCAGATCGAATGAAATTTTCACCACTGCGAGGGATGGAAATGGTGTTCAGATCAAGAATACTAAGGTGGGGGGGGGGGGGGGGGGGTGGTGAATCAGTATCGTATAAACCTTTAACAATATTATGACTTTTAAAAGTTTAAACAATTAATCAAAATATTTAACAATGAAAGCACAACCAACACAACATGAGAACACCAATATTTTAGGTGGAAACCCTCTAGGGGAAGAAAACCACTGCATTTCTTTTCTTATTCTCTTTTTATTATTAGTGAATCTTTTATTTTACATCCATATGCTAGGCCCAACTAGCTAGGAGAAACTGCTCCTCTATATAGATTATGTTGGCTACTACAAACAAGGAGTCACCACCCCTACAATAATTTAGCAAGACCCCACTTTCTTGAGGCCTCAATCTCTACAATTATAATTTTGAAAATATATCCAAAAACAATGCAATTTTTATCTCTGGACTGATACAAAGAACATCATATATCAAATGATTATAAACCCTGCATACTAGCTCCTCATGCTATCTCTTAGAAATGGCTCAACAAAAGCTTTAAAGTGGAGACAAATCTTCAACACTTCCTTCACTCCAAATTTTCAGACTCTACATAAGACACTGACTAAAACATGCACAACAAATTCTGAAAATAATTATGATCTTCTTCAATAGGTTTCTATAAGCATATTACAAAAATTACTCCTCTCACAATTTGTTGACTTACAATCCTTTTCTCTCTCAATGGATCAAATCTTTAAATTTGCAAAGCTACAACACTTAAACAAATTTTGAAAGTGATTAAACAATAATTACACTCAGAGTGATGGAGAACCAATCATCTATATTCATATATTGTTGATTTGTTCCATTACATTGAATTTTCCTCTTTGAATTGATCCACCATCATCTTCATTAAATGAGAGATATTTTCAAACTTAACTGCACACGTTGATGAGAGCGAACACGCATTGGATGAATGGAATGAATACAATGGGAAATTACCAAGGAAAATTCCTCTAGTTTTTCCTTTTGTGCATACAAGATCATATATGCATTTATGCTGAAGGATATATGCATATGTACATATTATGCTAACTCAAGGCTCACGTATATTTTGGTTTACAAAGACTTCAGAAATTTAACATCACCCAGAAAAACAACTTAGCTTCACATCATCAATACCAGCTCTCAATACAGTCATGAAGCATAAAACCAATTTACACAATTGCACACAAGTCATATTACACCATTTGTTTCCCATTGACATCAATGCCAACACTACAATGCCAAAAATCTCCCCCTTTGCCATTGATGGAAACTCGCTGAGCCAACTTGAACTAAAATTGATCCTTGTATTTGAAGCTAACCTCTGAAGACTAATCTACTCACTCTCTCCCCCCTTGACATCAATGGCAAATGGAAATACATAACAATGAGAAAGAACAATGCCAACAATGTAGGACTGAGAGAAATGAACATACTCCCCCTGAAGTGTTGCTGCATATGCTCCCCCTTAGCTACTAAACACTCCCCCCCTACATAAGTAACAACCATTCTCCTTTGAACAGATAAAAGGAAGAAGCAAAAATAATTCATATTGCATTGAGGCATGTAGGACCAAGCAACCACGACCACATTGGAAACCTTTGTGCAACTGATTGAGACAAATTTTGATCAACTACTAACTCCATAGAAACATCTTAATTCCTTTGAAAAGGTAACACTCCCAGTTGTTGCCTAAGATTCTCAAATAGCTCCCTTGGAAGAGGCTTGGTACAAATATCTGTGATTTTTTCATTAGGGGCCACATACTCTGATCTCACAACATAATTAACAACTTGATCTCATAGAAAATGATATTTAATGGGGCTATTCTTTGTTTTGGAGTGGAGAACAAGTTTTTTTGAAATGCTAATCACACTAGTGTTGTCAACCATTATAAGAATAGGATTAACATATTCAACCTGCATATCTTGGAGAGTCTATTTCATCCAAAGGATTTAGGAGCAATAAGTGTTTGCTGCTATATACTTAGCTTTTGCAGTAGATAAAGAAATGAATTTATACTTCTTACTTGCCTAAGAAACTAGAAAACTACCCAAAAAGAATCTTGCTCATGATGTCCTTTCTCTGTCATCAATGCTACCGCCAAATCTACGTCAATGTAAGTAACCAAACTAAAATATTTACCTTTAGGATACCAAAATCCATAATCAATGGTGCCTTGGAGATATTTGAAGATCCCTTAATACATGAATTTCCTTGGGATTAGACTGAAATATTGCAACCAATCCTACAAATTGCATAATGTTAGGTCTATAAGTAGTTAAATACAACAAGCCACCAATCGTTGATCTGTAAGTGGAACAATTTACCTTAGGAGATTAATCATCTTTGCTCAATTTGTAACCAGTCACCATGGGTGTGCTCACTAGTTTGCAATTCTCTGTACCAAATTGTTTCAACTTTTCTCTTAAATACTTGGATTGAGAGATGAATGTACCTTTGTCTATTTGGGTAACTTTCTTCCCAAGGAATAATTTCAACTCACCTAGTGTGTACATTTCAAACTCTTTTTTCATGTATTCAACAAAATTGTGGCCCATTTCCTCCATATCGCTTCCAAAGATGACATCATCTACATGCACAACAATAATTAGACACTGACCATTTTCAAGTTTAATTTATAAATTGATGTTTGTTGATCCTCTCCTTAAGCCTTGTTGCTATAGGTGTTTGTCCAAATTTTTATACCAAGCTTTTGGAGCTTGTTTCAACCCATAAAGAGCATTTCTTAGCCTGCAAACTTAATTTTCATCATCAAACATCTGAAATCCTTTTGGTTGTTCTATTATACCCCCTCTCCTAAATCACCATTCAAGAAGGCTGACTTGACATCCATTTGATAAACCTTAATATTCTTATAACATGAAAATGTCAAGAACATTCTAATAACATCTAATCTAGCTACCAGTGCAAAGGTTTCTTCAAAATAAATACCTTCTACTTGAGTATACCCTTTGCATACCAATCTTGCCTTGTTTCTTACCACTTGGCCTTCTTCATTCATCTTTTTCTTGTAGACCCATTTGGTTCCAATGATATTCTTGTCTTTTGGTATTGGTGCTAGCTCCTGAGTGTTGTTCTTTTCAATTTTGTCGAGCTCCTCTTTCATTATCTTGATCCAATTTTTATCTTCACTAGCCTCATTGAAGTTCGTTTTCTCTACTTGGGACAACAACACAAAGTGTGTTTGGTTCAAATTGGTCATCAATATTCTCCTTTTTTGTACTTCTAACTCCTTATTCCCAATGAGTTGTCTTTCATGATGTTTCTTTTGTATGTGACTAGGAGGAGCCTTGCTTGCTAAGGGGTACTTTTAAACTTCTTCTTCTTCCTCATCTGACACTTCTCGATTTTCATATTCTATGAAGTCATAATCTGCATCAATTTGTTCTTTAGGATCTTCAGCTTTTTGTAAGGTCTTACCCACTAGGACGTCAATGCACTCCACTATTTTTTTGGTCCTTTTGTTATAACACTTATAGCCTTTTCTTTTGAATGAATAACCAAGAAAAATACCTTCATCAACTCGTGACTCAAAATTTCCAATATTTTCATCATTCCTTTTTATATAGCATTTGTTGCCAAAAACATTGAGATGATCTAATTTTGCAGGCCTCCCTTTCCATAACTCATAAGGTGTCGTATAATTCTGTTTGCCAAGTAAACTGATGTCTGAGCTACTTCTCCTAAAAAGTAAGTGCAACATTAGCCTCATCCATCATTGCTGACATTTCTTGAATTAACCTGTTCTTCCTCTCCAACACACCATTTTGTTGAGATGTTTTGGAAATTGAATATTGTTTCCTAATACCATGCTCTTCACAAAATTCTTCAAATTCCTTGGATATATATTCACCTCATTTATTGGATCTTGGGCACTTGATATTCAAATCCTTCTCATTCTCAACTTGATCTTTACAAATTTTGAACTTGCTGAAGACTTTTGATTTCTCTTTCATAAGCATGATCTAAGTAGCTCTGTGAAATCATCAATGACTAGGATGAAGTACCTTTCTCCTCTTGGACTCTATTTTCTTGTAGGCCCACAAGTATTGGTATGCACTAGCTCCAAGGGTGTGGAAGTTGAATATTATTTAGTCTTGAAGTGCATCCTTGCTTTCTTTCCAAAATGACATGATTTTCATATGACGTTGTCTAGTTTAGACAATATTCACAACCCTCTAACTACTTAGTTCTGTGGATCTTGATTAGGTTGTCAAAATTCACAAGGCCCATTCTTTTATGCGATAACCATTATTATTCTATTTTTCTCATACAACATTTAATTATGGAATCATCAAATACATACACATTGTTGTCATTTTCCTTTTCCTGCCAATTTTCCATATCTATTCGAAAATTACATCATAACCATTGTCACACATCTGAATTACATTTAGAACATTGTGCTTCAATCCATCCGTGTAGAGCACATTTTAAGCCTTGGTCTTACCATCCAACCTTATAATCCCTTTGCCTTTTATTGGAGCCGGAACATCAGTACCAAAACTAACATTTCCTTTGTCGATCTCTTTTAGATACAAAAACTTTCTCTTATCACCTATCATGTTCTTGGAGCACCCGTTGTCAACAAGCCATTGCTCATATTGATAATGAGTCAACAAAACTAACCCGCATTTTTCAGATCTGTCAAATTTCTGCTTCCATATTTTTACCACTTTTTGTTGAGTTGGTTTCTCTTGAAATTGTTGCTTGGGAGGACTAGTAAAATTGGATATGCAATCACTTGTATTATGACCAAAATTGCTACATTTGAAACACTCTATTTCATTCATTAGAGGGGATAAATATTTTTTATTACTAGCAAATGAGATTTTAGAGTTTAGAATAACTCTTGATCTAGCAACATCTTTTCTGGAAAATAGATTCATTCTATAATTGATGGCTTTATGCCCAAAATTATGACATGCAAACTAATAGCCATAAAACAAATTTGGATACCTGACATTATATTTCCAATGAGGAGGAGTTGATTTGATGGGCCTTAGCTGCTTCTATTGCTGTTTTTTTAGTATTGCATTGAATATTTTCTATTGATTTCACTCGATCATTATTGTCCTTGTTGATTAAAGTATTCGCTTGGTTTCCCTTTCCTTTTAGTGCATCTACATAGTTGGTGCTTGGATGACTTTTTGTATCTTGTTGAGAGGTTTCAAATCCTAGGCCAATTTTGATTTCTGGAGATATTTTCATAGTACTAATATCCTTAAATACTTTTGATCCCTTCACAAATTTTAGATTCGTATTTGAATGAGTTTTCAATTTCTTCAGATCAAATCTTAAGGAAACAACTCATGCTTCAAGTTTTTGACAAATTTTCTCCCAATCTCCCAACTGACCACATAGTACTTCCTCCTTTCTTTTATCCTCCTCCAATTTATTTTTGAGACTGATAATGTCTTCTTCATATGCACTTATATTTTGAATCTCACATAACTTTAGCTTGAGGGATTCATTCTTAGCTTCTAAATCAACCATATTGTTTTTATTATCCTTCAACTGCTGGATCAAAATTTCTTTGAATTTTTCAACATCTTCATGTTGTGCCTTGAAGGATTGATCAACAAAATAAGACACGCCTTCTTTCATTTTTAGTAGTTGTTCTTTTAATACCTATTCTTCTTTCTGGCCTTTTTTAGCTCATCCAGTGCATTGATGAGCTCTCCTTCATAGTCCACCACTCCTTCAAAATCTAACTCATCTCTAGAATAAAGTTTGATCCGTATTGGATCATGATATTTTTTTGTCATCCATATCTATGCATTTGGAGTGGAAAAAGTGGAGAAATCAACTCAGGGGACCATTTTTATCGGTAGGACCCAGTTTGGCAAAACGAGGTCTAAAACCTTCTGTGAGTGTTTTGAGGAATCAAACAAAATTATTTTGGGGTAAAACTATAATGCTATAGAATAGAACCATTTCATGCTATTCTACGCACATATATCTTTCCAATAGCACAAGAAGTGTGTCAATCGAAATCCGTATGCAAAATTTATGCCACTCAAAAGTTGACCTTCCTGTTTTCACACCTATAGTTTGGGAGGATGTCACGTCAGCCCCCATTATTCATGGAAAATGGGCTAGCCACGTGATTATGATGTAAAATAATCTAGAAGAGTCTATATTGTAACTCTAGTTAAGAATTGATGTAGTCAAAATTAACCACTATTAGGCTATCGGGTTGTGTTATAACCGGGCCACTAGGAGGAAGAGACATTCCATTCTTTCAAGATCATTTTGTTCCATAGTTGAGCAAAGATAGCCAAGAAAGATAGGAGGTAGAGCACATAGAGAGGATCCGTGTACTATAGCAGCCCATGATCCACATACATTACTTCTTTGTACCTACAACCATATTTCCAGACAGAAAGAGAGCAAAGCGACCACACCTCCAGCTGGGTTTTCTCCCGAAAGGGTTTCCTAGAGAGAATCTCTTATGTCTTATGTGTGTGTGTGACCTTATTTTGTCGTTCTCTACTTTTATACATAATTTTCGTTCTCATGCATGCACTAATTACAGTTAATTTTACATATCTTAAAGTTTAATAAAATTGTAATAGTGTAGAATCTCAAAATTTTAATATGATATTATCAGATATGTTGTGACAAACTGTCTAGTGGAATATCCACGAAAATTTATAGATCATTTGGTATTAGAGCAGGTTTCTTTGGGTATTTGTGGATATTTGCAGGGGATCTAGGTCAGCGAGGTCAAAAATCATAAAACCCTAATCATGGCCGACGAATCTGTAAATGAACCTCGTGATATTGCAAATGTGAGCTTTTCGTGGCTCGAACAACAAGTCACAGATATAAACCGCAATGTAAACCTCCTCATGGTGGACCTAAGTAATAATATGGATATATTTGGAGAAGATGGGGGTTCGAATGCAGAGGACAAATCATAAGGGGGATTGGCAAACCAGGAAGACATGGAGAACCAACCGAAGAAAGAATCCGAAAAATATTAACCTAGTTCGAGTGCCATGAATCAAGCTTAAAATGGAAGCAAAAGTCAATATAAAGTCATACCACGGCGAGATTGACGCTTTGAAGCTGAACCACAGGTTGTAGCAATTGGAAGTTTATTTCAGTGTCCATCAGATCGAGGAAGGGAAAAAGATCTCATTTTCACGATTGAAATTAGAGAGCCATGCACTGACTTGGTGGGAGAGCCACGTGGAAACCCTTACGTTGGAGGGAGAACCTCTAGTGACTAAGTAGGAAGATTTCAAAACCCTCATTAAGGCACAATTTTATCCCATTAGGTATGTGGAGGACTAGTGGATTTGGTGGCATTACTTCAGGCAAAAAGCTGGGCCAAAGCATGTAGAAGGACACCACAAAATTTAGAAAGATGGATATAATGTTGGGTATCCATCCCAAGAACCCAGATTTACCCCTCAAGTATTTGGGGGGTTTGCGCTACCATTTGCGTGAGCAAGTGATGCTGTTCAAGCCGAAATAAGTGGACGAGGCTTGTGTACAGACATAATACCTGGAAAACATAGGCTTGAAAAGAGCGCAATTAAGTGGATCAAAGCAGAAGGAGCAACAAAAAAATCCTAAGGAGGGGAAGAAGAAGCAAAAAGGTGGAAAAGATAAAAAAAACAATGGCCACAACACACCAATGCAAAGATCCTAGCAACCATTGCAACATTCATGGCCATATAGAGGATAAGTATTGGAAGTTGCATCCAAAGCTAAACTCGAAGAACAAGAAGAAATATAATAATAAGAAGAATCTCATGGCTACGGATTTGAGCAACCAAGTTGAAATCAACTTGGACATGGATGAAAAGATTTTTTGCACTTCAATGTAGAAGGAGGTGAATCTAAGTAGCCTTCAACAACATGAAGAGAAAGAAATGACCAAACTCTTCCATATAAAGATACAGGTCAAGAAGACAAATATTGATGCTCTATTTGACTCAGGATCATAAGTGAACCACATTGTAGTAGAGCTAGTCAAGAAGTTGGGGCTAGAAGTTCATGGCCATCCAAACCCATATCCATTGGATAGGTAATTAAGGATGCAGAGTTGAAGGTAATAAAACAATGTAAAATTACATTTTCTATAAGTGTTGATTTTATTCATGAAGTGGACCTAGATGTGGTTCCCCTTCATGTATGTGGAGTTGTGTTTGAGAGTCCATACATGTACATGCATGATGCAATATTCATGAGGAGAGCCTGCTAATATCATCTTGTCAAGGATGGAAAATCATTCATCATCAATGCGCACAAAGGCAAGTCGAAAATATCACTGGTAAGTGCCAACCAAGCCAAAAAATTGATCAGTTCCAGCAAGAAGTATGTTTTATTATTTTTAAGAGAAAGTCAATATGAAGAGGAGTCAATGAGAGGCAAGGAATCCCTGGAGGGGTGTACTAAGAAATAAAAAGAACAATTGGAGGAGTTGTTACAGGCATACAAGGATGTGTTTCGAGAGCCTAAAGGGTTATCACCTAAGAGAGAAGTGGAGCATGAGATCCAGGTATTACCAGACTTTCCATTGCCAAATATTAGGTTGTACAAGCAATTTATTATAGAAGCAAGCAAGGTGAAGAAATAGGTGCAGTGACTGCTGGAACAGGGTGTCATTTGACCAAGTACATTTCCATGTGGGTCACCCATCATCATTGTGTCGAAGAGGGATGGGACTTGGCAGATGTGTATAGATTATAGGGCGTTGAAAAAAATCATGCTTAAGAATAGATACCCCCTGCCCATGATAGATGATTTGCTAGATCAATTGCAACAAGAAAAGTACTTCCCCAAGTTGGACTTGAAGTATGGATATCACCAAGTTTAAGTCAAAGAAGAAGATACATGGAAGATCAACTTCAAAACCAGGCAAGGTTTGTATGAGTGGTTAGTTTTCCATTTGGCCAATGTAATGCACCAACTACATTTATGAGATTAATGAATGATGTATTGCACCCTTTTATAGATTCATTTGTTATTGTCTATTTGGATGATATACTAGTATATAGTGCTACCTGGGAGGATCATATGCGACATTTGACACAAGTGTTGGAAACATTGAAGAAGCACCAACTGCTAGTAAATCTCAAGAAGTGTGAGTTTGCACAACGGTATTTGGTATATTTGGGGTATGTGAGTGGTGGAGGAGAACTAAAGATAGATCCTTCCAAGATGTAGGCCATCATGAAATGACCAGGGCCTACTAATGTTTCTGAGGTCAGAAGTTTCATTGGGGAAACACAGTACCTTAGGAAGTTCATAGACTCATTTTCAGTGGTATCAGCATCGCTCCATGCCATAACAACAAGTGAAAAGAGTTTCTAGTGGGGAAAATGTCATCAAAGGGATTTTGAAGAGCTAAAGAAGAATATCAGTAAAGCACCAATTCTGGCATTACCAAACTTGCAGTGACCCTTTGAAGTGGAGACAAATGTGATTGGGTGTGCTATGGGAGTTGTCTTGATGCAGGGAGGAAGGCCTATATGCTACCATTCTGAAGTATTTCATGGGGCAATCCTTAACTATCCTACCTACAACAAGGACCTCTATGCCATGGTGCAAGCTGTGAAGAGGTGGAAGCACTATGTGATGGGAAAGGAGACAATAATCCACATAGAACACTGACCGTTACAGTACTTTCAGGCCCAAAGTAAGCTACAACAAACCAGGCATTACAAGTGGATGGGGTTTTTATAACAATTTCATTTGGTGATCAAGTATAAGAAGGGAAGCACAAACAAGTTGGATGACATTCTTTCAAGGCCACCCATATAAAATATCATGACTTTGGGGACTCGTATGCACATGCAACCATTCACCCATGATGCATACAGAGAGGCATATTTAGAATATGAGGACTTCAAGCAGGTGTATCAACAGTTGCAAAGTCAAATTCATGTGCTCGATCATGATAACATGGTTGACTACCATCTCCAAGATGGGTTACTCTACAAGTTGGATAAACTACGTGTTCCTAAAGGTGAGAGATTAAAGTTGATTAGAGAGGCTTACACTTCCAAGGTTACAAGGAACTTTGGTGTACGGAATACCATGGCTAACTTGTAAAGGTATGTGTATTGACCCAAGATGCAAGAATAGGTAGCTAGGTTCATAATAGGGTGCATGATTTGTTGTACCAACAAGCATAGCAATAGGAAATAGGGTCTATATCATCCCTTACTTGTACCTACTCATCCTCGGGAAATCATTTCCATCAACTTTGTGGGAGGTTTATCGACAACCAGGAAGGGAAATGACTACCTGTTCGTGGTAGTTGATAGGTTCAACAAGATGTGTGTTCTGATGCTTTGTAAAAATACCATCAATGAGCAAGAAGCAACAAATTTGTTCTTCGGACAGGCCTAGGTGCACTTTGGGATACCAAGGAGCATCATTTCAGACAAATATACAATATTTCTTAGTGCATTTTGGATTACATTGTGGGAGAAGATGGACACGAAGTTGAAGAGATCTATGTTAGGATATTCCGACACATAGGAAATAGTTAATTATAACTTGGTCTAGTGTAGAGTTAGGTAAAGTGTGTTTCTTTACTATGTACTTTTGTAACTTACAATCCGATGTAGTGATCCGACGGTTCATTCTCTCCTTGGTATTACCGACATTTGATCCATGGCTTAACACTCGATTGGTCCATGATCTCTATTTAAAGAGCATGGAGGGTCATTTGTAGGGAAACCATTCATTAGATAAGCTTCTGTAAATTTTCATTCTTTTATTAATAAATTGCCTGAAGTGGCCACGTTGGCTCAAGCCGTGGACTGTTTCCCTCTTTGAGAGTTTTAACCACGTCAACAATACTGGTGTATTGATCTGTGATCTGTTTGTGAGTGGTGTCCTTTGGTGTTATGTCTGAGGAACTTACCCTGTAAATTACTACATGGTATCAGAGCTATTTGAGGGTCGCATTCGTTGGTGATCCAAATCTGAAGCCGATAGAACTGCATCTGATTTCCGTTTCCTAGATCTATTGTTTTTTACTACTTTTGGGCCGAGAGGACTACTCTATTATGTTAGGAGAATTTTTTGCAGTGAGGAACCCCTTTCGTTTCACGCAAAAAGGTTTCCGATAGCCCTAGCTATGTCATTTTTAAGATCTGGAGGTATATAGTGTTTATTTGCAGTTTCTAGTTATTTTCTCTGTTCATTTCGGTTTATTTATCTCTTTATTTTTTATTACCGGATCTACACCTTTCATTTTTGCGTATGCTCTTTGCCTTGTGACTCTGTACGATCTATGAAAATCAGAAACAAAAAGGAAGTTTTTTTCTTATGCTTATGCTCTTTTCCTCTGCGCCTTAGTGTGATCTCAGAAAATCAGAAACATTGAGGAAAATTGTTAGTTTCCGGGTAAAGCTAACTTCAAACCATAAGGTTTGGTATTTTTTGTATGTCCATTTTGGGTTTTGTGGTTTTTGTTTTGCAGACAAAAAAAAGAGCTTTCTCAAGTAAGCATGCACCCCAAAGCTTCAGTGACTAAAAAAAAAAAACCCCATTCCTATTTTCCAAAAATTTCTAACCTTTTAAACTAGCTCACTTGGTCCAAAGTTACTTTATGAGAATAGAGGTCTTGAGTTCAAGTCTTTCTCTTTGTTGAGCTAATTAGATTAATTTTGGAAAGGGGGCGGATTTTTTTTTAAATATAACATTATCATTCATTTCCACACATTCTCACACTTCGTCGGCATCTTCAACAACTTTTCTTCAAAAAGCCATATCTTCTTCATCCAGAAGCCGTTTTTAGAGCCCCTTTTTTTTTTAAATTAGCCTAATTTTTCGAGATCTTTCCATTGGAACACTTAGTTTCAACATCTATAGCTTCAGTTTTTGTTAAAATGGAAAGTCCATTCCAAGTTATTCTTGACAACACCAACTACTTCTAATGGTGGTCCTACATTGTGGATTTACTTAGAAGTAAAGGTCTTTACAGAATAGCCTCAGGACAATAAACCAAACTGAAAGATGAAGATAAGGCAGCCAAATGGGAAAATAGGCAAGATCAAGCACGTGGGTTGACAGGAATGTCTACTTCTTCAGACCTTAGATTCCATATTGCAGAACTTGATACTCCTAAAGAAGCAATCAAACAGATCACTGAAGTTTTTGGAATTAAAAATGAACTTAGAGCCCATCAACTTGAAAATGAGTGGCTTACATCGGACCCCAATAACTTTTCTTCCATTGAAGATTTTTTGTCCAAGTTCAAGACCCTTAGATTTTTCTTGGAAGGTGTTAAGGTTAAGAAAGAAGATGGTAACCTTATCTATTCCATTCTTAATAAGTTGGGACCAACCTAATCTGTGTTTGTTTCCACCTTCCATTCTACAAGAGAAGCCTTCATTTCTCAAGGACAAGACTACAAGTCCCCTTCCTTTGCTTCCTTTTGTGATTCTTTAATAAGAGAACAAGAAAAACTATTACACCTTGGTATTCTTAATCTTGGAAACTCTTCTACGAAAGCCTTAACCACCCAACAACAACCAAATTCAAAGAATCCTAAGAATTCGTATCCTAAAAAGAATGGTCCTAAACCAAACAAGGGTCCTAAGCAATTTCAGCCTCAAAATGAAAAATCATTTCAACAAAATGATAAGGCAAATCAAAACAAAGGGAAGAAGATTGATAGAAATTTCCACTTTTGTAATCAAGATGGCCACTTAGAATCCAAATGCTTTAAGAAGATGGAAGCCTTGGAAGCAGCAATGAAGAAGCATAACATCCATTTGGAGCACTCTTCAACTTCAACTTCATCTTCAGGAATAGCACTTTCTGCATGTGGTTGTCAAACATCTCGGTCTGGATATGCACTAAATGTATCTTCTTCTTCTAATTCTCATGAGTGGCTCATTGATTCTAGAGCTTCTTATCACATGGCCAAAAACAAAGCCATGTTTTCTTCTTTAAATGATTGTAACACCAAAAATATATATGTTGGTGATGATAGATCTCTTAGTGTTATAGGGACTGGAACTATTCATATAGACAATGGTCAATTTAATGATGTATTATGTGTTCCAACCTTATCTAGCAACATTCTATCTGTATATTAGATAACTCATTCAGGTGAAGATAAAATCGTTGAATTTTCACCTCATGATGTTGTAATTAAGGACCTAAGAGATCCTAGATAGATTTTAGCTATTGGAATTGTTGATGATTCTACAAGGTTGTATAAGTTTAACAACTTTGGGTCATCAAATATTCCCTCGGTATTTGTTGCTCATAATGATGAAGTGAGAAAACTTTGCCATGAGCGATTTGGTCACTTAAACTATCGCTCCCTTCAGAATCTATGTAAAAAAAATATGGTGACAGGTCTTCCAATGGTATCTTGCAGAGATGGTGTTTGTTCTGGATGTGTTCTCGGAAAACATCATTGGGATAGTTTTGAAAAACATGCCTCTTGGCACGCCTCAACCCCTTTATAGTTTGTGCATAGTGATTTATGTGGTCCACTTGCAGTTGTTTCATTCTCTGGCTACAAGTATTTCTTAACTTTCATTGATGATTTCTCTAGATGTACTTGGGTATACTTCTTAAAACTCAAGAGTGAAGTATTTAACATGTTCTTGGCCTTTAAGGCCTTTGTTGAAAAACAATCTGGACATCAAATTCTTAAGCTAAGATCTGATAATGGCGGAGAATATGTTAACAACAAATTCATCAACTTTTGCACTGAGAATGGAATTCAAATGCAACATACTGTTCCATATACTCCACAACAAAAATAGTGTAGTTGAAAGGAAGAATCACACCTTAAAGGAAATGGCTAATTGTATGCTTCAATCTAAAGGACTTAGTCTTAATTTTTTGGCAGAAGCAATTAACTGTGCAAATTACATAATAAATCACACTCCTACAAAGGTTTTAAAAAATATCACTCCAGAAGAAGCATGGAGCTCAATTAAACCAGATGTAAGTCACTTTCGTGTTTTTGGAAGTGAAGCATGGGCCCATATTCCAGATGAGAAACATAAAGCTTTAGAACCTAAGAGTGAAAAATGTATTTTTGTTGGATATTCTAAAGATGTCAAAGGATACAAACTTATTCCACTTAAGTCTAAAAATGTTATCATTAGAAGAGATGTAAAGTTTTCTAAAAATATATCGGCCTACAAGCCTAGTTCAGTGGAGGTGCCACCTCTCTCTATCCTTTCTACTTCTAAAAATGTTTCTTCTTCAGATGATGATAGCGAGGAGGACAATCCTCCCCTACCTTCTTAGTATACTACTTCAGCTCCTCAGCTTCCAAAATGGGTCTGTGCTACTCAGGATGCAGCAGGTGCTCTTGCCAGTGATCCTACAGATCAACGACGTACACGTTCTCAGTTTGATAGAGCCTCTTCTTTACTGGCTCAAGATTCAACTAATTATGATCCTAAAACCTTTGTAGAAGCTTCAGGCCATCTAGATTGGGACGCAGCTATGAATGAAGAATATTGTTCATTATTGGAAAATGATACATGGGATCTTGTTCCTCTACCAAAGGGACGAAAAATTGTTAGATGCAAATGGGTTTACAGAACCAAGTATGGACCAGATGGAAAAGTTGATAAACATAAAGCTCGTCTTGTTGCTAAGGGTTTTTCACAAGTAGAAGGCATTGACTGTACTGAAACCTTCACCCCTGTTGCCAAAATGAACTCAATTCGCCTTGTTCTTTCCCTTGCTACCTCTTTCAAATGGGAATTCCATCAGATGGATGTTAAATCTGCCTTCTTCCATGGGGACTTGCATGAAGAAATCTATATGGAACAACCTATTGGATTTATAAAAACAGACTCCAGCCTTGTATGTCGGCTTAAGAAATCCCTTTATGGTCTAAAGCAAGCCCCTCGAGCTTGGTATCACAAAATGGATAGCTTTCTTTTAGAAACTGGCTTTTTTAGGTGTCATTCTGACAATACTGTCTACACCAAGAAAGTGGGCAAGTCCCTTATCATTCTTGTTCTTTATGTTGATGATCTTATCCTTGTTGGTAGTGATCCAAACCTTATAAACCATGTGAAGTCAAACATTAAAAAGAAGTTTGAAATGACAAACTTAGGACACTTGCATTATTTTCTTGGTCTTCAAGTCTTGTAATCCAAGGAAGGTATTTCCCTTTCCCAGTCCAAGTATGCTTGTGATCTTCTACGCCATTTTCATATGGAAGACAGTAAGCCCCTTCTCCCTTTCAGTCTGGAGCCAAAATTTGAGTCACTTTTACTTCACTTGAAGTTAATGCTACCTTATACTGTCAACTTGTAGGAAAACTTTTGTATCTGACCCATACTCGTCCCGACCTTTCCTTTGTTGTTGGCCTTATTGCTCGGTTTATGAAAAACCCACATGAAAGTCATTGGAAAGCAGCTAAAAGAGTACTTCGTTATGTTCAAGGTACAGTTCAGTTTGGGATTCATTACAGTGCTGAAGCATCTCCTCTATTGGTTGGTTTCACTGATTCCAATTGGGCTGGTGACCTTGATGATTGGAAGTCTACTGCAGGTTATGTGTTCACTCTTGGTTCAGGACCTATTACATGGGATTGCAAGAAACAAAGTGTCATTTCTCTTTCTTCAACAGAAGCAGAGTATCATGGTGCCGTAGAAGCTAGTAAGGAATCCCCGTGGCTTCATAAGATCCTATCAGAGTTTGGCTTTCAGCAGCAGCATCCGACTACACTTTGGTGTGATAATCAAAGTGCCATTCAACTATACAAAGATCTAGTCCAACATCAGCGCAACAAACACATTGAACTGCACATGCACTTCATCAGAAATTTCATTCATGACCATGTTCTTGAAGTGCAATATTGTTCAACAGATGATCAAGTTGCAGACATCTTTACAAAGTCTCTCACAGAGGCGAAGTTTACTAAACTCCGATTTATGGTTGGAGTTCAGGAAGTTGTCACTAAGGGGGGATAGGCTCTAATGCCTCCTTCCTTCTCCTATTGTGTCATATTTGTACATCCTTTAATCCTATCCCAAGTTGTTCTTAAGGGGGGATGTTAGGATATTCTGACACATAGGAAATAGTTAAGTATAACTTGGTCTAGTGTAGAGTTAGGTAAAGTGTGTTTCTTTACTATGTACTTTTGAAACTTACAATCCGACGATCACGATATGTAGTGATCCGATGGTTCATTATCTCCTCGGTATTACCAAAACTTGATCTATGGCTTAACACCCAATTGGTCCATGATCTCTATTTAAAGAGCACGAAGGGTCATTTGTAGGGTAACCGTTCATGAGAGAAGTTTATGTAAATTTTCATTCTTTTATTAATAAATTGCCTGAAGTGGCCGCGTTGGCTCAGGCCATGGACTATTTCCCTCTTTGAGGGTTTTAACCACATCAATAATACTGGTGTATTGATCTGTGATCTGTTTGTGAGCGGTGTCCTTTGGTGTTCTGTCTGAGGAACTTACCCTATAAATTCCTACAATCTACAACATTCCATCCATAGATAGATGGCCAGATAGAAGTAGTCAATAGGACTTTGGTGCAGCTTTTGAGGGGATATAACCAAAAGCATCCAAAGACCTGGGATGAAAATATGGTATATATACAATATTCTTTTGACAAAGAAATCCACACTTCTATAGGAAAGTCCCCATTTGAGACTTGTTTTAGATATTTTCCACCTTCACCTTTGGATATTACATATGGGCAACAAAGAGGAGTGAGAGAAGATCTTACAGGAGATGCTTTAACTGCTGAAAAAATTATAGAGAAGATCAGGCATATCCATCTATATGTACATGAAACACTGCAGAAGTCATGGGAGAAGTATATTAAGGCCATGCATGATATACACGTAACAGATAAGTCATTCAAGGTGGGAGACAAAGTAGTTACAATTGAATAAGGAGTGGCTACAAGGGCTTGGTAAGAAAATCAAGGCTCTGAGGTATGGTCCCTTTGAGATAATGGAAAAAGTGGGTGTTAATGCCTATCGACTCATTTTACCACCATATATGTTCATTTACTTAGTTGTGAATGTAGATAATTTGAAACTCTATGAGCCTTCCATGCTAGATTAGGAAGAGGAACATGTCCTACCTTTTATGGAGGATTTGGCACCAGATGCTCAGGTATAGTTGATAGAAGATACAATTTTGCTGAAGATTTCTAGAACTATGAGACAAGGGAAGCACAACCTCTGGAAGATTGTTTTGAAGGGACAACTTCCAGGCAAAGCTAAATGGTACACTAGAGAGAAGGTGGAGGAAAAATTTCCTCACCTCATTCAGTAGAAGATTTTGGGGACCAAAAGCCTCCCAAAATGGGGAGGTGTGATCCAGATTGGATCATTATAAATGTTTTCATCCATATCAATGCATTTGGAGTGGAAACAGTGGAGGAATAATCTCATGGGACCGTTTTTACCGACGGGACCTAGTTTGGAAAAACACGGTTTGAAACCTTACAGCCCTCTGGAGAATTTTGAGGCATAAAACAACGTTTTTTGGGGGTAAAAATTTTCCACTTTAGCATAGCACCATTTCATGCTATTATACACACAAATATATTTCCAATGACACAAGAAGCATGTCAATCAGAGTCCATATGCAAAAATTATGCCACTCAGAAGTTGACCTTCCTGTTTTCACACTTATAGTTCAGGAGGATGCTGCGTCAGCCCCCATTATTTATGTAAAAGGAGCTAGCCACGTGATTATGATGTAAAATACTTGATAAGAGTCTATATTGTAATTCTAGTTAAGATTTGATATAGTCAAAATTAACCACTAGTAGGCTATAAGGCTTTGTTATAATCGGGCCACTAGGAGGAAGAGGCATTCCATTCTTTTGAGAGAATTTTGGTCCATAGCTGACCAAATATATCCAGGAGAGATATGAGGTAAAGCACACAGAGAGGATCTGTGCACTATAGCAAGCCACGGGCCACAAAAATTACTTCTTTGTACTTGTAGCCATATTTCTAGACAGAGAAAGAGAGCGAAGTGGCCTCACCTTCCAGCTGAGTTTTCTCCCAAAAGGGTTTCCCAGAGAGCATATATTGTGTCTTATGTGTGTGTGAGAGCTTATTTTTTCATTCTCTACTTTTCTGCATAATTTATTTTCTCATGCATGCACTAATTATAATTAAGTTTATGGATCTTAAAGTTTAATAAAACTGTAATAATGTAGAATCTCAGAATTTTAATATAATATTATCATATTTGTTGTGACAAATTTTCCAGTGGAATATCCATGAAAGTTTACAGATCAAATTTCCATGAGAAGAAACTCATCATGCTCCTCCTCAGATGAGGGCTTACTGCTATCTCCTTTTGAATCACTCTCTTCTTTGGAATAAAATCTCATCTTTTGTTGAGCTTTACCCTTATGATATTTCTGGAGCTTATTCTTACTCTTCACTTCCTTTTTTCTCTTGTGTATGGAAATTTGATCGAAATGTAAAACCCTTCCATAGTCAAAACATTTAAAAGGGAGTTTACCCTTGTATTTTCTAGACCTCCTTTTCAAGTTTGTAGCTAACTGTGCCAATTCATCATTTGATTCGTAGTTGGAATAGTCATGTTGATCCTTAGACTTATTTTTCTCCTTAGCTTTATTTGACGCCTTGAATGCTACTTTAGATTCTGATCTTTCTTCTCCAATTTGTATCTTGTACATAGTGAGGGCCTCAAGGAGTTGTTCCATAGTGAGGTTACTCAGATCTTGCATTTCTTCAATGGCCAAATTTTTTGCATTGAACCTCATTGGCAGGGATCTCAAGATTTTCTAAATGATCACTTCATCTTTGAGCTTTTCATCTATACCTTTGATCAAGTTTGCAACTTCCTCAACTCTATGGAAATATTCACCAATAATTTCTTCCTCTCTCATCTTCAAGCTCTCAAGCCTCATTTCGAAGGTTTGAAGCTTTTCCTTCTTCAATTTGTCATTTCCTTCATAGCTATTCTAGAGTTTATACAATACATCCTTTGCTAACTTGCAATGCATCACTTTAATGATTTCATTCTCACTGAGTCCATTCAAAATGGCATTTTTTGTCTTCACATTAATTGTAGAGATCTTCTTTCTATAAGGATCAATAGTTTCCCAGACATAAACACCCAAGTTCATTATATATACATCCATCCTCAGTTTCCATACTCCATAGTTTTCTCCATAAAAAATAGGCACTCTGTATTCTTGGGAAGCCATGATCCCCTTTTAGATCTCCTTCTAGCAATCAAGCCACACTTGAAGGAGTCAATTTTGATACCAATTGTTAAGATCAAGAAATACTAAGGTGGGGGGGGGGGTGTGTGAATCAATATTGTATAAACCTTTAATAATATTTTTAATTTTAAAAAATTAAATAATTAATTAAAAGATACAATAATGAAACCACAACCAACACAACATGAGAAAACCAATATTTTAGGTGGAAGCCATCTAGGGGAAGAAAACCACCACAATGCTTTGCTTCTCTTTTATTATTATTCAGTATTCTCTTTTACATTCATATACTAGCCCCAACTACCTAGAAGCAACCACTCCTCTATATAGATTTTGCTAGCCACTGCCCCTACAATAATTTAGCAAGCCCCCACTTGCTTGAGGCCTTAAACTCTACCATTATAAGTCTGAAAAAAAAATCCAAATATAGTGAAATTTTTATTTCTGGACTAATACAAAGAACATCATATATCAAATTATTATAAACCCTACATAACGTCCTCCTACTGCCTCTTGGAAATACCTAAACAAAAGCTATAGACTGGAGACAAATATTCAACACTTCCTTCACTCCAATTCTTTAGACCATGTATAAGATACTGACTAAAACATGCACAAAAAATTCTAAAAATAATTATGATCTTCTTCATTAAGCTGCTACAGGCATATTGCGAAAATCACTCCTCTCACAATTTGCTCACAATTCCTTACAATCCTTTTCTCTTTCAATGGATCAAAACTTTAACTTTGCAAAGCTAGAGTGCTTAAATAATTTCTAATGTGATTAAACAATAATTACACTTAGAGTGATGGAGAAGCAATCATCTCTATTCACACCTTTTTGATTTGGTTGGTTACATTGAATATTCCTCCTTGACTTGATCCACCATAATCTTCATTGAATGAGAGATATTTTCAAACTTAACCACACACATTTGATGAGTTCAAATGCACATTAATTAAGTGGAACGAATACCATGGGAAATTACCAAGGAAAATGCCTGTGGTTTTTCTTTTTCACGCATAGGGTCATATACACATCTTTGTTGAAGGATATATGTGCAAGTACACGTTATCCTAACTCTAGAATCACATATATTTTGTTTACATAGATTTTAGAACTTTAACTTCACCCAGAACAACAAATCAACTTTAGATCATCAACACCAACTCTCAATACAATCACGAAGCATAAAAACAATTTACACAATTGCACACAAGTCATATTACACTATTTGTTTCCCATTGACATTAATGCCAACAAATAACTATTTTCACTTTAAGAAAAAGATAACTAGGAACTCATTATAGAATGGTGGTGACTCTCACATCATGTCCATCCCACACTCGCCACCCCACTTCTATGTATTGTGATTCATAATGCTTCTATCCCCAAAGATAATGTGAAACCTCAAGTAATAGCCTTGAGTGGTATTGTACCACGTGTGATAGGATATTGACCTATGATATTTATCCTTCCCCATTACAATGTATTGAATGTGAAAGGTTTTCGCAACCTTTGCATGTCACACTTCACACGGGAAATTATATTTTTCTACTTGAAACGCATTAACTTGTAATTTTTTTGAGAACATCATTTATTTTTCGAGAAAAGAAATTAGCCTTCCTCTCAACCCGAGGGATAGAGTGAGGTTGTTGGTACCATGCCAAACCATAGGTATACTCACTTAAGAGTTCATAAGGCCCTAAGCCAAAGGATTTCAGGCAATATAACAATATTTATAGGCATGGAGCCATTACAAGAAAACTTATCAAGGCATTATAGCTCATCATGTCACTAGCAGGGATTTGAACATGGGTGGGGAAGATAACAACCATTTCACCCAACCACGTGAGATAAACCCAATTTACTTTCAGCAACGTTATACACACACACACAAAAGACTAAATTTTATTATAAAACATATTGCACATGTCCCATAACCCTGTTTGTCGATGTTTTGTCACTTGGAGAACCAAACTACTGGAAAAAAAATAGGGTATCAATCCAAAATTGTACCAAAATGTCCAATTGAAGTTTCTAAAACCAAAGAAAGTTCTAAACTACCCTAAGGTTGTAAACTATACTTCTTGTTAAAAACAATAAGGTTATTGTAAAGAAAATTGTGTAAAGCAACTCCTATGGAATTGCCATAATAGAGAAACTAGACAAAGAAAGAGGTCTAAAGCATCCTAAAATTGAAAAGGAATTGGAAACATACAACTCAATGGGGCTAGAATTCCTTGGCCACAACCACTCGAGCCTAGAGTAGGAGCAACCACAACTTCAATGATCTTGAGTTGAACCCCCATGTTCTTTTGGTTTAGCACCATCTTATTCAACAACATCATAATTTATTCCTTTGTGTCATTTGTGTCCATGATCACCCTTCCCATCAACATTTTCATTCTCCAGTATAAGTCAATGGTTAACATGCATTGGTTTTTCTTGCCTTGGGTGTGTCTTGTATCAGTCACCTAATCCCTTATATTCTGTAGCACTTTCCAATCCGACAGAGAGTTGTGCTCCACCATGAAATTTGCTTTAAATTCACACAACTCTTCATGAACTAAAATTAGAAATTGCTATTGGAACATATGAGCTGAAGTATTTTCCCACATCTAGCTTAGGAGCATCCAAGCCCTCCATGACTTCTCGTGCCTTGATGATGATCTTACTACCTAAACATAGTTGTGAATGAAGGGGAGCATAATAGATAAATCCATGACAAGAGAGGATACAAGCCCTCAGGCTTAAGAAATCACAGAGTAGTGGAAGGACTTAGTTTCTCTTTCTGTTCTTGACATACATATCTATTGGGTCCTTCGTTTGAAAATCAAGTTTTGACTGGTTGACCACATTTTTCCTAGAAATAACCATTGGGAAGTCACGGAGGAGACAATTGGAGCAGAGGAAGGGACTTGACAAAGACCAGCAGCTGTGGAAGGATGCCCAGAGGAATCCAAACTCAAGTAATACACGATCAAGCCATGGAGACAACTGAGCAAAGAAGAGATATGACAACCGAGGTAGCAAGAAACAACTGAGCAACTGAGGAAACCGAAAAGGAAAGGGGTGCAACATCTAAGAGAGAAGTGGTATTTCAAGCGAGCGAGAGACTTAATAAGGGCAAGGAGAAATTTGAGAAGGGGAGGATAGATTGTGGGATACAAGAATGTTGTTGCAGAGCTGTATGAGACCACTCTTTATCTTGTTGCCCTAATCATATATTGTTATATTATGTTGATGAATATCCTATATGGGGGGCCTTCGAGCTTGATGTAATGTTATATTGTTGTGGTTTTAATGGAAGGAATCGTTACAAGGATATTTGAGAAACCTGTGTATGATTCTTTGTGTATTTCTAATTTTTTTTAATATGTTTACATCTATTTAGTATTTCTCCTTTGTATATGCTGGTTCGTTAGGATTGGATCCTAACTTTTATCTTTCTGAGTTATTGTCATTGTTAGTTCCTTGGGGTTTATCCTGATGCTTGATTCCAATCCCTCAACTAACTAAGGTCATGACATGCCTCAGGTGAGACACCTTATTCATCCTAGATAAGGTGAAAATGCCAGTGTGGTGCTAGACTACAATGAAGCCTTTGTTGGACACTGTGCTTCAACCCTAGGTCTCAACCCATTTGTTATTTTTCCACCAAAAAATGGTTCTGTTATCGAGACCTAAAAATTTCCAAAGGGGTCTAGAATATGGTGTTGAGGATATTTAAGGAGCTTAAAGATTGGTGGCATGAATATGTAGAATAGTTTGCTTCTCAACAATCTCAACTCCACCGACGAAGTCTGAAGTAGTTGAAGGAAGATATATTATACACGAAGCCTTCGAGTGATCAATATGAGATCTTTTGGTGCAAGTTCCTAGGGGATATCTACAACTAGTTGTAGAGACTGCAAATAAATGGAAATATCAATGGACATAATTGATCTCGGCATACCTAGACTCAAGAATATCTAGTTGATATGCATCGAATTGACACCAATCTAACGCGAGTTGTAGACTTTTGGGTGCAAACCACATTAGAGGGATATATTATTTAGTTTGCTGTAGAGGGTCATAAGTCCTTTTCTAAGGATGAGGTCATGTTTAAGTCAGGGTTGCAAGGAATATTGGTGAGGGAAGTTTTTCTTTGGGTTAAGGTTCTGATGATGGAAGAGAACCAGGGGGAGGACCTAAGGGGAGGGATGCTACCTAAATGGGAGTGATGAAAATATTGAAGAAATGGGCGCAGACGACTTTCAGAGGGCCAAATATTTGAGGGCACAAATAATATCATGAATAACTGAGGAATGGCGGGAAAGAGCTCTACAGGAGATTGATAAAAGACAGAGGGGACTACACTAAGCAGGAGTGGTGTTGAGTAGTCCAGAAGACTGGGAAAAAGAAAGAAGTCAACTGAAGTTGTAGAGCAGCGTAGATAGTGCTAGGATAAATATTGGTTCAATAGGAGGAGATGAGATAGTTATAGTGACAAAGGATCAAAATAACAATAGAAATTCTGCCCTGCCAGTAGAAATGGGAATGCTAGATGAAATGGGCTACACCAGCCTCGAGGAAGGCCCGGATAATGATATGCACTTTACCATGAGAATATTATTTTTTGAGAATGATGTGTCCTCTAAATTTCGCGATTGGTTTCCCAATAGCTCAGGAAGTACCTCCCCCAACCTTCCTCTAGTACTTTATCGCAACCCTGATAAATTTTTATCCAAGTTAATTAAAGTTATAAAGGTTCATAGTGTGCACACAACCTACAACACTGGTATCATTAGCAAGAGTAGTAACAATAGTATAGGTATCCAAGGATCATCACAACCCAATTCTCAAGGATTTATACTTATTCCTCAAGTTCAATCAACCATGGTGGGATCCTTTACTCGATACCTTAAGTTCTCTGATAAGGGGAATGAAGACGTAGAGCAACATTGGTACCTATGTGAAGCTATCTAGAGGGCTCATTAGACTCCAGATGCTATGAAGTTGATTGAATTTCAAACCACGCTTCGGGAAAGAGCATTGAGATGGTTTATCAAATGGTCTGCATTGCAATAGAATCCAACAGTAGATGAAGTCAAATGGGATTTTATTCAGGAGTTTAAGCTCCCTCAGACTAACCAACAGGGATTGTCTGAGTTATGGGAAATCAAGTAGCGAGAAGGAGAGACTACCTGGGAGATAATGTAGAGATTCAAATATTCAATTGGTAAGTTGAGCTACCCAGTCGACCCTAACCATCAACAAGATTCATTAATTAAAGCATTTCTACTGCTTACTTGTACACCATTGACTCAACAAAAGATTGTTACCCTACGAGACACTTTGGAGAAAACAATTTGAATTGAGGCTATCACCGGGTACCCACATGAACATCGGGGAGGGGAAACTTCCCACGACCCCTTTATTTTTGGACTGCAACATCAGATTGTGGATCTAACAGAGAAGCTGAGGGACCTACAACTAATTTAACCTGTGTAACTGCATGTATGGTGTATCAACTTCCACATTGAGGGGAATCATGCCACAAAGTACCCAAGGTTGTAAGGCCTGAGCACTCCCTCCGTGTTGGCAAGGCCTTCCACATATTTACTAGTTGCCAGAGTTGTGCAGATTGGTACGCAAGGTATGTATACAAGACACACTCAGTTCCATGTGTTTCCAAACCAGCAGGGTGCAACACCGAGTGTTTTGAGATATGAAGAACATATGAAAATCTCCCTCAACTCTTTCCAATCCTACAAAAGTATTCCAATATTCCAAACAACACTTTTTGTGAATTTTATGGCTCATCAACTCACCACATGGATCAATGTAGTGCACTATATGCTTTAGTATATTGATTGGATCAGCCTACTTATCGAATTAATGAGACCCCTCGAGGACAAGGAGGTGGAAAAACAAAGGGAGAAAGAATAGGAGGAAGAGGTCTAATCCATTGCTACAAATGTGATTAGGAGGGTCATGCTGCAAGAGATTTCCCTCTACTAATAATACCTTAGTGCTCCCAGTGAAGGGTCAACGCACATGCAACGAAGGATAGTCCAGAGTTGATTTCCAGTTGGGAGGAGTGACCCCGACAAAGGGGAGAAAATTTAATTAATGTTGAACCAAGGATGCTTGAGACAACTCCCCTCTCAAACATTAACATAGTCACCTAGGGGGGAAATAAGACTGAAGCTGACTAGGGAAAAGATGAACAACCAAAAATTATAATGTCAACCTCATTGAAGCGTTCATATAATCCTGATTAGCAGAAGTAGTACTACAAGGAACCCTACACTACCGACCCTTTCTACAATAGTCCTTTTAGCACAGATTGCAATCTCACCCGAGGCAGTATTGGGTATGCTAGAACCATGTTTATGCATCCAAAAGGCTATGTGATGTAGTAACAAGGCATTTCCTTAAACTAGGGAACACTCAACTGCAGGAGCCTCCCCTTGCGCTAGAATACAGTCTCAAAATCTTACTCCACTTAGAGATTAACTTAAATGGACTGAATTTCCTAATGAATCCCTTTTATAACTTTTAAATTACATTACCATGATCCGTGAACCATGGGTGAAATTCATTGTATAATCAAAACAACCCATCTCTTTACAAAACAAGGGGCTTTGACTTACCTAAAAGCCCCTTTGACTCTTAATGTTCTACATGCTTCGCTCCTCAAAATGCGGAGACTTTACAATGTTACAAAATTTGACTAAAAAATTAGACAAAATTGGACATGGGGGTCCCCATCCCAACAAGCCCCCAACACAAAGATGTGACTTGTCCCGAGTCACTCTACTGGTATGTCCTCAACGTGAGCTTTGAGGCTGATGAAATATGCTTTTAATGATTGAAGATCTGTTGTGCACTACGCGGCAGCCTTCCGAACTTCCTTGAACAACTTCTCAGTAGTTGGCCCCTCTACTGCCAAGCCAATGGTCCTATGCATCTGCTGCATTCCTTTCAATTTTCTCTTGACAAACTGAGAGAGTTGACTATCTTCATTAGCCCAAGGCTGTGTTCTTGCTAAAATGATTGAGGCCCTTTGTTGCAGCTCGTCTATCTGAACCTGAAGGGCCTTTCATTCCTGTAGCTTGGCGAACCGTTGCGCAGGTGCTAAGGTCTGTGTTGTTACTTTGATTTCATCAAACTACAGTTCTTTTTCCTTGATGTCTGCTTCAATATTTTGTACATGTGGGTCCTCTTGCAACATGACACACATCTCCATGGTGTTTTCAAATATTTGGCTGCAGTCCCTAACTGTAGCATCTAGGACTTTCATATCTACCATAACAGCAACCTCACCCTACTCTTGAACTTATGGAGGTGTTGTTCATTGTAGCTTCATCTACAACTCTGCAAGCTGCATATGCATTTCAAATTTGACGTGTTCAACCTCTGATTTTGACTCCTTCACCATGGCTGCCAGCTTTTGGAGGTTCTCTTCGGAAGCTCCTTCAGTCTGCATGAGGATCTCTGGCAGGTTAATGCAAGTATGAGTGATGGCATCCTTCAGCTCTTGCTTGTGCACAACGACTGCGTCTCTATCCTGCATCACCCTGGTAGCTTCCTCAACTATCTGCTCATTATGGCTCTTGATGTCCTTAATCACAAAGAGTGCTCGCTCTTCTTGGATTTTTAATTCAACAGATACTCCCTTGTGGATTTCATGTAAAGCCTAAATGGGAAGCGCCACTAAGTTCAGCTTTGAGTTCCTTCCATACGGTGTTTTTGCCTGATCTAGCACGATAGGAAATCACAATGACCCTCCTAGAATAGGCACTATGTGGATCTCTGTGGTGACCACCAATGTTGAAGGTAATGCTAGCGTTGCACTTGTCATTGCCACAATCGCTTGATTCTCACTTGCCTGAACCACGCTTGCTTGAATCACGCTCGCTTGCACTTGTAGCTCTTTTAGGCCTTGTTAGACTTGCGACAATACTGACTTGTACTAGTCCTCAATGTGTCCCCACATATCCTTGGTGATGGATCACGTAGTGTCCCCAATATCATCGCTGTCCCCCTTAGTGAGGATCATTGACTCAATGTTGGAAGTCTTGTCAGACTTCTGCTTCTTGTGCATACATATAGTGGCAGATTTCTTCCTCTTCTTTAGTAGAAAAGGAGACTCAGTGTCTTCTGTCACCTTCAAAGGGTCTGCTCCACCCTGCTCTAGCTCCTTTGTGTTTGGCTCCTCTTCATCTACGCGCTTTGGATCCTACGCAATATTCTTCTCAAGGTCCACAATGACCTTCTGAGGTACTTTCTTGGGGTCTTCCTTTGGTGTACCTTGTGTCTTACTAGTCCCTACCTAGTCTCCTTTAGCTTCCTTGCTGGGGTCTAGCCACACACTTGACCAATTAGAGACAACAAAAAAATGTCCTATTCTATGACCAATTAGGGAAACTCATACCATATGCCCTATGTAACCTTATTTTCCTATATATGTACATTGCGTAAATATTCTTTGAATTTTGTAACTCTATGGTATTGAGAAAATAACACTAGTGATAGCCGTGGCTTCTGGCTAACCATGATGTACAAATCCATCTCAAAAAACACCCAAAATTGTTTATTTTACACCACCTGACTGGGATCCTTTGACACCCACAACAAAGCATACTACGCAGCTTCGCACAAGTATCGATCTACATTAGGGAACTGTGACTCATCAGGGATTCTTGAGGCTGTCAAAGAAATTAACAACAACAACCACACATAGTGGAATGGTTTCCCCTCTTCCTGGGTCTCATGACAATCATCCAGAAAACTCTTGGAAAAGATAGAAAGCCCAATTAAACTGTACCCCTTGAGCACACTGTGTAGCCAACTGAATGACTTGGGCTGGCACCTCATCTGCCTCACACTTCCTCATAATTTTACCGACCAGAATGAACATGGAAAGGCGACAACCTGATCATAAATCGAGCTAACAACATAGCCTCGAAATTTCTTGACAACACGAAAATCCTTCTTCACTTGGTCTACAAGCTTCTTTTCTTGAGGATTTCCAACAAAAGAACTAGTAGGGTTAGCTCCTACACATGGCAGCGCGGTGATCCTTCTGATCAACATAACGTTAATTAGGATCCTCTCCCCCAGCCATAAGGCTCCTTCATGTACCAAGGTTAGAAATTAGCACACATATATGGTATTGATGTTGCTGCGCCCAAAGTGAGGCACACTAAACATGTTCAGTAACTCGACATGCTGAATCTCAACCACCCAATTCATTGGTTCTACTCGGGTGACACCAAACTCCTCATAATATACCATCTTTAGGTATTTGCTTGGCTCAAAATGAGGGAATTTGGCCCTGTCCACCAAATCCCAATCCTCCATGCACAATTGTGGTACCTATGCCAACAACGCTCCTTCAAAGGGCACATCCTCAGGCAGCAAAGGTGTACAAATGGAAAATTTCACTACATTAGGGTCCTTGGTCACCTTATCAGTTAGCTTTCTTGGTGGCATATATGGAGGTAACCACGAAATTGGTTTAACTTCGTTGACATTTATATCCTCAATTCTTGCCCCAAGCTCTTCCTCCTCTAAGTCAACCGGTTCCATTGGTTTCTTCTTTTTCTCTTTGTCCATCTTCTCCTTGCTCCTCTGCTCAGCAGTCATCTTCCTAGGTGACTGTCTCACGGGTGGCTTCTGCGGTTTCTTCTGCTTCTTCACTACTGCTACTTCTGCTGGTTCTACCATCGTTGCTACCGCTCCAACAACTATGGGTTTCGGTCTCGACAAACTAGGAGTTGTGGCATGCATAAGAGGAGTAGTAGTCATGATGCCTGTTAATCCTTATGCCAAAAATGCTGAATAGATGTCCTGCCAATCCTCACCAGACATGCAACACTTCTCTCGACTCAGACTTAGGTGCAAAAGATAAAAGAGTTCTTCAATAGGAAAAGTATCCGAATGTAGGGTGGGAGGCCATATTTAAAGCCAAATTCACATTTGAATGTCGTGAATGTCTCTAGATATTCCTCATAAATGTGAATTTGGTGGCAAATTTTCATAGATATGATACTTAAATGCACTTCCTCTGCTCCCTTTAATGACAAAATCATATTCAAATCAATTGTAGCTTTTCCAACGGTCATATTCTAGGCAGATTGCATGACACCCTCCCTTATGGTGCATCTATATTGTTGTAGCTCTCTCCACCTAATCCATCTCCCTAAACATTGTGCAACCTTCCTTCTTCGACGGAACCATTGCTCGACATAGTAGTTTATAGTCATGCGCTTTCTTTTAGCTACCTGAAGTACTAACACTTTCTTACTGTCATATAGTCATCGTAGCCTCAAAGGAATGAGATCATCCCTGTACACCTTCAATCTACTTCCATTAATCCTTCCAAGAAACAACCCCCCATTCAGCTTTGCCAGATGAACTGCACCACCATTCAAAATATCCTTGATTACATAGGTTCCTAGCCAATGCATCTGAAACTTCCATAAAAACTTTGTGAACTTACTGTCATACATCAGGACCAAATCTCCATTCTTAAAAGTGCGCTGCTTAATGTGGCAATCATGCCATGCCTTTTCCCTAGAATTTTGTACCTGCTGATGAAACCCAGCCAAAAAATGATCCTCCTCCATCACAAGCAACTACACTAAATGGTCCTCCATGCAATCGCGATCAACCATCTTAATTACTACTGTGATCCTTAAGCTGGGCACTATATACTCCATTGGAATCACTACTTCTTTTCCATATACCAGTCTAAATGGTGTTTTCCCCATCAATTTATTACAAGTCATCCTATATGCCCATAGAACCACTGGTATGCGCACATCCCAGTCATTCCTATTAACATTACATGTATTCGTTAAGGCATTTTCCAATATTTTGTTAAAATCTTTGACAATATCATTTGCCTAGGGATGATACAATGTACTCTTTTGATGGTGCATTTGAAACTCTTTTGTCAACGCCTTAATTGTTTCATTCAAGAAGTGTGAACCTTAGTCAATTATTGTAGGTTTTAACCCCATACAGAAATTACCTGCATACAAATTCTAAAACATAGAAAATAAACAATGTGAGAGCATAACACATAAAACACATATACACAGAGATTTTCCCTTGGATCCCAAAACCGGGATTACCAGCTTGATTTTTCATTATGTTCCTTTCAATGTTATAATACATATTTATACATGTTGAAACATCCAATACCGTGGACCAAAAACCATCGCATCCAAAAAACATGTGCGAAAATCATGCACAAAACCATAGGTGGGTCCGCCCAACCTAACATAGGGTCCAAAACCAAAATTTTCTGGGGCACTACCCCGGACCCCATAAAGTGGGGTTACAGGTACACCTCAAAACCCTATGACCTCCTCCCCTCTAACCCCCGGTTAACTATGTGGGCTAGTCATGGAAAGAATATAACACAACTCAACAATTATTAGGATTTTCGGGCATCCAAACATTGATAGAGTGTATTCGAAGATAAACTTCACAGCAGTTCCACACTGCAATCCTTCACAGGCTGTGCCTCATCCCATCTGGTCAAGTAGTCTGTAACAGTGATAATATAACGTGCACTTGTCTTCTTCCTTGGTGGATTAGTTGGTCCAACGAAGTCAATTGCCCATTTATCAAATGCTTGTAGCGTGACCTATGGATTTAAGGGCAATTCATCTCTTTGCAATGGTCTTCTAGTTCTCTGACACACGCCACATATATTTAGTACTCCTTATAATCTTTATGTAATGTAGGCCACCATAATCCTACTCGCAGAATCTTCTGTGTAGTTTCATTGCTTGCATAGTGTCCTCCTATGACATCACCATGCGCTTAAGCCAAAATACTATGTTGTTCATACTCAGGTACATATTAGCACAAAACTTCATCCGATCCCATCTTATATAAGTGTCCTGCAATGACTGAAAAATCTACAACCCTTACCACTAGTTCCTTCTTTTGTTGTGTTGTGTATCCTTCAGGAGCTACGCTAGTAGACAAAAAATAAATAATGTCCGCAAAATGTTCATCAGCAACTCTTATAGTGAAGAGCTGCGCGTCAAGTAAACCCTCATCAATATTAGTGGGTTCTTTGCCATTCTCGATCCTAGAGAGGTGATCAGGTCCAACATTTAACCTCCCTGGCTTAACTATCACTTCAAAATCATACTCTTGGAAGAGAAGCAACCATCTACAGATCTTCCCCCCCAACACAGGCTTATTGACCAGGTATTTTAATGCAGAATGATCCATATACATTTTAAAGTGTGCACCTGTCAGATAATATCTGATTTTTGTAGCGCATATACCATGGCTAACCATTCTCATTCTGTGGTTGAATAGTTTCATTCTACCTTAGATAGTTTCCTACTTTCAAAGGAAATCAGATGGTCAATATCTCCTTCGCTTGGTTTAGTTAAAACAACTCCCAATGTTATACAAGATGCATCCACATGCATAGGAAACTCTTTCTTCCAATCCAGGAACACTAGGACTGGCGCAGTAACCATCTTATCCTTAAGAACATCCAAGCTCTTCTAACAATCTTCATACTAGCAAAATGTAACATCCTTCTTCAATAACTTCTCCATTGGCACAGTGATCTACGTGTATGCCTTTATAAACTTCCTGTAATACTTGGTATGACCCAACGTTATGTCTAACTGTTTTACATTCTTGGGTGGATCCAAATTGATAATTATAACAATCTTGGCAGGGTCTACCATAAATCTAGGCTTGCATACGACATGTCCCAATAATATCCCATAAGGTACACATAAAATATATTTCTTCAAGTTCAAGGAAATCTGATACTTCCTACATATATCCAACATTAGACGTAGACTAGAAACATGTTTATTAACCAACCCAAATACTATCCAATCATCGAAGTAGACCTCTAGAAACTTGTGAATAAATTCCTTGAATGCTACGACTACCACCCTTGAAAATATCGCAGGGGCATTTTTCAGTCCAAAAGGCATAACTGTATATTGGAATGATCCCCATTCTGTAGCGAAGGTAGTCTTGCTTCTATCCTCCGATGCAATATTAATTTGGTGATATCCTAAAAATCCATCTGTGAACAAATAAGCCTCCTATCCACTAATGTTTTCTAGAAACTCATCTGTAAAAGGTGTAGGAAAGGGGTCATGCACACATGCATCATTTAACTTCCGCAGATCTACACATATCCTTATATCACCCTTTGTTTCTTTTCCTAGACCACCATCAAACTAACCCATTCTTACTCTTCCATTGGCTCAATTTTACCTTCCGCAAACATCTTATCAAATTCTTCTTGTACCTTTTCCTTGTACTTGGGATTAAGTCGATATCGGCATTGCCTAACCGGCTTCACATTTGGCTTTAAATTGATCTTGATCACACCCAAATCACCTACTATGCCCTTCAATTCAGAGAAATTGGTTGAAAATAAGTCCTAATATTCATGTAGTAGTTCAACAACCTTGCCTACCATGTCTTCATCCCAATAGTCACCAATATGCACGAACTTTGGTTCTTCTTTTGAGCCAATATTTACTGGTTTAGTATTTTCCGGTTGTGATATATCAGGGATCTTTGCATCAGGTCTCGCCACTTCGTGCAATCCTTTTGACTCAGGAATGTTGATATTTCGTGGATCCTCATCACCTTCTTCCGTAGTAACATTGTAGCATTCTTGCACATGTTGTAGCTGCGTTCTCCAGTTAGGTTGCATCCAAGTTATAGGTTCTATTGGTGTTCAGAAGATCGCTGCATTAATCGCCTAAAGTGCCCCATCAATGCATTCAAACTTGTCTTCAAAGATGAATTTAAGTAGAAAAATATCCTTCATTTCATGCCAATCAATAGTCCCGTGTCGCAACTCCATCTCTAAATACTAGTTTTTTGGTATAACATCTAAGGTATGAATAAAGATATGTACCCACTCCGGTTGAGGTATCTCACTCCAAGCCTTAGTCCATCGAGCCAAATGTCCGCACAGGGCATCCTTGCCTGTGTACTTTTCACTGAGCCATGTTGTTGTAGAGCCAAATCTTAATCTCATCAGTCTACGATATTCCTTCCAATCAGTAATATTATCCTTGTGGGTTCCCCACCATCTTGCAGGCGTAGCTCTTAAAGCCAAATCTAGAGCCTGAAACCTATGCTCCTCTAGTACGTCTCTTTCAAAATGGTCAAGAAAAGTATTGACATCGTCTAGCCCATCATAATAAGGTAGTTTACGTACCTCATTTGATATACAACGCATAGACTTTGTAAACCTATTGCATCGTAGTGTAGAGATCTCATGCAACCGGTTCTGCGAGTTTTCTTATTCTTCATCTGAGTTTGATTGGCACGAACTATCTTTCTCCCAACTGATACATCCATATATGGTGGGATTAATCTAGTCTTCATCTCATGCAGTGAGCTTATATATGTAATCAATGTCTTTGTCATCGTAGTCATCACATACTGGTTCTGTGTATCATGCACCTTTAGCTGGATCCAATGGAACAACCACTCTAAGGCCATTCTTTTCAAACACCATGCTTCGCTTCTTCAAATTAATAATAACATTCATGTCAAAAGCCCAATCAATCTCGAGCAATGTTGGGTATGGATTACTATCATCTACTATTTCAATAACTTCAAAATCTATGAACATGCTGGCTCCTTCAATATCTACAGCCACTCCATGTAGGCAACCCATCGAAATTATCTTTTGTTGGTTTTCCATGCACAACTGGATTGGATACCACTACAACTTAGGTTTCCCCATACGTTCCCAAGTCTATTTTGGTAGTAAATTAGTGTCAAATCCCAAGTCTAGAATTATCTATTCCATATCAAAATCACCAATTTGTGTTGTCAACTGCATTTCCCTACCAATCCTCTTCTTGCTTCGGTTCACCTTATTTACTGCGCGTTTTTTTGGTAGTGTCTTGTCCATAGTTATCTATCAGTTCTTGGAATCCTTCAACTTCCTTCTGATCCCTCAACATCTTCATGCATGTATGTAGAAACAACTTCAACACTATGGGATCAAAGTTATCTATCACAGTACATTCTTTAGATTTCTCTCTTTGTGGGACTACTGGTATTTGAGTTTTAGACATAGAAGCACCTGGATCCATAAAAAATTTTCTTGCCTCCATAAATGTGTCATTTTCTCTATGTAAGTCAAATCCAATATTCTTCTCACCAGCCCTACGAACCCATGTATCTCATTTTCATTCTACCTTGTCTTCACTAGTGGTTATACCACTTCACGTTACTATATTGACACTAGGATTGTCTTCGCGCGGTTCGGATCTCATCATCTGAATGTTCTGCGTTGGTTGGTGGTTCTTCTTTTCTTGCATATTTGCTATTAATACATGACACTTTTCTATAACATGATCAAATTGCTTACATTATTGACAAGAAGGGTGAGTTGTATCCTGACAGTCTCCCACAAAATGTCCTGGTTCTCCACAGTTGTATTATATGACCTAGCCCTGACCTCTTCCAACACCTCCTCCTCATCCTCTTCCCCATCCTTGGAAACCTCCATAAGCCATAGGTGAGCCTTGGTTATTCTTAGTGCGGGTTTAAGCTTGAATCATATACATTGGGGTTATATCTATCATAAAGTCATAGCTTCGACAATCTCTTTCATCATGGCCAACCAATTTACAAAATTTGCAGAAGAGTTGCTTTGGTGACTGCACAAACTTTTGTAATAGATAACAATTGTTTATCATATGAATTTTTGGTACTTGGCAGATATTACACCAAATTCTTGAACTAGTGCTTGGTCCAGCAGGAGACTCTGGTTTTAGCGGGTTGGGACCTTCAACAACTATATAATCCCGGTAAATAGGGCACTGATCCTTATAGTTTCCTATAGCCTTGCACTTCGTGCACCAAACTTCAAGGCGTAGTCTTGACTGAACCTCCTTTCCCTTCTTTAGATCCTGCAACTCCATATGCAAAATTTCTAACTGTGACTGGATTTGTTGGACCCCAATATTTGTATCCTAGATTGGAAAAGCCTCCAACTTCATCGAAATCTCTAATGCTTCGGCTTGAGATACGATCTTCTATTCAGACAAAGGCAATCTTAAATTTGGCAATAGCGAAGCTATGTACCATTCCTTGTGCTATTTTTATGAAATATGAAGATTACCTTGTCTTAGTAAACACTTAAACCTCTGATCCATATCCCACATAGACTTGTTAGCGGTCTGCTTGATCTCCTTTATCTCAGTAACACATTGAGCTTATGATTTCGACTTTCTAAATTCTGCATTCAACGTATTATTTGTCTCAGCCAACATAGCATTTGTATTGATTGTACTATATTTGATATACCATGCAAATGCTCTATCCTGTAGCACTGTAACCAGTTGCGATTTCTTCGTATCATTATCATTGATATTCTACACCTTCCACATAGCCTCAACTACGAACCAAAACTGATCAGGATCCTCTGATCCCTGACCCTTGAATATAGGTGTTTTCACTGTCTTCACCATACTGAAGAATTAAGGTGGAGGTGGAGGCAAAGGAGTAGGTGTATGAGGCTATGATGAAGGTGGATATGGGGTGGATGGATGTGGAATCACATAAGTACCCTGATCTTCTGTTTGCGGCGCACCTCCAGGCTTGTTAGGGTTGGTCCTTTCTTCTTCACTGTTTGATTCACCCAACAATGGACTATATGTGCCTTCAGTGTATTTGTTCCAATCAACTCTGAATATTTTTCCACTTTGCGTAGATCTGGTCATACCTCTTTTAAATATCCATTCAAAGGCATAACACCCTTTTCACACAACAACATTTTAATCCAAGTTTTTAGCGATCTCAGGTACTTACCCCTCGAACCCTTAAAGAATCGGCATTTAGATTCAATATAAGATGCATATGTGTCAATTAAAAATTCAATGATGAAACTGCCCAAAATACCATCAATCCAATAGTCGACAGCCCTTGCAACTTTATAATCAGGCCCTTCAAGATGCTTGATTAGTTCAGGAGTCCACACAATATGATTGTCGTGTTTCCAAGTAGGTTCACTGTTTGCTAGCTTAGAAAACCACTCATGTAATTCACAAGGGATGATGAAAAGAAAATTTGTGCTCCTCTGTGTAGAGATATCTCTGTAACCACATTTCTTTGGACCAACGAGGATTCCAATTTTCCAGAGCTGCAAACTCGTCCAACTTCCGAACTATCCACTTCTCGAGTTCTTTTTTAGTTCGTATCCACAGACGCCACATCACACATCTGTCAGATAGATTTCGGTTCCAACAATAGAACCATTTGTTGGATTGAGGGGGCTTGGACCCAGGTTCAGAGTTAGCTACGCTAACCAAAAAAACCCTACACTACCAGCCCTTTCGGCAACAATCCTCTTAGAGCAGATGGTAGTCTCACTTGAGGTAGTATTGGGGGATGTTAGAACCAAATTTCTGCATCTAGAAGGCTATGTGATGTAGCAGTGAGGCATTCCTTAAATTAGGGCCCGATTCAGTATTTGCAAACCCTTATCTTCAGAATCATAGACTTAAAGCAATTTATACTTAATTAGATCTATGAGATTTGCTTAAGTGTTATAACGTGCATAAGTTAACATACATAAGTAGATCTGAACCTTCACGATGCAATTAAAACAATATGACAAAGAATTGAATCATAACTAAGCTTAAAAACACAAGAACATATACATCTACATAGAACGCGCAAATTTGCTTCAAATATATTTTATTGCTTCAGATCTTCAATACATATACCTTTTCTAACATTGTGCATGCAGCTGCAGGGGCCCGTGCACTTAGTTGCGAACTTACCAAGGTCTCCGCGCACTCAGCTGCAGGAGCCTTCCCCTTTGCTAGAATACAGACTCAAAATATTACTCTAGTTAGAGCTTAACTTAATTGGACTAAACTGCCTAATGAATCCATTTTATAGCTTTTACATTACATTACCATGGTCTGTGAACCATGGGTGGAGTTCATTGTATAATAAAAAACCCATCCCTTTACAAAATAAGGGGCTTTGACCTACCTAAAATCTACTTTGACTCTTAATGTTCCACGTGCTCTGCTCCTCAAAATGCAGAGACTTTACAATGCTACAAAATTTGACTCAAAACTTAGACAAAGTTGGACTTGGGGGTCCCCATCCCAACAGAAGCTGTCGAGATTTTTAATAAATTGAATTTGAGTGGGGAGTCCTAGGGGGAACAACCAGGGGTTTCGAAACCCAGAAGTGCAGACCCACCTCAAATATGTAATCAACCCATATTAGAATGGTTAAATCTATTTCTACAGATTATGGATGATGACTAGATGCTTGGGCAGCTGCAGGAAAGCGTTAAAACAACTGTAAATGATGGGGTGGCAGAATATGGATTCATATATGCTAATTTTCTTGATAGACACTCCCAGGGGGTATGTAGGAACAAGAAGAGATAAGAAGGGAGTTCTGTATCGATGCTCAAATTGCAGGCTTTCAGATTAATGATACAATGTTAGACCTGGGATCAGATGTGAATATACGACCATGGAAGACTTGGGAAGCCTTGGGTAGGCCTAAGTTGGTTTTTTCTACGAATTAACTACGTATGGTGAATCAATATTGTATACTCCCGGTTGGAAGGTCAGAAGAAGTAGAAGTTGACATAGTAGGAGTGAAAACCTATGCTAATTTTGAAGTAATAGGCATCATGGGGGACAAAGAATCCTACCCAACAATGCTTGGAATAGACCGGGCCTTTGAGAACTATATGATAATTGATCTGAAGAAGGAGAAGATGACCTTTTATGTAGAAGGGACCATAGTGATCCAGGCCTTATATGCCTACCAATGGCCAATATTTACTGAACCAACTGATGACAAAGAAGCACCTAAGTTGTTTGATCAATTATACTAGCTGACAATAGGGGGGAGAGAGGATTACATCAACCTGAAATTAGGTGGATCGGTCAGTTGAAGGAGTGTTCAAAGCTTGAAATTTGGAACCAAGGTTGCATGGGAATACTAGTAGTAGGGAAGACATGAGATCAAGATAAGGTGTTGTGCAAGGATTGATAAAAATCACCTAGTTGGTACTAAGGTAGAGGAATTTATTATCTTCAACACATGGTGCCTTTACTAGATGTTGCTTTGCAAGAAACAGCGACAAGGTGGTGGGGTTCTCACCATAACCATCTTTGAGAATGACAAGAAATTAAGATGACAATGAGTGTTAGATTTGAGACTTCTAAGAATTCTCCGCAAAATTTTCTGAAGTAGTGGGGGAGCTCTAACCCTCGATAACATCTAGAAGCTTGTGAGGCCAGGTGGACCCGTGAAGGGTGTCCAAAAGACCCATGGTTAAAATATTTTGTAAACACCCTGGGAACAATTCTGAAGGCATGGTATGTGTTAGTTCCTGTTAGTCATGTCAGTCATCGAAGATCAAATGTGCTCTTACCTAGTTTTTTTCATTAGGGTTTTAGGTTAATTTTTTATAGTTTCAAAGAGCTTTTCAACAAAAAAATTTGATCACCGGTTAGGAAGGTCAGTCTCTACTATTCCTTTCAGTCTCATGGTCAAATAACACCATCTTGGTCAAGTCAAATCATTGTTAGAAGAGTCCCATAGTCATTATGTTCATAATTCACCTAATAAGCCTATGTTAGGTCATCACTAGGTCAATAGGTTAATTTATGAAAATTGGTCTTTTTACCACTAAAATCCATTTTATAAGGAATAGTAGAGGTTAAGTTGGTAATCAAGGTTTTAAATCATTCTTTTATTTCATTTTCTTAAATTAAATACTCTCATAAAGGTCATGAAGCTGCAAAGTGTCAAGTTCAAGTTACAATTGTTATGGTGGGTCCACTACCACTTGTAAAGAAAAATCAATTTTCTCAAGTTATAAAAGGCTTCCACTCACTCTCTATTTTTCCATTCCAATTTCCAACACTCCACTCCATCTAATCAGGTTGAAATTGTCAGGCAAATGATAGGTTTCTACATGTCTAAGTCAAGTTCATCTTTTCTGCTGCGCAAATAACTCTGCTGTGTTACGCAAATTCCAGGCAACTGCTCCATCATCATTCCATGGTTGTAAGCTTCTTGCAATGGTTTTTTCCACCATTTTCACACTGTGCTGCTACAAATAAAGTTTGGTGGCTTATCATAAAGCTCAATTATCTCTTAAGTCTCTTAATTGTGATTACTAGGCTTCATTTCCCTCCTAGAGTTTTTGAATATAGTCTTCAAAGATTTCATGATTTCCATGATTCAATTTCTGTCAAAACTTGTATCCAAATGTTTATACACCACCATATATCCTAACCACACCTTCCTAAATACCCTCCATCAAACCCACTGTCAATTTTCATCATTTTCACCTAAACCCTAGATAGAGCACACCTTCTAAACCACAGGACTGTGCTTCTCTTGTTTAGAATCCTTCCACTCACCCAAATTTTAAATTTAAACTTTCTCTAGCTCCCAAACCTCCCTTACTATCCCTCCAAATTTTCCTATAATTTTTCCATTTCCTTATCCCCCTCATTTCCCTAAATTTCCTCACAGCTACCAAAAATCCCCTGTTTTTTTCCTATAAGCAAAACCCTAGTTTCAATCCTAAGAGCTAAGTGTTATCATGGAATCTGAAACCTCTGAAAAGAAGAAGTACAAAAATGGAGGACATTTCTGAAGAGTTTATCCATCTAACATCAAAGAGATTAGTTCCTCACAAACTCATCAAGAGGTCATTTGTGGCACACAGGGACAATTTTGCTTCAAAATGTGTTTCTGACCAAATGGAGATGAACTTGAAAATAGTGGAAAAGGTTTTTGTCAATAATATACCAAGGTACAAAATAATCCTTCATGTTTTACACATCTATCATATATTGGGATATATGCAACTTTATTGGAGACCTACATCAGAAAATAAACAAATTTCAAGTTAATTCCCTGTTTTAGTCATGATTTTGTGGCACAGATTCTGAGCAAATGAAAATGAATTTCCAGAAAATGATAGAATTTTTTCTTCCAAACATACTTACAAAAAAATCTCTCATATTTCCAAAAACCTTTATGGTGAGAAGATATATCTCCATATTTGAGCCCTATTTTTTTAGAAAACCCAAAATTTTTGAAATACCAAGGCACTGCGCTTTCTCTATATACCTCCAAATGACCAAAGAGTTGTATGATTGGATATAGAATCACCTATATGTATCATATAACCAATTTTTCAAGCTCGTTTAAATATAAATTGGGATAAAAATCCAAAAAAGAGGTCAAAAAGTCACTTTTTGCCACTATTCTGAAGCAGGCACTGCGCTTATAGAGACACCTTGGGAGAATCAATTTTTGAAGGCCTTCCCTTGCGTGATTTTCAAAAATTAAAGATATTAAGGAAACTATACAAGAAATTCTATTTGAATGTTCTCTCATATTTCAAATTTGATTTCATAAAGGCTTCCAAAATCCTCCTGTAATAAGGTGTTGTGCTTATGACTGAGTGTGTTGCGCTTATAGCTATAGCAGTCTTTCTCAACTTATTTTCGCTATATCTTGGTTTTGTGATGTAATTTTGATATTTTAAAGTCTTGATGATGTAATTATGGAATAAATTAGCATGATAGGTTGTTTTTGTGCTTAATTAGGCCTCATAAATGAAGCAAAACTCAAATCAAAGTCTAAGAGAAGAGTTTGTTTTTTACCTTCTCACTCCCTCTTGTTGGTTGAGAGATTCTTGGGAACTGTTCCACCACTTAGGGATTTGACCCCTGAAGGTGGGGAAGTGGTTTATTCTAGTCTATATGTATCATTTCTCATTGAGAGATAGGTGTTGGACTTCAAAGGAGAGGACTTGTATCTTATGCTTTCATACAATTAATCAAGAAGCAGTTGCAAATATTTTTCAAGAATACTTGTGCAGTGAGTTTGTGGTGTTGTTTCTCTTCCATATCAGTTTTTTATGAATTAATTCATCTCTCTTAACATGATTTTATTTCTTCATGTGATTTTCCTTAGAGTCATATAGGTAGAATTCTTTAGATTCAAAGCTCTGTTTATGTGGAAAATCATGTTTATGTATCTCTTCTTCTAGATTAATGAATTCATGCTAATACATGATCATTATGATTTCTTAAAATTTTAGACCCTACACTACATTGACCAAAATCTTAAATCAATCATAAGACATTGTTATCTTTCTCCTCTTTATGCCTGCTACTGCAAACTTTGATACCTTAACCTAATTGCTTGCTCTCATCCCTAGTCCAACAACCTAAAAACCCTAAATTTTCAAACACTCAAACAAAACTTATACATATAGCCTAAAATCCATTTCTTTTTCAGTCATTGACCGAGAAATCTTTAGAGAGATCCCTCTCTAGTTTAACAGGGCTAGCTACTGAACTGCAAGTGGTTTGAGGTTACCTCTTTCGATCTCTTCCTTAGCCTGGGACATTGTAGAGGATAACATTTTGGTGCCATTTCTGAGGAATGGAAGATCATATCTTCCATGGGAAAGAACGAAAAGGATCAAATCTGATTGCTGATGGTGGACAATGATTAGACACGGGAAGGATGAAGCATCCCACCTGGCAACTCCAATAAGTTTCATGCAATTTCAAAGTACTCCATTTGTGATTGAATTGGCGACTTCACTACTGCAAGATGAATCCTAGATCTGTAAGGTATACTCCCTTAAATCGTGCTCATATTCCAGGTTTTCCAAACCACATGCCTTGTGTAGATTGGTAGACTTATTTGCCGAAGTTCAAAGATGAGAAAGGAGAGCATGCTGCTCTTCACTTGGTCAAATTTCACATGCATGTACATAGGCTACAGATTCAGTTTCCTGAAGATTGTCTGATGAAGATGTTCATGGCCACCTTGGAGGAACAAGCAAGATCATGGTATGAAGGTTTGCCACCTGGTTGTATTTATTCACTTGCTGATTTTCATATGATGTTTTATGAAAATTTTAAAGAAGAACATCCATCTTTACTGCTGGTAAAAGATTGTTGCAAGCATTTTCAAGGTTTTATTCATCATTTGGAAAGTGTTTATGGTGATGAAGAGTTCATGGATGAAGAGATCCTGGAGGCTTTATATGAGAACCCTTTCCATCACCAAGAAGAATAGGTGTTTTCTCCCTTGGATGAAAGTGAAACTGAGCAGGACTCCAATGATGACATTAAAAAGGTTGTAGACATTTCAGAAGAACAAGAGAATGTTCAACCCTGTTTTAATGAAGAAATGATGCTTATGAATGATAGTCATGTTCCATCCTATGAGTTTGATGAATCTTTGCAACAGATTTGTTAGTATTTTAATGAAAGGTATGAAGATAGTCATTCATTTGTTGTTTCAGATTGTTCTTTCTCTGGGTTTTTATTTCAAGATCAGGTTTGTGAAGACCAAGATGAGGTTTTTGATGAAATGCATGAACAAGGATCTGAAACACTATTCCAAGAGTAGATTCGTGCAAATCGTAATTTTGAACTGGCATGTGTGGAGGTTTCAGACAATGTAATTATGGCAGAGAATAGTCATCAAACATTGTAGGAAAATGATGAAGAGGAGAGAAATGATAAAGGAGAGGTTGTTTTAGAGCCTCATGCACATGATGATCTTCCTCCAAGTAAAGAAAATGAGGAGTATTTTGAAGAAGAGGAGATTGTCCCAGATCCTATGGATGTGCACATCTTTGCTATTGATGATATGGTTGCCTCAAACACAGATTTTCAAGAACAAACTTCCCTTTTTCCTGATGTGAATGAAAAAATTAATGAACATATTCATCCTGACAAAATTTTTGCATTGGAAAATGAAGGGTGTGCTTGTATTTCTGCTGACTTTCAAGACACGGTAACATTTCAGATTATTCAGGATCCTTTTACTAATTTGTTGCATCCATTTGGGAAGATGATTTTTCTTGTATTTATGGATCATGAGCACATGTTCAGTGGACACTTGGAGTGGCCAATATTTTGTTTTTTCTGCCTGCTCAAGGAAAATACGAGCATGAATCAAGTAAGTAGCCATTTGCTGGATTGGTTACATTGGAGGGATCATTACACATGATTGCATATATATCTTCAATAGGTGGGTGGTTATCATCATGATTTGAAGCTCTCAAATCTCAAATGGTTTGCTTCCATAAGTAAGTTCAGTCAGTGTGTTTTTTATAGTAAACTTAGTTAGTCAGTCAATTTTTAGTTTGAGTCTCGTCTTTTGCATTTTGACTCCATTGCCCAATGAATAAGGCTACCTAGTCTACGTGTTCATGACACCTCCAAGGAGATTCCATCCCCAGCTGGAGCCAATATTAGTTTCTTTTTTTAGGATTTCAGGTCAATTTTTTATAGTTTCAAAGAGCTTTTCAATAAAAATTTTGATCACTAGTTAGGAAGGTCTGTCTATACTATTCCTTTCAGTCTCATGGTCAAAGAACACCATCTTGGTCTAGTCAAATAATTGTTAGTAGATTCCCATAGTCATTATGTTCATAATTCACCTAATAAGCCTATGTTAGGTCATCACTAGGTCAATAGGTTAATTTCTGAAAATTGGTCTTTTTACCATTAAAATCCATTTTATAAGGAATAGTAGAGGTTAAGTTGGCAATCAAGGTTTTAAATCATGCTTTTATTTCATTTTCTTAAATGAAATACTCTCATAAAGGTCATGAAGCTGCAAAGTGTCAAGTTCAAGTTACAATTGTTATGGTGGGTCCACTACCACTTGTAAAGAAAAATCGATTTTCTCAAGTTATAAAAGGCTTTCACTCACTCTCTATTTTCCCATTCCACTTTCCAACACTCCACTCCATCCAATCAAGTCGAAATTGTCAGGCAAGGATAGGTTTCTGCATGTCTAAGTCAAGTTCATCTTTTGTGCTGCACAAATAACTTTGCTGTGCTACGCAAATGCCAGGCAGTTGCTCCATCATCATTCCAAGGCTGTAAGCTTCTTGCAGTGGTTTCTTCCACCATTTTCACAGTGTGCTGCTGCAAATAAAGGTTGGTGGCTTATCATAAAGCTCAATTATCTCTTAATTCTCAATTGTGATTGCTAGGCTTCATTTCCCTCTCCTAGGGTTTTTGAATACAGTCTTCAAAGATTTCATCATTTCCATGATTGAATTGATGTTAAAAATTGTATCCAAATGTTTATACACCACCATCTATCCTAATCACACCTTCCTAAATACCCTCCATCAAACCCACTCTCAAATTTCATCATTTTCACCTAAAACCCTAGACAGGGCACATTGTGTTTCTCTTGTTTAGAACCCTTCCACTCACCCAAATTCTAAATTTCCACTTTCCCTAGCTCCCTAAAATCCCTCACTATCCCTCCAGATTTTCCTAGATTTTTTTCATTTCCCTAAATTTCCTCACAGCTACCAAAAATCCCCTGTTTTTTCCTACAAGCAAAACCCTAGCTTCTATCCTAAGAGCTAAGTGTTATCATGGAATATGAAACCTCTAAACATAAGAAGTAGAATAATGGAGGACATGTTTGAAGATTTGATCCATCTAACATCAAAGAGATCAGTGCCTCATAAACTCATCAAGAGGTCATTTGCGACACACATGGACGTTTTTCTTCAAAGTGTGTTTCTGACCAAATGGAGATGAACTTGAAAAAAGTGGAAGAGGTTTTTGTTAATAATATACCAAGGGAAAGAAACCTCCTTCATGTTTTACACAGGTATCATATATTGGTAAATATACAACTTTCTTGGAGACCTATGTCAAAAAATAAAAAGTTTTCAAGTTAATTTCCCGTTTTAGTCATGATTTTGTGGCACAGATTCCAAGCACCTGAAAATGAATTTCTAAAACACGATAGAGCGTTTTCTTAAAAACATCCTTATACACAAAAACCTCTCTTGTTATTCTAAAAATAGTTACGGTTAGAGATATATATCTCCATATTTGAGACCTATTTTTGTAGAAAACTGAGAAATTTTGACATACTACTATAAGCGCAGTGCTTTCACGCTGTGCTTTCTCTACAGACCTCCAAATGACAAAAAGTTGTATTATTGGATAGATAATCACCTATAATTATCATATAACCAATTTTTCAATCTTTTTGAAAGATAAATTGGGAGAAAAAGCCAAAAAAAGGTCAAAAAGTCACTTTCTGCCACTATTCTGAAGCAGGCACTGCACTTATAGAGACACCTTGGGAGAATCAATTTTTGAAGGCCTTCCCATAGGTAATTTTCAAAAATTAAAGATGTTATGGAAACTAGATAGGAAATTATAGTTGACCATTCTCTCATATTTCAAATTTGACTTTAGAAAGGCTTCCAAAATCCTCCTGCAAGATGGCACTGTGCTTATGACTGAGTGCGCTGCGCTTATGGCTAAATGCACTGCGCTTATACCTGTAGTAGTATTTCTTAGCTTATTTTCACCAAATATTGGTTTTGTAATGGAATTGTGATATTTTAAAGTATTTATCATGTAATTATGGAATAAATTATCATGATAGGTTGTTTTTGTGCTTAATTAGGCCTCATAAATGAAGCAAAGCTCAAATCAAAGTCTAAGAGAAGAATTTGTTTTTGAACTTCTCACTCCCTCTTTTTGGTTGAGAGATTCTTGGGAACATTTCCACCACTTAGGGGTTGGACCCCTGAAGGTGGGGAAGTGGTTTATTCTAGTCTATATGTATCATTTCTCATTGAGAGAGAGGTGTTGGACTTCAGAGGAGAGGACTTGTATCTTATGCTTTCATACAGTTAATCAAGGAGCAGTTGCAACTATTTTTCAGGAATACTTGTGCAGTGAGTTTGTGGTGTTGTTTCTCTTCCATATCAGTTTTTTATGAATGAATTCATCTCTCTTAACATGCTTTTCTTCCTTCATGTGATTTTCCTTATAGTCATATAGGCAGAATTCTTTAGATTCAAAGCTCTGTTTATGTGGAAAATCATGTTTATGTATCTCTTCTTCTAGATTAATGAATTCATGCTAATACATGCTCATTATGATTTCTTAAGATTTCAGACCCTACACTACATTGACCAAAATCTTAAATCCATCACAAGACATTGTTATCTTTCTCCTCTTTATGCCTGCTATTGCAAACTTTGATACCTTGACCTAATTGCTTGCTCTCATCCCTAGTCCAACAACCTAAAAACCCTAAATTTTCAAACACTCAAACAAAACTTATACATATAGCCTAAGTTCCATTTCTTTTTTAGTCATTGACTGAGAAATCTTTAGAGAGACCCCTCTCTACTTCAACAGGGCTAGCTACTGAACTGCAAGTGGTTTGAGGTTACCTCTTTTGATCTCGTCCTCAGCCTGGTACATTGTATAGGATAATAGTATGTAAGGGAAGAGATAAAGATATATATCAACGATTTGAAACTGCATAACAACCCAGTTTATCAGTGAATTTTCCTTCACAGATATTGATGAGAGAATGACAACTATGTAGCAAGTTGTCAGAAAATTTTTTCTCACTACATGATAACTGGTGGAGTGATGTATTGACCAAAACACTCTTGAGAACATATATGAAGCCAAGTTCCATGAAGTCGTAGCTTGCGTAAAGGTAGACCAAGAGCCTAAGGAAGATGACTTGGAGGTGTTAGGGCATCTAACGTTCAAAGAGACTGAAGGAGAATGGATGTTGAAGATGGGCTTGTGGCCAATGGTTTGCAATTGTTATGCAACCATCTCAAAAAATAGAAGAAAGAGATAGATAAACGACTTAAAAATTAGCCTCTTCGAGGGGGAAACCTCATTTACATTACACAAATGAACAATTCTTGGATGATACAATTGACAATACCTCCTTTCTATAAATAGGAGTCTAAGGGGTCAAAATATAATTAGAGTCAACATAAAAATAATAATGTAAGGGCACAACAAAAACAATAGTGGGTTTTTGTGGGGCACAATAATAACAATATGGGGATAACATGGGCACACCAATAACAATAAGGGGCTACAATGACAATAATAATAAGGGAATACACTAATATTATAGGGACCTAACATGCCCCTCCCCTTCAAAGTTGTCCTCAACGTTTGAGTAGTTATGGATGCTTTTGTATAAAATTCTCATCCTCCCATGTAGAATCTTTAGCGGGTAAGTTCTTCCACTTGATGAGATACTCTGAAATTGTTCGATTTCATAGCTATTGAGTTCTTGTTTATGTGACTGAATCATGATCCAATATGATTTTTCTTTCCTCTTCAAGTTCTGGCAATATTGTTTGAACTGGGAGCTTGTCACCTATAACCTTCTTTGAGCATGAAACACGGAAAATTGGGTGCACTCGGGAAGATGCAGGAAGCTCCAATTTGTATTCCATAGTACTAATATTTTTGCAACACCTTGTATGGACCATAATAATTTGATGATAATTTATTATCCTTCTTAGCTTGCTTGAGGGACATTTATTTGTATGGTTGTAGTCGTAGAAATACCCAGTCACCTATATCAAAACTTCTTTCACTGCGATGTTGATCTACCTGTTGTTTCATTCTATTCTGTGCCAAACTGAGGTTATCCTTTAAGAGTTGGAGAACTTGTGGTTGATGCTCGATGTGATCTTGCACTTCTTGAACCTTAGAATTTTCTCTTAAAGATGATGTGATCGACGGTGGATGTTATCCATAAAGTGCCATAAATGGGGTCATTTTTGTTGTAGTATAGAAGGAAGTGTTATACCACCATTCAGCTAGAGGCAACCACTTGACCCATTGTGTCTATTTATCATATACAAAGAAATGAAGATATCCTTCCAAACATTTGTTCACTATCTCAGTTTTCCCAGAAGATTGAGGATGATAAGATGAGTTATGAGCTAACTAAGTACCTAGACAAGAAAATAATTATGTCCAAAAATTTCTAGTGAAAAATGGGATCTCCGTTTATTACAATAATCTTTTGTTTCAATGTAGCTTTTGAATTATTTCCATAAATGCAGTAATAACTGTACTGGATTTAAATGGATGAGATAATTCACAAAAGTGTGCATACTTGGTAAGTCTATCAACTACCACCATGATGACACTCTTTCCTTTGGACTTGGGTAAACCTGTGAAGAAATCAATTGAAACTTCCTCCCAACTTTGATTTGGAATGGATAAAGGTTGTAATAGACCCGGGGTCTTAATTTTCTCAACTTTATTTTGTTTGGAAACCAAACATTCTGCTACAATATTTTTAATATCACATTTAAGGCCATCCCAAAAAAATTCCTTCTTAACCCTATGGTAAGTTTTTAAAAATACCAAGTGACCTCCTAAGGGAGAGGTGTGCAATTCCATAATAATCTTTTTTTAGAGTTGGTATTTCTTACATAGGTATAAGTGATCTTTGTACCATAACAAATCATTTTTCCATCCAAATGTATCAGATGTACCGGGATCTTGCTGCAACTTTTGAATGGGTGCCCACACTTCTTCGTCATTATTCCATTCATCCCTTGCTTCATTTATCCTTGGATAATAGAAATGGCACAAAGAAATTCTTCCACATCCTCATCCTTTCTTGAGAGTGCATCTAAAACAACAATTTTCTTCCCTTTTTTGTAGATGATTTCATAGTCATAACCCAACATCTTTGTGACCCATTTTTGCTACTCTTCTGAAGAAAATCTTTGTTCTAAAAAGCATTTAAGATTATCATGATCCGTTTTTACCTTGAAATGTCTTCCCATTAGGTAAGGTAGCCATTTCTTAAGTGCATGTAGCATTTCCAACATTTCCTTCTCATAAATAGCTTTTTGCAAATAATTTCCTTTTATTGGATGTCTTTCGAAAGCAATGGTTCTTGCTTCTTGCATTAAAAAAACACCAATTCCATTTCTTGAGGCATCACATTCCACAATAAAGGTTTTTTTCAAGTCTGGCATAGCTAAGACCAATGCTTGGCACATTTCCTCTTTAAGATGTTCAAAGGCCTTTGTTGCTTTTGGAGTCCAAGAAAATGCATATTTCTTCAGTAATGTTGTTAGAGGTGCTCCTATCCTCCCATAATTCTTAACAAACTTGCAATAATACCTTTTCAACCTGAGAAATCCCTGCAGATGCTTTATGGATGTGGGTCCATTCCTTAATGGCTTTAATTTTTCTAGGGTCTACCTTAACACCTTCATGAGATACAATATGAACCGAATATTCCACCTCTTGTACTCCAAAGAAATATTTGGAGGTTTTTTCATATAATTGTTTCTCCTTAAATATTTGAGTAACCGGTCAACATGTTGAACATGATCCTTCCAAGACTTGCTGTAGATTAGTCTATCATCAAAAAATACTAACACAAATTTTCTAAGCAAGGGTTTGAAAATGGAATTCATCAAACCTTGAAATGTAGAAGGTGCATTGGTAAGGCGAAAAGGCATGACCAAAAATTCATAATGACCCTCATGAGTTCTAAATGTTGTTTTTGGAATGTCTTCAGTCTTCATTCTAATTTGATGATATCTTGAACAAATATCCAACTTGGTGAAGTAAATTGCTCCATGTAAATCATCCAATAATTCATCAATGATAGGAATGGGAAATTTATCTTTAATAGTGAGCTTTTTGAGCTCCCTATAATCTAGACACATGTGCCATGATCCATCCTTCTTATGCACCAATACTATTGGAGTAGAGAAAGATCTTTAACTAGGTTGAATTATACCAACCTCTAGAATTTCTGCAACCATACGTTCAATTTCACTCTTTTGGGCATAAGGATATACGTAAGGCCTGATGTTTGAGGAACACTCCTTGGAATCAAATGAATAGCATGATCATGATAAAAAATAGTTGGGAGGCCTTTGGGAGTCTCAAATACCTTGGAATGATTGTCCAAGACATTTTGGAGATCTGGAGAAATAGATGATTTCGATGTGGGAACCTCTAGTGGACATAATTGTGCAATTACAACTCGTTATTCTTTCTTTAGACACTTTGTCATGCCGTTAGAGCTAATTATCTTTCCCGGTTTCCTTGCAATACCCCTTAATTCAACTTCCTTTCCGTTTGAAAAAAATTTCAAGAAAAGTTCCTCAAAATTAAAAGCTATCGCACCCAAAGATTGTATCCATTGGACTCCTAGTACAACATCAACACCATCCATTGGAATGGAAAGCATTGGACTATTCAATACATATTATCCCATGGATAGCTTGATATTATGGCACTTTCTAGAGAAATTTATGGCTCCTCCATTTGAAACCATCACTTGACACTTTGGTGTTGGATAAGGAAGAAATTCATTTCCTTGGCTATCTTACAATGAATAGAATTATGGACATTGCCCGAATCAATCAACACTATTACCTTTTTCTTCTTGATATGTCCTTCTATCTTGAGAGTTTGAGGAGTGGTAATTCGATCCAATGCATTACAATATATGGTTGGATTCATTTCTTCTTTCTCTAGCGTTTGTTCCTGGTGTATATCCTCTTCTTTTGATGTTTATTGTTCCTTTTCTTCCTCCTCTTCATAATCTATGTAAAATAATTTTTTCTCAGCACACTTATGAACTTTAGTGTATTTTCTATCACAACTGTAACAAATCCCTTTCGATCTTTTTTTCTTCCAATTTTTGCAGTGTCAACCTTGTAGGTTGTGGAAGCCTAGGGGCAACAACACTTCCATGTTTATAGTTGTGAGTGGTAGGCTTCCTTGTTGCCATAATTTTTCTTTCAATTTTTCTTTCCAGCTTGAATTCCTTCTCCAATGAATTAGATTCCCAAAGGTGAACCTCATGTTGGATGTTATCTTTTAAAGTCCCTATGAATACATAAATCCTATGCTCCTCTGGAATATCTTTTACCTTTATATTCAATTTTTGGAAGTCCTCAATGTGCTCCACCATCGAACCCTTTTGTTTGAGATTTATCAATTGGCTGAAAAAGGTGTTGCTTTTTGTATCCTCATAATGTGATATCATTTCCTCTATAAAAATTGACCAAGTGAAAATTTGTTTACAAGAGCAAAGCCATCGATACCATACAAACTGGTTGGGTTCCAAATATAAAGTTGCAATGTGTACCTTTTGTGTGTTTTTCACATTATGGAGATCGAAATATTGCTCCATCTGTAGTATCCATGTTACGAGATCCTTGCCATCAAACTTCCTCATATCGATCTTTGGAACATGGCGGGTCTTCAATCCAACATTAGAGTCTATGAAATCATGATTAACATTTATTTTGTTTTCATCATGAGTTTCCTTTGCTACCCTTTTGCCATTAGTAAGCAGTTCTTGTAGCAACTTTGTCAAATCTATCTTCAAATATTCCATGTTGCCTTTAATTTTTGCTTCTATACCATCCATCTTAGTTTCCATGCCATCCATCTTAACTTCCATTCCATTCTTTAAACAATCCATCTTAGCTTCAATTAATTTTTGTGAGAGCGACATTTTTTTCACTTGGTGTCATAATTTTGATATATCATGTTGCATTTCTCCCTCTTTGTTGGCTTAGGGGGTGCTGACCTAGGTTCAAAGTTAGCTGAGCCAATCGACAAAACCCTACACTACGTCCCTTTCGGCAACAACCTGCATAGCGCAAGATGTAGTCTCACCCGAAGCAGTATGGGGGGATGCAACAACCAAATTTATGCATCCAGAGACTAGTGTGATGTCTTTTAGTGCCTCAGATCTGCCTTTGTGCAGATGAATAAACCCATAGGGCTCGCCACTGCACTCTGTTAAAGCAGCCTTCAAACCTTCATGAAGGTCTATGATCAGTACTTGCGTACCTTTAATAGTTAATTCGCCTACTTACACATATCAGAGAGCAGTTCAAAATTAGTGTTCATGCATATTTACATATGTTATTAGTAAACATAAGAGAATTCATTAGAGTCTTCATGAAAGTACTTAGACATGCATTGTGTTCATCATTAACACTTATTCAAGAGAATCACATAACATTCAATCAATATCTCATAAAACAAATCATTCATTGACAACATATAACATTAACAGAGATAAACAAAAATACTCAAGAATTCTTCGGAAAACTGTCTTTATTGATCTTCAATTCAGGATTATAGACTCAAAACTGCCCTACGCACATAGCTACAGGGGTTTACACACTCAGCTGTAGACTCTTCCTAGGCCTCTGCGCACTCAGCTGTAGAGCCTTTCTTCTTCTATCTTACCCACTTCTCTATCTTCGCTCTTCCTCTTTCTTACTTCATTTTTTCTTTCTTTCACTAAGACTCACTACTTATAGGCTTTTTCATACAATGCCATAGTCCACGGACCATGGGTGAATCTCAAAACCAACTCAAAACTTATCCAAAACAAGGGGCTAAGCCCCTTTGACTCTTATTTACCTACGCGCTCCGCATCCAAAAACCAGAGAGACTTTACATTATTTACAAAATTGTACCAAAAATTTGGGTTATCTTAACCCCAAACTAACCCAGGGGACCCAATCCCAACATGCCCCCAACACAAAGATCATGACTTGCCTTCGAGTCTCTCTGCTAGTGCCGCGGTCTTACTGCGAAGATCTCCCAGGTCCACCTAGATCACTGCAAGTTCAACAACGCTTTGTGTCATTACCTATTGAACCTCCTCGACCAATCTTTCAGTGGCTGGTCCCTCTACTGCCAGCCTCATTGTTTGATGTGTCTGCTACAGTTCCTTAAGATTATCTTGAAGGGAAGTCATGACCTGATAAGCCTCCTCTAACCAAGGCTACAACTTAGCCTTTAGCAAGGCCTCTTTCTTCTGCGCTTCTTCTACTTGTACTAGTAGCTACTTTCCTTCTTGTAATTTGGCAAGGCGCTGCACTGGTGCTAAGGTGTGCGTAGTCACCCTAACCTCATCATATTAGCGCTATAGCTCTCTTTGTTCTGTGTTCAATTTCTGCAGGTTCAAGTCCTCCTGCAAATTGGTCAATAGTTCCATAGCTTGCTCAAACAACGCCACACAGTTAGTGACTGTCACATCCAAGGTAGCTATTCCTTCCTTTATTGTGAGTTCACATTGATCCCGGACCTTAGGCGGAGTCGTGGGCTGCAATTTTAACTATAGCACTACAATCTTTATGTTGAACTGGAAAGTGACTCGTCCAACTTTTGCTTTAGCCTCAAGCACACTAGCGACTAGTTTTTTGATTTTGGCTTCTACTTGTGCATCCTCTGGGATGTGAAGCTCTGGCACTGTCTTTCATGCCTCGCTACTGCTGACTCCAAACTTGAACTACACATCTGAAGTGTCTCCTTTTCCTTCAGAGCTTGTGTCTTTTCAACGAACATTTGCTCATTTTTGACTTTGTACTCACTTATGAGGTTGAAGGCGCACTGCTCCTTGGTTCTCAATTCCTTTGCCACCCCCGTATGCAACGCATGGATGGTTTCATTGGAGAGTGCTGCTATATTCAGTCCTAGGTCCTTGATTGTACTAAGTATAATACGATCATTGAAGAACTTTGTGCGAACGGACCCGTCAGGCAATGGTATAGTTCAAAATCTAGGGTCCTTACCAGCTCTACTACTTGGCTTATCTCGAGTGTCAGGCTTGCTTGCTTCATGCTCGCTTTTCCAAAGCCCACTTGTATTCTGATTGTTTGGATCTGTAGCTCGCACATATCCTTCTGGATGCTCCCCGACATCTGCATGTATTGCTGCTCAAACTATTGTAGCACTTTTGTCGTTATATCCCTGATTTTATCGCCAATCTCATCAAGATTGCCTTCTATTAACACCATGGGATCAACCTGTGATTTATCAGATTTCTGCTTTTTCCATGTCCCACCCTGCTGCTCCTTGCCACATTTTTTCAAAATAAATGGGGTGCTTCACCCCTCATCGCATTTGTCGTCTTGTCTTGAAAGTCCTTCTTCTTTTGTCTCCGGTGAAGGAGACTTGTCACCTTCATGTTGTTCTTGTTTCGCCTGCTCCTTAGCAGCATTTTATTGCTCTATGCGAGAATTTTCTGTAGCTTCCCTCTTTTTCTATTCTGCAAGGATACACACAACTTTCTTCGCGACCTCCTTTCTTTTCTGCACAACAGAAATTTTCACACCCATGCTTGTTCCAACAGCTAAGTCTGATGGGGCGCGCCACTCTCTAGGCCATTACGCTACAACCTCCTGCATGTTCATTTCTGACACCAAATAGGGAAACTGGTGCCATTTCTACTTTGGATCCTTTCGCACTTGGATATAGACTCGGTGGAAGTCAGCCTTAAATGTCGCGTAGGTTGAAAGCTATGTGAACAAGGTTGGGGACAACCTCGGATGCTGATTGATTCCATACGGAGATCCATTCCCACCAACACACAAAATATCTTTGTCTCTGTGATTCACTCAACATTCTTTGTATACCATAAGGAAGCAAATTGCGTTGCTTTTGGCAATCCTTCCTCAAGCGGAGGAAATTGGCTATCCTCCGACAATCTCCGTGCAATGAGCAGAATTGATAGCAACAACCAAGCATAGTGGAATGACTTGTTCTCGTCCTGGGCTTTGCAGCAGTTCACTAGGAATTCCTAATAGAGGTACCTTGCCCAATTAAATTGTACACCTTTCGCACATTGCGCAACAAGGGAAACTACGGGAACTAGAACTTCATCCGCACGACATTTTCTCATAACCTTCCCTGCTAAAATTTGGGCAGCGAATTGAACTGCCTGGTCTGTTATGGAAAGAATAGAATACCCTCGTGATTTCTTGAGGAGGCCGTAATCCCTCTTCATCTTCTCTGCAAGATCTTTCTCCCCAGTCTTCCCTCCAAACTCCTTAGCTGGGTTCGCGCCTTTGTAAGGAAACCGCGTGATTCTGTGAATTAGCATGTCCATGATGGGGATAGGCTCTCCTAGCCATAAGCACCCATCATGCACCAGTGTGAGGAGCTGGCACACACATATCGTATTAATGGGGGTGTGGTGATAATGTGGCACCAATAGCAGATTGAGAAACCTTGATTGCTCGACACCGCGGACCCATTCCTGTGTCTCCAATACTGTAACACCTGTTTCTTCATAATAAACCTTTCGCATATATTTGTTCGTCACCAAATGTGGAAATTTAGTGTGGTCTGCGAGGTCCCAATCCTCCATTTTTAACAATGGGATCCTCGCAAGCCGAGGGCCTTCAAAAGGGACCTGCTTAGGGAGCAGGGGCGTAGATACTGTAAAATTCTTGGCATCTGGGTCTTTTGTGACCTTTTCTTTGCCCTTCCATTGAGGGATATAGTTAGGTAGCCTTGTCATGGGTTCCACCCCTTCAACAACAATGTCCTCTGTTCCATGGAATTATTTCGCCTCTAGGTCCACTACTCTCTCTGGATACTTATCTTTCTTCTGCTTGGCATGTGTTTCAATATGTTTCCTTAGGGAGGCGTGCACCGACACCTTCTTATGCTTATCTTTTGTAGGTTTTTTTTTATTTGGGCTTAGCTAGTTGGATTTTTTTGGTAGGGGTATGCTTCAACCTAGGTGACCTCAGCGTTGTAAGCACCATAGCCGGAGCTTCCATACTTACAACCTCCAGGGCAACGGTGTCTGAGGCAACATTGCTAATACTAATAGTTTCAGCAGGATTTGGTGTAGACATTTGTTCAAGAATAAGCTTCTGGTTTATCTCAGGCAATTCGAAAACATTAGGCTCACAACTAAATATTCCCAAAACGCTTGGCTAATAGGAAACAGGCAACGAAATTCACTAACAACTCTTAGAGCGCAAAGTGTTCTCTGTTGGACCGGCACACGTAATTTATAGGGGGTTTTGAATTCAAATCTGACTGTTCTCCCCAATTTCTGATAATAAATGTTGTTTTGGCGGCACATCTTCAAATATTTTTTCCTTAAATGCCACCCCTGCACCACTTAATCGTCTTATAGCCGTCGAGTCATGAACAGTAACTTCAACGATCATTTTCTTGTTGTGCTACGTGTTGCCTTCCTCCATGGCACAACTTCCTGAGCACAACTTCATGGGTTACATCTTCGTCATTCTCCGTGTAGCGTACTTGCTGTGTCATCCTCCAAGCTGGGTACTGTATTTTATTGTCCCGCACTCCCTTGCAAATGCCTGGAGCACTAAGACTATCTTGTTGTCATATAACCATTGTGTAGGATCCCCTATATACAACTTCAACCTGCTCCCATTCACTCTTCTTGGGAAGGGTTCCCCATTCAGCTTTGCGAGATGAACTGCGCCTCCATCTGTAATTTCTTTGATAATATATGGACCTAACCAATGCATCTGGAATTTACCTAGAAATTTAGTGAATTTACTATCATATAATAGGACAATATCATTTACCTTGAACGTGCGAAGCTTGATGTGGCGATCATGCCATGATTTTTCATGTTCCTTTTGCACTTGTTGATGGAATCCTGCCAAAAATCAATCTTCTTCGAGCTCCATCAGTGGCGTGAACCATTCCTCCAAGACCTCACGATCTGCCATATCCAATAGAGCCACTATGCGCAAACTAGGCACAATGTACTCCATCGACATTACGGCTTTGACCCCATACACTAATCTGAACAATGTTTGCTCTGTTAGCTTCTTAAAAGTAGTCCTATAAGCCCAAAGTACTGCAGGTATGTGCACATCCCAGTGATTTCGCTGTGCGATATAGATCCTTATTAGTGCCTTCTCCAAAATATGGTTAAAAGCTTCGACAGTTCCATTTACCTATGGGTGGTATGGTGTACTCTTTTGATAGTAGACCTGGAACTCTTCAGTCAACACGCTGATTGTTTCATTCAAAAAGTGTGTACCTCTGTCACTCATCAATACTTTCGAGCAGCCAAATCTGGTTAAGGCATACTCAAACAAACATTTTGCTACCGTAGCCCCTGTATATTCTTTAACTGGTTGTACTTCCGCCCATCTGGTTAGATATTCCGTCATAGTGATAATATGGCACGCACATGTTTTCTTTCCTGAGGGATGAATTGGCCCAAGAAAATCAATCACCCACTTCTCAAATGCCTGCTAGGACACTTGAGGGTGTAGTGGTAACTCATCCCTTCGTGATGGTCTTCCGGTTCTTTAACATGCATCGCACACCTTAAAATACATCTTGGAATCCTTGTGCAAAGTTGGCCACCATAGGCCTACACGCAAAATCTTCTGTGCAGTTGCCTTGCTTGCATAATGGCCTCCCACAACTCCCCCATGAGCTTCAACGAGAATGTTATCCCGCTCAAAGTCTGGCACATATCTTCACAATATTTCATCTGTACCCATCTTATACAAATGTCCCGCAATGACTGAAAAATTGGTCGCATGCACTACTAATTCATTCTTTTGTTGGCTTGTATATCCTTCTGGTGCCATCCCCATAGTCAAGAAGTGAATAATGTCTGCAAAATGATCATCTACTACACGCATCGCAAAGAGTTGCGCATCTGGAAACCCTTCCTCCAAATTATTAGGCTCCTCTCTTGTTTCGATCCGCAACAAATGGTTAGGTCCTGCATTTAACCTCCCTGGCTTCACAATGACTTCAAAGTCATACTCCTGAAATAGTAGCAACCATCTGCAGATATTCCCCCCCAACACAAGTTTGTTGACCAAGTATTTCAAGGCAGAATGATCTGTGTACATCTTACAATTCCCTCCTAATAGGTAATGCCTAATTTTTTGTAGCACGTACACCATTACCAATTCCTCGCTCAGTCGTTGAATAATTTTTCTCAGCCTTTGATAACTTCCTACTTGCGAAGGCTATAGGATGGTCCATTTCTCCTTCCTCGGCCTGAGTTAACACTGTTGGGTGTGGAGCCTGATTATCTTCTGTATTCAAAGGTATCGCCACATTGGACCCCAGTTCAAAGTGGGGTGGCAACGCCGCTCGTAAAATATTCGTTGCAAGGGGGGTCCAAGGGGTGCGGCTGTGACCTTTTAGGAGCCCCCCCTATTGGGGGGATCGGGGGTAGCGCCCCCGAAGCTAAGAATATATGTAAAATTGCCTTGTAAAATGTTGTAATTTCGTAGTCAATCTGGGCCATTCATTAGGCGGATGATCTGACGGTAGAAGTTATGTTTAGTTTAGGGTTTTTTTTTTTTCCCTAGAAGGAAACCCCTCACTATATATGAGGGAATTGTATTGCATCTATGGACATCTGTATTCTGAGTGAGGAAGAGAGAGGAGATTGAGAGCGAAGAGGGAGTTACAGTGGATTTGTTGTAGGTTGTATCTCTTTATTTTGCTGGATAATATAATAAAAGAGGGACTGGCTATTTCTCCGTGGATGTAGCCCAAACTAGGTGAACCACATATATCTATGTCTCTCTTGTTTTATGTGTTTATATTTCTGCAATATTTTATGTGTTCCATTGCTCTGTAATATATAATTTTCTAACAAATGGTATTAGAGCCAAATGTCTACTTGGCTGATAAACTCGCAGGAGAGAAGGGTTCCTGGTTCAAGTGGGAGCAATGGTGGAAGATGGTAGGTTTATGGTCGAAAAATTCAACGGCCAAAACTAGCAGCTATGGAAGATGAAGATGGAAGATTATCTACATCAGAGAGATCTGTACTTACCATTGAGAAGAAAGACAAAGAAGCCGACGAGTATGACAGACACAGTATGGAATATTCTCGACCGAAAGGCACTTGGAACAATACGGCTATCCCTAACAACGTCGGTAGCGTTTAATATTTCAATGGAAACGACAATAGAGGGTTTAATGTCAACATTGGCCAAACTATATGAAAAACCCTTGGCCTCAAATAAGGCATTTCTTATGAAGAATTTATTTAATATGAAGATGTCAGAAGGTGGATCTGTTGCTGATCATTTAAATGAATTTAATACAGTTACCAGTCAGTTAAGTTCTGTAGGGGTAACTTTTGATGATGAAGTTAGGGATCTGTTATTTCTGTGCTCATTGCCAGAAAGTTGGAATGGTTTAGTTATGGCCATCAGTAACTCTGTCTCTGGATCTAGTACTTTAAAGTTTGATGATGTTGTCGGTGCAATCCTTAGCGAGGAAATGCGACAGAAAAGCTCCGGTGAGACATCAGGTAATGCTTTGACTGCAAAGAATAGGGGAAGAAAAATGGAAAGAGGAAAGAGCCCAGGATATCGCAGTAATTCAAGAAAAGGCAGATCCAAGTCCAGATCGGGGATAGTGTGCTGGAAATGTGGGAAGAAAGGACACCTAAAGAAAGACTGCAAGTCTCAGAAGGGAAAAGAAGGAGATGCGCAGCAAGAAACTAATCATGAAGAGAATGTAACAGATGATGTGTTGCAAGATGCTTTGAATCTTTCATTAGAAAATATTATTGATGCCTGGGTGGTAGATTCAGGGGCCTAATTCCATACCGCACCTGATAGGAAACATTTTTATGATTATGTTCAAGGAGATTTTGGACAGGTTCGATTGGGTGATGATAAACCCTGTAAAATCATTGGAATGGGTATAATTTTCATAAAACAACAAAATGGAAATCAGTGGCTATTGAAGGAGGTAAGGCATGTTCCAAATCTATAGAAAAATCTGATTTCAACAGGGCAATTGGGAGGTGAAGGTTGCATAATTACTTTCATAGATAAAACCTGGAAGGTCACTAAAGGATCCCTGGTAATAGCGAAAGGAGGAAAGGTTCGTACATTGTATTTATGGAATGTTATTTCTAATTCTATTAATTCTTTAACCTCTATAGGAGAAGGTATGACATTGTGGCATCATAGGCTCGGGCACATGAGTGAGAAAGGGATGAAGATTATTCACTCAAGAAATTTGTTGCCAGGTTTGAAGTAGGTTGATTTAAAATTCTGTGAGAAATGTGTTTATGGAAAATAGAAGAGAGTCAGATTCCTTAGAGTTGGGAAAGAAAAGAAGAGCGAAAAATTAGAGCTTGTGCATATAGATGTATGGGGACCTACTTATGTATCATCCCTTGGTGGCTCTTGTTGTTATGTTACTTTTATTGATGACGCAACAAGAAAAACTTGGATTTATTGTATTCGAAATAAATCTGATGTATTTGATACTTTCAAGAAATGGAAAGCTTTGGTTGAAAATGAGATAGGAAAGAGGTTGAAGTGTCTCAGATCAGACAATGGAGGTGAATATTGTAGCAAAGAGTTTGATAGGTACTGTTCTGAGAATGGAATTTGTAGAGAGAAGACAGTTCAAGGAACACCACAAGAAAATTGTTTGTCGGAAAGGATGAATAGGATAATCATGGAGCATGCAAGGTGCATGAGATTGCATGCATGATTGCCTTTACAATTTTGGGTAGATGCTGTAGATACTGCTGTTTATCTAATAAACAGAGGGCCTTCAAGTTCCTTGGATGATGGTATTCTAGAGGAGGCATGGACAGGTAAAAAGGTAAACTACTATTTTTTAAAGACTTTTGGTTGTGAAGCCTTTGTCCAAATTAATAAAGAAAATAGAACAAAGCTTGAGGCAAAATCAAAGAAATGTACCTTTATTGGATATGGTGTTAATGATTTCGGTTATCGCTTTTATGATTATGAAAAACACAAAATCATTAGGAGCAGAGATGTCATATTAAATGAAAAGGTTTTGTATAAGGATCAGATGTAGGAAAAGCAACAAGAAAAAGAAAACAAAGAATACTCAGTGCTTGATGAGATCATAGAAAAAGTGATGCTGCCTGAAAATCATAATGATCAATAGCCAGAACAACAACCACAACAGCAACGAGCACTTCAAACACCTGAAAGTGGTGTTAAAAGATCTACCAGGATAAGTAGACCCCCTTAACGATACTCTCCTTCATTATATTATGTATTGTTGACTGATTCTGGTGAACTAGAATGTTATGAAGAAGCAGTGCAGGTAGAAACCAAGAAGAAGTGGGAGCAAGCCATGAAAGAAGAGATGGACTCCTTAGCACATAACCAGACTTGGGACTTAGTTAGGTTGCCTGCAAGTAAAACAACATTGCAGAATAAATGGGTTTACAAGTTGAAGGAAGAAGATGGAGGTGGAAAAAGGTATAAAGCTAGACTTGTGGTGAAAGGGTTTGCACAGAAAAAGGGTATACAATTTGATGAGATATTTTCTCCTATTGTTAAAATGACTTCAGTAAGAACTATTTTAAGTCTAGTAGTAGTTGAAGATTTGCATCTTGAACAGTTAGATGTAAAGACAACCTTTCTCCATGGGGATTTAGAGGAAGATATATATATGCAGCAACCACAAGGATATGAGGTAAAAGGGAAGGAGAAACTAGTGTGCAGGTTGAAGAAGAGCTTGTATGGCTTAAAACAGGCTCCAAGGTAGTGGTATCTAAAATTTGACAAGTTTATGTCTGAACAAGGTTATACTAGATGTCACTTTGATCATTGTGTTTATCTCAAAAGGCAAAAATGCTGGCAACTATATTATATTGTTATTGTATGTAGATGACATGCTTGTTGTAGGTTCTAACATGCAGGAATTAGATATGCTCAAAAGAAAATTGGCAAACTCATTTGCAATGAAGGATTTGGGTGCTGCAAAACAAATCCTTGGTATGAGAATAACTAGAGACAGGAAGAATCGCAAATTAACATTGTCTCAAAGTGAGTACATAGAAAAGGTGTTGAAAAGGTTTAATATGCAGAATGAAAAACCAGTTAGTATACCTTTTTCTAGCCATTTCAAACTTAGTAAGGAGATGTGCCCAAAGACCCAAGAAGACATGGATTATATGTCTAAAGTTCCATATGCATCAACAGTTGGAAGCTTAATGTATGCAATGGTCTGTAGAAGGCTTGATATTGCACATGCAGTGGGAGTTGTAAGTAGGTACATTAATAATCCAGGAAAAGAACATTGGATGGTGGTGAAGTGGATTCTCAGGTAATTGAGAGGTACCACAAATCAAGCATTATGCTTTGGTGGTTCAAACATTGATCTACAGGGATATGTTGACGCAGATATGGCGGGTGATAGAGATAACAGGAGGAGCACAACAGGGTATGTGTTTACTGTAGGTGGAATCGCTATCAGTTGGGTCTCAAAACTGCAAATTGTTGTTGCACTCTCAACAACAGAAGTAGAGTATGTTTCTGCTACAGAGGCTAGTAAAGAAATGATTTGGTAACAAAGGTTTCTGGATGAATTAGGTATGAAGCAGGAGTTGGGTAGGTTATACAGTGACAGTTAGAGTGCCATACATCTTGCAAAGAACTCTGCATTTCATTCCAAGACTAAGCATATACAGCTCAAGTCCCATTTCATACGGTTAGCATTGGAAGATGGACATTTGAAGCTAGAAAAGATACACACTAGCCAGAATCATACATATATGTTAACAAAAGTTGTAACCAAGGAGAAACTGAGAATATGCTAAGTTTCAAATGGTCTTAAAGTGTGATGAAGAAGATGAGAAACAACCAGGTCCAAAGAGGAGTCATTGTCTAGCAAATGAAGCAGCGGTGGAGTTTCTATAATCAGTCTCCAAGTGGGAGATTGTTGGCTGTGGAGCCTGATTATCTTTTGTATTCAAAGGTATCATTGCATTGGACCCCAGTTCAAAATGGGGAGGCAACATTGCCCGTAAAATATTCGTTGTAGGGGGGGTCTAGGGGGGGGGGGGGGGGCAGTTGCGACCTTTTGGGAGCCCCTCCCTGGTAGGGGGATCGGGGGTAGTGCTCCCGAAGCTAAGAATAGATGTAAAATTTCCTTGTAAAATGTTGTAATTTCGTAGTCAATCTGGGCCGTTCATTAGGCAGATGATCTGACGGTAGAAGTTATGTTTAGTTTACGGTTTCTTGCCCTAGAAGGCAACCCCTCACTATATATGAGGGAATTGTATTGCGTCTATGGAGATCTTTATTCTGAGTGAGGAAGAGAGAGGAGATTGAGAGCGAAGAGGGAGTTACAACGGATTTTCTGTAGGTTGTATCTCTTTGGTTTGCTGGATAATATAATAAAAGAAGGACTGGCTGTTTCTCTGTGGATGTAGCCCAAATTGGGTGAACCACGTATATCTGTGTCTCTCTTGTTTTATGCGTTTTCTGTGTTTATATTTCTACGATATTTTATGTGTTCCATTGCTCTGTAATATATAATTTTCTAACAAACACTGCACCCAATGCAATGCAAGAGGCATCCACATGTACGTGAAACTCCTTTTTCCAATCATGGAATACCAATATTGGCGCAGTGACCATCTTTCTTTCAACACATCTAAGTTGTGCTAACATTCTTCATCCCAATAGAATGTCACGTCCTTCTTTAGCAGTTTTTCCATGGGCGCAGTAATTTGAGCATAAGCTTTGATAAATTTTCTATAGTATCCCGTATGTCCCAGCGTCGCGTGTAGTTGGTTGATGTTCCTAGGGGCCTAGAAATTCAAAATTGCCACAATATTTGCATGGTCCACACCAATCCTTTCTTGCACACCACATGACCTAGCAAGATCCCAAAGTAAACACAGAATATGCATTTTTTCAAATTCAACGCGATCTGGTATCTATGACATGTATCCGACATCAAGCATAGAATTGCTACATGGCGCTTCACTAACCCAAACACCATCCACATGAACATTGTGTTTGTTTCTAAGATAGCTACCAGTCTTAGTGGGACTAGAAGCTCCGAGTGGACACTAGATTTCCTTATAACAGGGTGCGGGACCGCAGGTAATGCTAAGAGAAAGTGCGGAACCAGAGTTTTAGAGATTTTTAAGGACTTTCTCTCATTTTTAAGGCTTGACATGAAGAGCTAAGGTTTAAGACTTGCAAAGGAGGATAGTATGAGTGGTGGTAGACTCACACTGACTGCAGAATGTCATGGTGACAATATTTTGTGTAACATATTGCTCCCTAAAGTGCGAAGTCTGTAATAGATAGTATTTGTCATCTAAGAAGAGTGAAGTAATTTATCATTTCAAGGATTGTCTTGTGGAGAGCCTGGTTGGAACCTGTAAAAACATTCAATACAAAATATATATATGAGATCATATCATCGCTAAGGTAGGCATTCCCATACTTAGATCAAAACTAACTAGAAAACTAACTAAATTGCTATGATATAGGAATGATCTTATAATACATCACAAGTATAGACATATGTAGACACAGTATGGATGCAACCATCTGTTTATGAATAGTCCACTGTATGATGAATAACAAAATTCCTCGCAGCCTGGATGGTGGAAACTAGATCCAGGGTCTTGATTTCTACTTCCTAAAATAGTACGATTCTATCCATGTGAATGAATGTGTCGAAGTCGAACATGGTAGAAACCACTTGATTACCAGTCATTGATGTAAATTGTTAACAAGTGTGAGAGAAACCACCAGTAATGTCAATGGCTCTCAAAGTACTCAGTACAATCCATGAAATGTGAATAGATGTGTTGATGTCGAACATGTCACAGAATCCTTTGATCGAAGGTCAATGATGCAACCTATCGTCGAAGGTGAGAAACCTGCCATTAAGCATGCAGATCCCAAGGTACTGACGATTTCTAGATCATATTTCTAGATAATGAGCTGAAGTCGATAGAAAGCTATCCGTTGTAGGCAAGCCCACAACACGAAATCATAGATCAAGTTTGAAGAAATATAGTTGTGAGGACTGACTCAAGGATGGTCAAAATGGATGACAGATATTTTGCAGATGAATTGTTTATTTGCACTGACCTCTTGAACACATAACGAAACTGCAGATGGTTTGGTGACAATTGACCCAAAGCTAATACCCAGAAACCGGCTGAAGATTTTCAATATGGTTTGATTAACTGTTAGGCAAAGGATTTCCCAACCCAGGTGAACAAAAAGTGTTTTGTTCAAGAGTGGTTAAATGTTTTTCTAAGACACAAAGTATAACAAACAGGTCCATTTTTCTCTCTTTTCCCCCACCATTTCTGGCAAGTACCTCTTTATTTTTGACAAGCTTGAGGAGGATAAAATTTGCTTGATTATAAGCTCATCCTTCGGATGAGTCCAACTTAGTTTAAAATTCAAACCTTAAGAAGGAGTGGTCCATTTCTGTTTGTAATTGAACAGGTCCTTTACTATTAAGTTCTAACGCGTCCAGTATAGGAGAAACTCGACGTTTTTCAATTTTAAGGAGTCAGAAGAAAAACTTAAGAAAACTCCATGGTTGTCCTTTTTCGTAAATTTGTGTCTCCCAAGCCCGAAAAAGTATAAAATAATACTTGAGAGAACTGCTTGACCATTACGATCAAGGAGTGATTTCCATAATTAGTGGCCCTGATCTGAAAAAGTAAAAAAGTGATCAAAGACACGTCATTTTATTACCAATATTGAACTTGAAACGACAAAAGTCCGACAATATTTTCATGTTTATATGGTCAGAAAAGAGCAGTAAGTGGACCGTCCTTTTAATTCCATTTTAACGAGTTCAAAAAGAAAAAGCTCAGCAATCTTTTCATATTTTACGAGTCAAAAAAAAGCTTAAAGAGGACTCGTCCTAGAGGAACGAGTGGTATAAAGGGTAGCAACTGGTTCTGGCAACGAAGGAACTGTTCAAAACATGTAATGGCTAAGAGGCTGGCTAACAAAACCACTCATAACTGCGGTCCCTCAGGAAAGGAAAAACAACCAAGTGAAAGCATATGATCATCCAAAGAGATGGTGGCGATGGAATGAAAACAACCAAGGCTCATCTAACAGAATTTAGTGGATAAAAATGACAATCACAAGATGTAAATCAGGTATAGGTTCATTTTTACACAAGCTTGAACCATATATAACTCTGATTGGATTCGGTTTCATGTTTACACAAGCTTGAAATGGAAAACTATGCTTGTTATAAATTCACATGCCCCCAGCGTAATGACGCAAAACGAGGTACATGCCCCCCAAGATTCATTGCATTCAACCAGGTGGATGGAATGAAGGTTTACTTTCGAGATATTGGAAAGACTCAACTCGAAAAGGGATTTGTTTCATTTTTTAGTGAGGTTGACACAAGAAAAGAAGTATCCTTAAAACCCTTGTTTCATTTTTTAAACAAGCTTGACACAAGATAAGGAATTATGCTCATGACTCCTTGTTTCATTTTTAACGAGCTTGACACAAGACAAGGAACTATGCTCATGACTACTCTTTACAATCTACCTAACAAGGAACTATGCTCTAAAATCCTTGATTCATTTTTTAACGAGCTTGACACAAGACAAGGAACTATGCTCAAGTCTACTCTCTACAATCTACCTATATAACCTACTAATTCATTTTTTTTTAATGAGGTTGACACAGGAAAAGAACTGTCCTCATACCTGATTCATTTTTTAACGAGGTTGACTCAATAACAAGAACTATCCTCTGACCAACTGATTCATTGTTTAACGAGGTTGACACAGGAAAAGAACTGTCCTCATACTCACTGATTCATTTTTTAACGAGGTCGACACAGTAAAAGGAACTTTCCTCGAACCAACTGATTCATTTTTTAACGAGGTTGACACAGGAAAAGAACTGTCCTCATACTCACTGATTCATTTTTTAACGAGGTCGACACAGTAAAAGGAACTTTCCTCGAACTCACTGATCATGGCTTCCAACTGGAAGAAAGACATGTCAATGGACACACCTTGATCATGGCTTCCAAGAGGTCTTCATCAGAAGGAAGAATAGTTCTCTAGAAGGAACACATGTCAAGGGACTCAAAAGGGATAAGAACATCGTGTTCAAGTAATCCCATAGAGTTTTCCATGTCAATTACCGGATCTAAATCAAAGGAAGATGAGCAAATAGTGAGAGGCTCACATACATCGGTAACTGAAAACATGGGACAAGTTGCCACATAATTAACCCGTGGCGGGGTAGATACCACTTTAGAATCAGGAACATTTAGGGGTGTCATATTATTGGTAGTTGAAACAAGACCAGGGAATGAAATCTAGTCTAGAGTCACAATATTTCCATTGTGAGGGAAAGACATCACGTGAAAGAGTGTCTATACGACAACTTTCATTGCATAAACATAGTCTTGCCCAAGGAGTAAATTGAAATCCAAGGGACCTCGAACTACCATAAGATCAATACAGACAGTTTTACCTTCCAAGGTAATAAAAAACTTAGGAAGGATCCCTAAAGGTTCAGTAATGGTTCTTTTAGAAGCTTTCAGATTCTATGTAATAGGCGCAAGCTGAGGGGAACCCAAAGCTTTCCAAGCAGTTGAGGATAAAATACTAACATAAGCACCTTCATCTACCTGTGTACGGTGTATGTCCCTACCACCAACCTTGACAATGATTTGGAAAGGGATGGAGAAAGGGAGACGAGGTTTTGTCAATCTATTCCAATCAAAGGAAAAGAACTCAGTACTTGGAGGGAGTTTTGTAGAAATAGGTGAAATGCCCCCCAGCGTAGAAGAATCTGATGTAACAAAAAGAACCTGAGTGGTATGAAGTTCACTCTCTAAAGGGAGAGTGGTATCGACTGAATGTGAAATTGAATCAACCACTTGATTAACTAATGGATCATCAACCTGAGTGATATGAGTTTCACTCTCCAATGGAAGAGTGGGATTGACTGTACTTGAAATTAGATCAATCACTCCGTCAGTTGACGGTAGGTTGGGAGAAAGTTTACAGTAACTAGTTGAAAATTCTGGCTGTGGAACAGTAAGGTTTTCCAACAATTTTTAGGCTTCATCCATGTGAGGGAAAATGTGAGTTTGATGACTCCCTTTGCATAACTTACAAGGAAACCAAACTTTACCCTTTTTCCCAGGAACCTGACTATCACTGGTTGATGGATCAATGGAAAGTTGATGAGATTTTTCTAACCATACTTCCAAGACCTTTGGAATACCAGAACAATTGATAAGGAAGTTGTCACCCTTACAAAGCCTACAAGGGTATTTGGGTTTACGATGCATGTTGGAGGTTTCCTCAACACAACTAACACTTACAGCCATGGTTGGTTGGTTGACTTCTTTCTTATCTTGCTTCTTCTTCTTCTTATTCTTCCCTTTATTCTTCTTCTTAGCCACCTGGTTACTAGCATCAAGGCTTTTACCAAGCGAAGAGGAAGAAATGGAGGAAGAAATATTAGGCGAAGAAGGTAAAGGGTCAACAGAAGGTTGGTGATGTTGAGATGGTGAACTCTGTTGAGGTGAAGCATTTGGTTGAGGTGGAACAATTGGAGTATTTGGGGCCAATGAAAGTTGAAATAACCATATCGGTAAACCTATTGTAAATCCAGGTAATGACAAAGTAGCCATATAAGGAGGACCAACATTTCCAAAGCAAGGAAAAATACTAGGATTCTCGTTAAGAGGAGTTCCTTGGTTGGTAAATTCCGGAACAGTTGCCATTCTTTAAACTTCAGTGAATTTTATCAACAATTTAAAATTAAAATTAAAAATTCACAATTCACACCTAACAATTAAAATTCACAATTCACACCTATGGTCTCTAAAAGTAAAAACAAACAAATCAACACGCGCTATCAAATCTAGGAGTCAAACCACACACAAACAATAACTTTCCGTACCAAAAACACTAGTTGGTGATGAAATCCAACGTCGCAGAATTCAATATAGAAATTGCGGTTGGAATAGTTACCGTGACAACCTGCTTAATGAAACAAACTGGCACAAGTTTCTTCACTAAACCGTCTCGAGTGAAGAGAACCCCCCAGAAAGTCCAAGTGAGTCTAGTCGAGGTTTGCTCCAGGTACAGTGGGATCTTCCCTCCACCATCACCTTAGGAAAGAATCCTATAGATTATGGTCACTATTGTTACCAACAGAATCAAATATACCTGGGGGAACAGTCTGTGATCCGATACACATGCAAGGGCAGAGTAACAAAGCTCAATCCCCTTGAAGGCTCCTTGACATAATCCAAGGTTTACCAACAAGTGACCCCATGCTCCTCGACAATGGTCAATCTGAGGTTTACCGTTTTTAATACGTGTATATCTTATATCGTTCCCAATGAGGAAGGATTGATTACCTCACTGGTTCATATATGATCTCGTGCTTGACTCCTTTAAGAGGAGCTTCCCAAAGAATAGATGTAACAATTGGAATTTATTTCCTACCGCAAGATATAGCTACTTGTTTGTTTTACTGTCTTGGAGAGTTAACTAAAACCTATTCCAAGACACTAGCCTAAGCTAGATTGGTGGAAAGATCCCTAAAATTGTAAAAATTACTAGATGAATTTTAATTAAGTGCTGCATTATTTAGGCTGTTATTACTCAAAAGGGTAAATGGATATGAAACCAATGGTGTTATGACCCGACCCAAAACTGAATGCAGTCGAATATGATAATGTAATATTTTCAATTCGATGAATCCTAACTAAAGTAAGGAGAGAGTTTCCATTCACTTCCAACAATGCAAATAATTGATCACTAAGAGAAAATATAACAAATTCTCTAATGCACTAATTTCATCAAGAAAAATTAATGCAAATCAATTCCACAACAGTTTTTATTTTTATTTTTGTGTGATAAAAACAAGCATAAAAATATGTAAATTCAAATCAAACAAAATTGATCTAAATCTACAATTGATTTTTCAGAATGTAAACTATGCAATTGTAATCTATGCACAATTCACTTGAAAAGTATGCAAATGTAATCTATGCACATTTTTCATTCATATTCTGAAAATGAGAATTCTAATTATGCAAATGTGATCTATGCAAGAGAATTCTCAAACACAAGATGATTCTAATGTAATCTAAGAACCAATCAAGTGCAAGTCAAGAAAATTGGGTGAGAGTTCCAAAGATCAAAAAATAAAAACACTCAAAGGCGATTAACACTCAAAAGCAAAAAGATGCAAAATTGTGAAAAGACTGAGACAAACCTCCAAGTAATGACCAAAGGAAATCAAATTAAGAATTTCTCAAAAAAGAGACTCAAAACACCCAATTAACTTAATGGAGATTGATGAGATGAAGAATTTGCTGAAAGAAACTCATAAACAAGGATTTTTGATAGAACACATGTAGATTTGGGTAGAGGCTACAAAACATAAACAAATCCTAAGCTTAACTGGAAGAAAATATTTTAGGTTTTTTTTCAAAATTTTGACAGGGTCCGCAGGCTCCCAGTATAACCAGGTGTGGTACCGCTCTGTGTAGTAAAGCAACAGTGCGGGGATGTCCGCACTGTGTTACAACCAGAATGTGCGGTCCTCTTTCAAAAGCATGAAAAAACAAAAACAATTCAAAATCTAAAGAAACTACCCAATCCCACACACATCAAGCAAAAACCAGAAATAGAGAAAAAGTTTCTCAAGTCAAAGTAAAAGTAAAGGCAAAAAACCAAAATTCAAGTCCCTAGTGGAGTCACCATTTTGTCGGCCGGATAAATCGTTCTTGCAGACAAGACCGATCTCCCTAGTATCTATAGATATCTAACGACAAGCAAAACAAGAAAATTCTATCTTTCTCGAAATATTATGATTTATAAATAAAAGCCAAGAGGTGTTTTAAACACTACCTTAAGTCCAATGCTAGTTTGTGGCAGCCACGCTTCGACCGTCCAAATGAGTTTCCTTTTGAGAACCTACAAACACAAACAAGCACACATCAAATAACACCTGCATAGCCAATATAATAAATCATATTTATCATGATGATCAAGGAATTCATGAAATAAACCATAGAAGACAGTTTATTGAGAAAAATGAACTTGATTGTATTAACTTTAAACAAAGAAGAACTTTACAACCTTGGTGCCTTGATGTTGTACAAGCTCCTCCCAGGGTCCAGCAAGAATCTCCTCTACTTTGACAAGCTTCACACTCTTCCCAATGAGATCAAAAGGTATGTAATCTCTCCTCTCAAGCTCAATTAGGAAGTCTAAATTCCAACAACATTTACCCTAAAAAATATTCAGCTTTCAACCTCCCTAGCAACCAGCCCAATGCCTCATTTTATAGTGCAGAGGAAGGAAGTTACCAGGTCCACCTTCAAAGGGATAGAGTCCTCCTTTAAAGGGATAAGCTCCTCACATCAAGGGGTTAGCTCCTTTAGTTATGGGATGCATGAACCACCTAGGAGCGAACTTGCCACCTCAAGGTTCCTTCTAGAAGCGTCCAGAATTAACCCAAAGTGAGTTTTTAAGAATAAACTTGTGCCTTTTTTACTTTTACAGGGCTTCGCACCCTCTCCTTTAGAGACAGAGCGGGCAGGTCCACAGGGGACATGACCAGGGGGTGCGAGACCGTAGGTAATGCTAAGAGAAAGTGCAGAACCAGAGTTTTAGAGTTTTTTAAGGACTTTCTCTCATTTTTAAGGCTTGACATGAAGAGCTGAGGTTTAAGACTTGCAAAGGAGGATAGTATGAGTGGTGGTAGACTCACACTGACTGCAGAATGTCATGGTGACAATATTTTGTGTAACAGGTGTAATTTTGAAGTCATAAGAGTATTTTGAGGAGGTAGTAGTCAAAGTTAACCAGATTATATCAAAAATACTTTTGTGACCCATGAAAATATAAGTGGATCAAAACACACCCCATGTACTTTTAGGAGGTAGTAGTTGCACTTAACCAGATTATATAAAAAATGGTGTTGTGACCCATGAATATATAAGTGGATCAAAACTAACTCCAAGTATTGGTGGACATTTTTCACCAAAAAGTGTTTGGTCCTCATCAGAGTACTTTGAGGTAGTAGTTTCACTTAACCAGATTATATCAAAAATGTTTTTATGACCCATGAATATATAAGTGAATCAAAACTCACCCCATGTCTTGGTGGACATTTCACACCAAAAAGTGTTTGCTGACCAATATTGGTACCTTGTATAGGTTTGAAATTTAGTTAGCCCACTTAGCGTGACTTGTGTTAGGATCAATACTATAGGGGTAGTCCCTCTGACTCGATCTCCACTCTTGCCACTAATAGGTGGTAGGTATATCGATTCTCTTGATAATAATAAAAAAATCCTTGAAAATTATTCAAATGCCTATGCCTTGCAACAATGTTTGTTGTGGATGCAACAACAAGATACTCATGGTTTTTTTTGGAAACCCATATTGGATTTTTCTGTGTTTTGTCTTATTGATATTCTTCTTGAGGAATTTTCCTATGGTTCCTTGAGTTCCCTTGTTGGGAGAGTGTTCTTTATTTCTATTCAAGATGCTACAATGTCACTAAATCTCTTGCGGTAATTGCTACTACTATTTGCCACTTCTATCATTCTTAGATATTTGTCTTATCACTCTTCCTCATGAGACTTCCTTCCGTTGTTCCTCGAGTTCTCTTATTAGAGAGGGTCATTTTCTTATTGAATATCTCTAGATTTTAGTAGGATTTGTTTTTGAAATGTTTCTTACAACAATCCTTCTCCTATAATATGCCACACTATGATTGGAATTTTCATGATGTCAAAACCACCCAAAAATTCACCTCAACTCATCTACAACCACTCAGGTACCCTTGAACCGAATCGAATCACCTTACTACTTGTTTCTAAAACACTAACATCGATGGCCTCCAATAGGGGTTCTTGAGATTCCTACTTGTTGCTAAATCACACACTTGTGGCCTACTTATTTTTATAGTTGTCATGGTTTTGGCCTACTTGTTTTTGGAGGCTGTCATGTTTTTTCCTACTTCTTTATAATTGGGGTTGAAACCCTCATGGATTTATTTTTAAATTAGTTTTTTAAACAACTTAATATAATATTTCTTACTTCAAAAGGAATGGAGGATGAACCATAAACTAATGTGTCATCATGCTTGAATCACTAAAAGAACGTGTCAAATTTTATATCATTTGACCAATCTCTTTAAGAATGTCCACTAGACTAGCAAGGGTACTCTGAAATAGAGAGGACTTAGGGACGTGAGCACAAATTCATCATGGCTAACCATGCAAAGTCACCACCACATGCCTCTAGGAAGGTGTAGCTTAGGATTTCTCTGAACCTCCTAGAAAACATTAAGGAAGCACCCACCTAGGATGAGGGTATCAAATGCAAATTTTCACACTTGATTTCAACTAGAAAACTTTGGGATTTTAACCTCCAAAAATATTCTTCAATATTTTGGACTTTGAATAGGTTGGTGTCGACTTTACTTTCCTCTTCTCATGTCAATTAAGAGATTCCTTCCTCTTTGATTTGAGTTTGAATTCTTCAGAATAGTGTTCCCAACCCTTCCTTACTTTCTAGAGATCTTTCCTTGTGTGTTTTAGACCATTCTTGCATTTTTAGTTTTAATCTATTAATTTTTCTCTCCCACATCCATGGGCTAGGGTGGATCAAGTTCTTACTCATTGGATATTCAATCCCAGATGCGTTAAATAGGGTGGATTATAATTGAATGGGATAGGGCTAATTTATTAACTTGCAAAATCCAAAAGTGTGATTACATGTGTTGGATTGTATATGATTGGGATAGAACCAAGTTCTCGAATTTTCATATACAAAAGTGAAATCAAATTTTTCAAGAAGAATTGACAATAAACTTTGATGTGTTTGAACTCCCATGTATCTAATAGTATCACCTTTGAGTAACATCTAGTGTAACAAAGGCTCAAAACAATTTGGAATTTGGAGTCTAGAGGTAAACTTGAGGAGGTCACACCTCTCTATTACATGTAATTCAAATCATTTTGGATCACATAGAATGCAACCACGTTCAATTATAAGCTACCATTACCTTTGAACATGATTTATAGCTTCAAATTCTCTTTATAGATTCAATATCTAGAGAAAAACCCAAAATCCTCTATTTTGTTCCCATGACTAGCAATCAACCATAGTTGTACCCACAATTTTACAGTGGGGCCTCTTAGGGAAACTCAAGACAAAGTTGTGTAGGGGGTATGATTCACTATGGGAATCACTCTATATCTTTCCAACATGGTACTCACTTTCAAAAGAACAACTATGTAGAGTTTCAAGTTTTAATCACTGTGCTCTCTATGACACTTAATCTTGAGATCTTATCCCTAAAGATCTATGAAGAATCAAAGCTAGTATGTAAATGGATGAACACAAATGCCAATTGTTACCACTTAACTCTCTCAAATGTTAAGTGGGTCTAGGTTGAGTGGTTGTGAGGAAAATTTTTGTCCTCCTTAGGAAGATTCAAATCCCACATTGCGACATGATTCTCTTCATGAACCATATGTTTAATATCATGAATGTCTTGAGATAGTTGACAAACCCTTGATTTTTCACTATTTGATTTACTTTGAATACCATGCTTAGAATGAGAAGAAGTATACAAAAATACATATAAATATATATAATACTTTATCTAAACCCATTAATTCACAATCTTTAAGCCAAACCTATCAAAAATCACTTTCCCTCTCTCTTCTTTTTAATTTTTTTTTTTTTAAATTTATATGTTCCTTAAACTTAACTTACAATAAATTATTGATAACTTATTCTTTTGTAGGAATAGAGATAACGTACACCACATGAGACTCTTATTTATGTGGATAAGACTCTATGTAATAAAAGAGGGATTGTATTCTTTTATAAGAATAGAGACAAGATACACCATATGCGACTCTTATTTAGGTGGATAAAACTCTGTTTAATAAAGGAGGGATTGTAAACATACACATGTTAAACTATGGAGATTAACATGAATAAATTACTTGGTCATTGTATAATGTATACTTACAGATTTGAGTTTTTGATAATTACCTATTCCTCACATGCAATAAATGATACCTCGAATGACATATGCATGTCAAAATTATTTAAATTCATATATAAATGCAAGTTTAAATAACCACATTGTTAAAATTGTAGTAAGAAAAGGCTTCATTTGACTTGTGCCTTAGTCAAATGGAGAAATTCGATTTTCCACATCAATGGGATGACTTGGATTGCAGTTAGCTAGAGTGACATGGATTTGTCTCCTAGTTAAATTAGTAAATTTAAGTTATAGGATATAAGTAGAGTTGTGCATGGGTTGATTGCTCAAATTTAGCAATCTAGTTGAGTTATTGTTAGTTAAACTTGATTATTTGATCTCTAGTCATGAATAGAGTTAGTAGGAGTTCAATTGAGCATTTATAACAATTGTTAACTCACTGATCTCTCAATTAATTGATCAATTTACTAAAAATAGTCTCATTCAAGCATGTAATTTGAATTACCTAGTTGAGTGGAGGGAAAATGCATAATTTTATATATTGTTTTATACTAGTTGAGTGTACAAGTTTTTCATTGGAGCAGGTGATCAATTCCTTCAATATTTATGCCTGGAAATAGGGAATTATCATATTTTGTAAGGGCTAATTTCCTTAAAGATTGCGCAAGGAAATAGGAGGATAGCATAGGCCTATTTTGGCTAAGTGTTGTTTAGAGAAGGCCAATGAGTAGGAGATCAGAATTGCAATGTAGGGTGTGCTTCATGTGTGAAACAATCATTGTAATTGATCCACATTCTCATCTGAATTAATGCAAAGAACCAGAGGGGTTTTTCCTAGTTGGGTTCCCCTGTAAAATCATTATGTTCCTTATGTTTTTATGGTTGCATGTGTTTCTATCATGTGTTTTCATTTTCGCAGAATAGTAGAAGAAATTTGTGCTCTTGTTTTCAGTTCAAATTCATTAGCAGTAGAAAATTTATTGACATTTATACATGGTATCAAAGCCATTTAAAACTACTTACAAACCAACTTCTTGATCTTCTCTTAGAGAAATTTTGAATTGCAAAGTTTGTGGAGCAAATTTTCTTCAGTGCAAGTACCATGTCCTTCTATGGATTGAGGCTTGAGTATGCATTGGAGGGCACTTTGAATTTCATATCTTGGAAAGAAAAAATGGAATATGTGTTGGATGAAAATGGAGTATTTGAGTACACAAAAACTAATATTCCAAAACTAGCAATATTAGATGCACAAAAATTACACAATGGAAGAAAGATACTGCAAAAGCCAAGAGGATTATCTTGGAGGGTGTTAGGGATCATGTGGTTTTGAGTTTACATGAAAAGAAGATTGCTTATGCAATGTGGAAAACCCTCAAAAAGTTATTCAAAAGCAACATTGATGCCAAGGAATTGAAATTGAAAGATAAGCTCAGGAACATTCGAATGCAGAAAAATGAAACCATTGTTGAGTACCTATCTAGATTCACTGAGGTCAGAGATGAACTTGGAGGAGTAGGATAAATTGCACCATCATTTGAACTTGTGAACTTAGCACTCCTTGGTATTCCAAAATCTTGGCACAACTATAAGGATTTAGTTAATGTAAGAGACAAGCTACCACATTGGGAGAGACTTTGGTCTGATTTGGTGCAAAAGGAGATTGAATGAAACACTATAGATGGTGTCACATCCAATGCAAATGAGGAAGAAGACTATGATCTAGTTGGCAAAGGAAATAAGACCAAAGGCATGAAGGCCCAAGGTGAGGCAAAATCCATCCATAGCCATGGCAAGAAGAAAGACCTCAATAAAGTTAAATGTTTTCACTGCCATTAGTATGGACACTATGCAACCAAGTGTCTGCACATGAAATCCAGTAAGGAGTCTGCAATAGTAGCAGGAGGAGATGCTCTTGCATCTCAATTCGAGTTATATTTCACCCTCCTTGCTTGCATGACAAGAAAAATAAAAGGGAGTGAGTGGTACCTATATTCTGGTGCCTCATATCATATGACAAGAAACAAGGAATTCCTCAGTAGCCTAGACGAGAAGGATCTCAAATTGCACATAGAATTTAGAGATGATGGGAGGTATAGTATTGTAAAAATTCTTGGTAGATTCAAACTGCAGATTGTAATATGATAAAAAATTGACTTGAATCTACTTTAATCATCAGTAGAAACAATAAATGATCGATGAAATCACGAAGCATAAAAGAGAAAGAATTCAATCACACATAACACAATAATTTTCTAGGGAAAGCCATAGCTAAAAATCCCTACTATTTGTATATTGCACTAATAAGAAAATATGAGAAGATTACAATGCTTTTCTCAAGCCCGAGCAAACTCTACACTATCTATATCTATCTCACTACCAACTTGTGCAAAAGTTTCTCTTGGCACACCTTTCTTTCACAAGCTCCACTCATAAACTTGTGCTTCCTATTGTTTGGTCTCACCAACTTGTGCTCACCAAAACAATGATTAAAATTGTACCTTCATTCCTCCTTTTAAAGGCAATTTGAATGGCTAAAATTAGTGAGTTTTCTAATTAAGGAATGATTTATTTTAGGCCTTCTTCTGATTGCATGCACCATCTATTTAATTTAGATGATTTTACAACTGATAGTACATTGTCCTTGAACTCCAATCTCAACTGGGTCTTTCTATGATCTGATGTGCATGGGTTAATTATGAGTGCATAGTTAGTTTACTAGTTGAGCAGTGTTGGTTACACCCCACTACTAGATCTCCCACTAATTCCTCCATCAGTTGGAACTATTTTAACTGAATTTAACTCAGTTAAATCGAATTAAATAATTACAACTCAAAAGAACTCAACATATGCCCCTAAAATTTAGGAACCACTCCACATGACTCTAGATAGATTCCCAAATCGAATTAACTGAGTCAACTAATTCAAATTAACTTAGTTAACTATTCCAAGTTGTCATGAGATGTGGAGTTACAATTTTATTCCCAATTTAATTCAAGGACAAATTAAATTAGGATTTTTTCTTGATGCTATTTTCAACACTCCCTCTCAACAAGAAAGGAATTCAACTCTATCCCAATCTGTTACCTTTGGAATGTTATTCATGCAACACTTTTCACTATTATTGTTACTACTGCAACATTTGCAACCCAAAAAAAATTCAAACAAAATAAATTGAATCAATTGTGTCTGCAACTGTCTACTAGAAAAACTGTGCTGCTACTAACTCTGCTACTGAGCCTCTTGCTCTACTATCAACTCTTATATGGAATCCTCAGTATCTGAATGACACTGATCCTATTGCTACTAAATATTGTGGGCCCTCATAGCCAGGTAATGATCCATGAGACAAAAACACCTCAAAGGATTCTGCCCAATTTTCTACACTCCTGGGACTAATGCTTCACATTTCCCCACCTCTCACCTGGAGGTATGGCTACATGTGATCCCTCTTCCCAATTGGTTTAAAATTCCCCCCTACTGGAGGTTTCTACTTGAGTGGATGTCTCCACTCGGCCTCCTCTCTGCTTCTCCAGTTGTCGCTGCTCCACAACTTGTTGAGGCTGCTTCTGAGGCTACATGTTGAGAGGTAATTCATGCTCCTTGTCAACCACCAAGTATCTATTCTTTTCCTTGATCCTAAAGGATTTTCATGCATGAGCTAAATATGATCTACTCATATTTCTATTGCTCTTTTGTTGCAACTACTACAGTAATGAGTATGATCTCCCCAGATCCTGAAGTAGTAGCTTCCATAGTGTTGGGTGTGGAGCTTGACTATCTTCTTTATTCAGAAGTATCCGCACATTGGACCCCAGTTCATAATGGGGTGGAAACACCACCCATTTGTTTGTAGCCAGGGGGGTGATGACGATTTTTATGAGGCCCCCCCCCCCCCCCCCCTAGCGGGAGTTTGGGGGCAATGCCCCCGAAGCTAAAAATAGATGTAAATTTGCCTTGTAAAATATTGTAATTTTGTAGTCCATCTGAGGCATTCATTAGGCTGATGATCTGATGGTAGAAGTTATGTTTAATTTAGGGTTTTTTTCACTAGAAGGCAATTCCTTCCTATATATGAGGGAATTTTATTGCGACTATGTATATGTGTATTCTAAGTGAGAAAGAGAGAGGAGAATGTGTGAGAGTGAAGAGGAAATTACAACCAATCGATTGTAGGTTGTATCTCTTCATTTTGTTGGATAATATAAAAGGAAGGACTGGCTATTTCTCCATGGACATAACCCAAATTGGGTGAACCGCATATATCTGTGTCTCTCTCTTTTTCTATGCATTTTATGTGTTTTTGTTTCTACAATATTTTATGTGTTCCATTGCTCTGTAATATATAATTTTATAACAACTGGTATCAAAGCCGAAGGTCTACATGGATGATAAACTTACATGAGAGAAGGGTTCCTGGTTTGAGTGAGAGAAATGGTGGAAGATGGTAGGTTTAGGGTTGAAAAATTTAACGGCCAAAACTACTAGCTGTGGAAGATGCAAATGGAAGAATATTTATATTAGAAAGATCTATAGCTACCATTGAGTGGAAAGACAAAGAAGCCGATGAGTATGATAGACACAGAATGGGATATTCTCAACAGAAAGGCACTTGGAACAATACGGTTGTGTCTAGAGGCGTCGTTAGCCTTTAATATTTCAAAGGAAACGACAACTAAGGGTTTAATGTCGACATTGGAAAAACTATATGAAAAATCCTCGACCTCAAATAAGGTATTTCTTATGAAACATTTATTTATATGAAGATGTCAGAAGGTGCATCTGTTGCTGATAATTTAAATGAATTTAATATGGTTACCAGTCAGTTAAGTTCTGTAGGGGTAACTTTGTTGGAAATAATACTGAGAGGGGGGGTGAATCAGTATTATCTAACTCTTTTAATAAATCTTCCTTATTTGTTCTTTGAATTAGTTTTGCATGTCAGTACCATAAAATAGTGAGCATGAACAAAGAAAACAGATAGTCACACCAAAGAACACAAGATGTAAGGTGGAAACCCAATGTGGGTGAAAACCACCTGCTGCAATATGTCTCTATCTTCTTTCAAATTAGAAACTCCTTTTACAATGGTTTTGTACTGGTGTAGTCCTTTACCAGTACGTAGGCTGCAACCTGCAGAGAGCTACAACTCTCTCTCGTTTTCCAGTCTCTCCTGGAAGGGAGCTACAACCCCCTACTTCTTTTCTTACAAGGACCACTTTTCATAAATTTTCAAACTGGATCCATAAGCATCAAATGATCATAAAGTATAAGAAAATCACCCAGTCAACTGTAGTAACCAGATCAACAATAATAGAACCAAACCTAGAACACAGCAATGATAAACAAAGATCTTAAGAGAAGTAAGCACCCTGCTCAACTGCTCGCCTGCTTACGTAAGCACCCTGCTCAACTGCTTGCCTGCTTACAGTAAGCACCCTGCTCAACTGCTTGCCTGCTTACAGTACGCACCCTGCTCAACTGCTCGCCTACTTACAGTACGCACCCTGCTCAACTGTTCGCCTGCGTACCTCGCTCTGAGTCCATTGAACTGCCTGCGGACCTCCGCACCTACAACCCTTCCGTGCCTGCGTACGTACGTACTTTTCTTTCACTGTACCTACGTACCTTCGGGCATAGATGATTTCAAGACTTCAGAAATAACCCAGACAGTCAGATCTACAGATCTGAACATGCGCCGAAGAGATCTCAATCCATCAGTAGATTCGCCTTATTTAGATCTAGACATACTCCCAAGAGATCATAATATTTCAAATCTAGCCCTCATAAGATATTCAACCAAAAACATGCTCAAGCCAAATGATCTCCTTTGCTTTATATAGGAAAGCTCTTCCTTAAAACATGGATCAATACCACGAGCCGACACCATAATAACCCAATACTATCGGCTAAATACCAAGAGTAAAACATAAGAAAACCCCATATGTGAATTTCTTTGCCTTAAAATGTGTGCACTGGGGGTACGCACCTCCTGAACGGCTGACCTGCGGGTATGTACGCACTCTATGTAACTTCGACCTGCGTGTACGCACCTTATGTAAGGTGTACCTGCGTACCCCTTATTTTCTTCAATATTTGATAGCTGATCATCAATCTCTGCTGCTGACTTGAAGTACTGTGATCTATCACCTGAATGGGTTGCCATCAAGGACAACACTTTAGTCATAATGCCAACAATCTCCCCCTTTGGACTTGATGGCAACCTCAAAACTTCAGCTTCATTCTCCCCCTTTGACATCAAGGGCAAAGGGTTATGCTCCCCCTAAGAACATGCTCCTCCTGAATATGAACCAGATCTGCAACGAAGAACCATAATCCACCATGAAAGAGATAGAGACATATTGCAGCTACTTCCAAGATCTCCTTCTGCACATCCTCCATAATGCCAACAATGCATTATATGCTCCCCCTGAACCTGTACCATCAATCAAAAGAGGTTCAGCAATAAGATGATGCATCAACAACCCCCAGCTTTTGCCTGAGGTATTCAAAAGTGTCCCTGGGCAATGGTTTGGTGAGAATATCAGCAACTTGATCCTTAGAAGGAACATACTCCAACTTGACCTTCTGTTCAAGCACTTGTTCCCAGAGAAAATGATACTTGATTGGTATGTGCTTGGTTTTTGAATGCATAACAGGATTTTTTGAGATGCTGATTGCACTTGTGTTATCACATAAGATGGGGATAGGTGGTGTACAAGTGATTTGAAAATCCTGCAAAGTCTGCATCATCCAAAGGAGTTGGGTGCAACAGGATGCAGCAGCAACATATTCCACTTCAGCTGTAGACAAGGCAATCGAACTCTGTTTCTTGCTGAACCAAGATACCAGTCTGGAACCCATGAAGAACGCACCACCACTTGTGCTTTTCCTGTCATCCACGCTTCCGGCCCAATCTGCATCTGTATAAGCATGAAGTGTAAGATCTGTATCTCTAGGATACCATAAGCCATAATTTTGAGTCCCTTGAAGATATTTGAAAATTCTCTTCACTGCCTGAAGATGAGTCTCCTTCGGATTTGCCTGAAATCTCCAACTATTCCAACTGCATGCATGATGTCCGGTCGGGTACCTGTCAAATAAAGTAAACTTCCAATCATAGATCTGTAGGTTGGTTGATGTACTGCTGCAGATTCATCATTTGCACTGAGGCTACATCCTGTGACCATGGGTGTACATACTGGTTTTGCATCTTCCATGCCATATTTCTTCAAAATCTGTTTGAGATAAAAAGATTCCTCCTTCTTTTTGTTGGATTTGCAAACCAAGGAAATATGCCAGTTCTCCTAGCAAGGACATTTCAAATTCTTTTTGCATGAACAAGGCAAAGCTTTGACTCATAGCTTCTTCATTGCTGCCAAAAATAATGTCATCTACATACACAACAAGTATTAGCAATTTGTCATTTTCAACTTTTATATAAAGATTGCTATCTGCTGATCCTTTTGAAAAACCTTGTTGATGAAGATATTTGTCCAAGCAGTAGTACCAAGCCCTTGGAGCTTGTTTGAGACCATAGAGAGCCTTTTTCAATCTGCATACAAGATTTGGATCATTTCCAAGAATGAACCCATCTGGCTGTTCAATGTATACTTCTTCTTCCAAGTCTCCATTTAGAAAGGCTGATTTCACGTCCATTTGAAATACTTTGAAGTTTTGAAAACTTGAGAGAGCAAGGAACATTCGGATGGCCTCAAGTCTTGCAACAGGAGCAAAGGTTTCTTCAAAGTCTATTCCTTCTTGCTGCGCATACCCTTTACAAACAAGTTTGGCTTTGTTTCTAATTACTTCTCCATTTTCATTCAATTTATTTTTGAAGACCCATTTTGTTCCGATAACATTCTTATCCTTTGGTCTAGGAACCAGCTTCCAAGTGTTGTTCTTTTCGATCTGCTCAAGTTCTTCATCCATTGCCTTCACCCAACATTCATCTTTGCATGCCTCTTTCACATTTTGTGGTTCAGTAGAGGAGAGTAATTCCAAATAGCTTGAAGCTTCTGCAACTGTTCTTCTTGTTTGTACACCTGCTTCTTTCTGCCCCATAATCTGAGATTCTGGATGATTCTTCTGGACATATCTGGATGGAGTCTTTTCTTCTATTCTTGTTTGCTCCTCTGGTTCTTCTTGAGTTTCTTCTTCTTCATCATTCTGTCGTTGGGGGTAGCCTTCATCTTCTTCGATGTCTTCATGATTTACTTGCCTAGGAATGTATCCCTTCTCATCAACCACTACATCAATGCTGTCAACAATTCTGCCAAGTCTTTTATTGTAGCATTTGTATGCTTTGCTATGTGGAGAGTAACCAAGAAGAATGCCTTCATCTGCTCTAGGTTCAAGTTTGCCAAGCTGCTCATCAGTATTCTTGATATAGCATTTGCTCCCAAAGATTTTGAAGTGCTTTACTGAAGGAGTCCTACCACTCCAGAGCTCATGAGGAGTTTGAGTGCTGTTCACTCGGACATTTGTTTTGTTGAGAATAACAACCGCAGCATGTGCAGCTTCACCCCAGAAAGTTGCGGGAGTTCCTGACTCATCAAGCATAGCACGAGCCATTTGTTGGACTGTTCTGTTCATTCTTTCCACAACTCCATTTTGCTGAGGAGTTCTTGCTGTAGAGAATTCTCTTCTTATCCCATGTTCTTCACAGAAATCGAAAAATTCATTTGAAGTAAATTCCCCACCTCTGTCGGATCTGAGGCACTTAATTTTGTGACCTGATTCATTTTCAACCAAGGCTTTGAAGGATTTGAATTTTTCGAATGCTTCATCTTTGTGCTTCATAAGTCCTAACCAGACAAAACTGGAGAAATCGTCAATGAATAATATCAAGTATTCTTCTCCTCGAGGTGTTCTTTTCCTGAAAGGACCGCATGTATCTGTATGTACTAGCTCAAGAGGCATGCTAGCTGATCCTTCTTTCTCTGGAAAGTTAGTTCTGGTTTGTTTTCCAAACTGACATGATTTGCATATGGTGTTGTCAGGAATTTTGATATCTGGAAGATCGCGAACTGCCTGATATTTGCATGCTTTCCTTATTTGTGAAAAGCTTAGATGTCCCAACCTCCGATGCCATAACCAGTGCTCATCATCCTTGCTCAGATAGCATTGTTGTTGTCCTTCTTCAAATATGTATAGATTATTTGGAGTTCTTTTGCCTTTGATCACTGTTTTACCTGTATCAAGATCACGAACAAGACATCCATTTGATCTGAATATAACCTCGGTTCTTTGATCACACATCTGGCTGACACTTAGAAGATTATGCTTCAATCCATCAACATACAAAACATTTCCAGCCTTGACCTTTTCTTTTAACTGAGCAATGCCTTTTCCTTTTATAGTTGCAGGAGTATCATTTCCAAAAGAGACTTTCTTTCCTTTTTCTAGAGCAGAAAATGACTCAAGTTTTTCTTTATCACCTGTCATATGCTTCGAACATCCACTGTCAATGTACCATAGATTTTCCTGTCCCTCTGCATAAAATGCTATCCCACATCTTTCTGTTTGTGGTTCCTTTATTCTCCATGTTTTGGTGCTTGAGGCTTGTTCCTTTTTCTGCTGAAACCTGCTCCTGCATTCAGAGTCTTCATGACCAAAGTTATTGCAAATAGAACATTCAACTTCATTTTCAAGAACCGAAAAGTTGTTATAGGTCCTTTTTGTAATCCCGGTCATACTTCTTTGTTTTTGAGCTTCCCTAGTCATGATCGTTTTATATGCAACACATTGAGCTGCTTTGTGACCAAAGTTATGGCAAGAAAAGCATTGTCCATTGAAGAAACTTCTGCGGTTATCGAATCTACCAGCCAATTGATTGTAATTTCTATTGTCATCTATTCTTGAACCAAATTGAGAAGATTTTACCTGTGGCTGGTTGTAGCTTTTGTTCACCCTTAAGATGGATTGCCCCTGATAGTTTCTGTTTGTAATTCGTCTCTGCTTTACCTGATGATCTTCATTGTGCTTTTGCTCATTTCTTCTTGCTGCATCAAGATAACTTTTTGAGGTGGATGCTTGAGAAGTTTCTCCATTATAGCCCAGACCTGTCTTGTTTAGTGGAGACCGCTGCACATTGATAATCTCATCCAAAGTTTCAGATCCTTTGACAAACTTGAGATTAATAGCTTTTGTTTTCTCAATCTCTTTTCTAAGACCAACAATTTCACCTTCTAATTTTTCAAGATGTTTTTCCTTTTCATCAATTTGAAATTGTAGAGTATCAATGATCATGTTCTTTTCTTCTATACATCTCTTGAGTCTAGTAATTTCATCATAAAGGTTATCCACATCTATAGCATCCATATAATCATCATCTTCAAATGCCATTAACAACTTATATTCATTACCTTGTTCATCTTCATCACTGTTTGATAGACCATCACTATCTTCATGAGTGTAGTAGCTTTTCTTATTTGCGTTCTGTTTCTTGTTCCATCTAGCAGGTTCCTTTCCTTTATCCTTATAAGGACATTTTGCAGCATAATGACCTACTCTTCCACAAGCAAAGCATTTAAAAGGTAACTTACCTCTGAACCTTCCAGAACCCCTTTGAAGATTTCTGACAAAATTTGATTCTTCTTCCTCTTCTTCTGGGACGTGGCTTGCTTCATAATAATCTCCTTTGCCTGATGCCTTGAAAGCAGCGTCTCTTCTGTCTGATGGACCTCCCTTTCTCATTTCATAAGCAGTTAGAATTCCATGTAGCTGAGACATAGTAAGAATTCGTAGATTTTCTTTTTCTTCTATTGCAGATACTTTAGATTCAAACTTGGGGGACAATGATCTTAGAACCTTTTCAACCACAATAGCCTCTTTTATTTCTTCACCCAAATTTTTCATACAATTAACAACCTCATCTACCCGAAGAAAATAGTTAGCCACACTTTCATCATTATACATTTTGAGAGTCTCATACTGAATTCTGAGAGTTTGAAGTTTAGCACGCTTTACCTGTTCATCTCCTTCATAGCTCGTGACAATTTTGTCCCATATCTATTTTGCGGATTTATAGTGCATTACCTTCATGAATTCTGATTGAGATATACATCCTAATAGAGTACTGACTGCTTTCGCATTTGTTTCATACTTCTTTTTCTCGGCTGCATCTGTAGGAGTAGCTGAAGGAAAAGCGTAGCCTGTCTCTACGATGTCCCAAACTTCTGTACCAAGAGATTGAAGATAGGCAGTAACTCTTACCTTCCAATAATTGAAGTTTGTCCCATCAAAAACCGGTGGCCTGATTGATGCTTCTCTCTCGTAGTTGCTCATGATGAACGATCTACCTTCAAGCGATCAAGCTTCTCTGAAGGACCTGCTCTGATACCAATTGTTGGAAATAATACTGAGAGGGGGGGTGAATCAGTATTATCTAACTCTTTTAATAAATCTTCCTTATTTGTTCTTTGAATTAGTTTTGCATGTCAGTACCATAAAATAATGAGCATGAACAAAGAAAACAGATAGTCACACCAAAGAACACAAGATGTAAGGTGGAAACCCAATGTGGGTGAAAACCACCTGCTGCAATATGTCTCTATCTTCTTTCAAATTAGAAACTCCTTTTACAATGGTTTTGTACTGGTGCAGTCCTTTACCAGTACGCAGGCTGCAACCTGCAGAGAGCTACAACTCTCTCTCGTTTTCCAGTCTCTCCTGGAAGGGAGCTACAACCCCCTACTTCTTTTCTTACAAGGACCACTTTTCATAAATTTTCAAACTGGATCCATAAGCATCAAATGATCATAAAGTATAAGAAAATCACCCAGTCAACTGTAGTAACCAGATCAACAATAATAGAACCAAACCCAGAACACAGCAATGATAAACAAAGATCTTAAGAGAAGTAAGCACCCTGCTCAACTGCTCGCCTGCTTACGTAAGCACCCTGCTCAACTGCTTGCCTGCTTACAGTAAGCACCCTGCTCAACTGCTTGCCTGCTTACAGTACGCACCCTGCTCAACTGCTCGCCTGCTTACAGTACGCACCCTGCTCAACTGTTCGCCTGCGTACCTCGCTCTGAGTCCATTGAACTGCCTGCAGACCTCCGCACCTGCAACCCTTCCGTGCCTGCGTACGTACGCACTTTTCTTTCACTGTACCTGCGTACCTTCGGGCATAGATGATTTCAAGACTTCAGAAATAACCCAGACAGTCAGATCTACAGATCTGAACATGCGCCGAAGAGATCTCAATCCATCAGTAGATTCACCTTATTTAGATCTAGACATACTCCCAAGAGATCATAATATTTCAGATCTAGCCCTCATAAGATATTCAACCAAAAACATGCTCAAGCCAAATGATCTCCTTTGCTTTATATAGGAAAGCTCTTCCTTAAAACATGGATCAATACCACGAGCCGACACCATAATAACCCAATACCGTCGGCTAAATACCAAGAGTAAAACATAAGAAAACCCCACATGTGAATTTCTTTGCCTTAAAATGTGTGCACTGGGGGTACGCACCTCCTGAACGGCTGACCTGCTGGTATGTACGCACTCTATGTAACTTCGACCTGCGTGTACGCACCTTATGTAAGGTGTACCTGCGTACCCCTTATTTTCTTCAATATTTGATAGCTGATCATCAATCTCTGCTGCTGACTTGAAGTACTGTGATCTATCACCTGAATGGGTTGCCATCAAGGACAACACTTTAGTCATAATGCCAACAAACTTTTGATGATGAAGTTAGGGCTTTGTTATTTCTGTGCTATTTATAGAAAGTTGAAATGGTTTAGTTATGGCCATTAGTAACTCAGTCTCTGGATCTAGTAGTTTGAAGTTTGATGATGTGGTCGGTGCAATCCTTAGTGAGGAAATGCGACGAGAAAACTTCGGTGAGACATCAGGTAATGCTTTGACTGCAGATACTATGGGAAGAAAAATGGAAAGAGGAAAGAGCTTAGGATATCACAGTAAGTCAAGAAAAGGAAGATCCAAGTCCAGATCGAGGATTGTGTACTGGAAATATGGGAAGAAAGGACACCTGAAGAAAGACTGTAAGTCTCGAAGGGAAAAGGAGACACACAACAAGAAAACAATCATGAAGCAAATGTGGCATGTGATGTGTTACAAGATTCTTTGATTATTTCATTAGAAAATATTATTGATGCGTGGGTGGTAGATTCAGGGGCCTCATTCCATGCCACACCTGATAGGAAACATTTTCATGATTATGTTCAAGGATATTTTGGACAGGTTCATTTGGGTGATGATAAACCCTATAAAATCATTAGAATGGGTAAAGTTTTCATAAAAAAATAGAATGGAAACCAATGTCTATTGAAGGAGGTAAGGCATGTTCTAGATCTAAAGAAAAATCTAATTTCAATAGGGAAGTTGGGAGGTGAAGGTTGTGTAACTACTTTTACAAATAAAACTTGGAAGGTCACTAAAGGAGCCCTGCTAATAGAAAAAGGAGAAAGGGTTGGTACATTGTATTTATGCAATGATGTTTCAAATTTTGTTAATGCTTTGACCTCTACAGGAGCAGATACAACATTGTGGCATAATAGGCTCAGGCATATTGTTGCGTGCGGAGCTTGATTATCTTCTTTATTCAGAGGTATCACCGTATTGGACCCCAGTTCGTAATAAGGTGGCAACGCCGCTCGTAATATTTGCACTGCAAGGCGGGTCCGAGAGGGGGGGGCTATGGTCTTTGGGAGCCCCCCCTAGCGAGGGATTTAGGGTAGCACCCCCGAAGTTAAAAATAGATGTAAAATTGCATTGTAAAATGTTGTAATTTGGTAGTCAATCTGGGTCGTGCATTAGGTGGAGATCTGACGATAAAATTTATGTTTAATTTAGGGTTTTTTTTTACCCTAGAAGGAAACCCCTCGCTATATACGAGGGAATTTTATTGCGTCTATGTAGATTTGTATTTTAAGTGAGAAAGAGAAAGGAGATTGTGTGAGAGCAAAGAGGGAATTAGAGCAGATTTTTTGTAGGTTGTATCTCTTCATTTTGCTGGATAATATAAAAGGAAGGATTGGTTGTTTCTCCATGGACGTAGCCCAAATTGGGTGAACCACGTATATCTGTGTCTCTCTTGTTTTATGTGTCTTATGCATTTATATTTCTTCAATATATTTTATGTGTTCCATTGCTCTGTAATATATAATTTTCTAACAATTGGTATCAGAGTCGAAGGTATATTTGGCTGATAAACTTGCAGGAGAGAAGGGTTCCTGGTTCAAGTGGGAGCAATAGCAGAAGATGGTACGTTTAGGGTCGAAAAATTTAACAGCCAAAAATACCAGCTATGGAAGATGTAGATGGAAGATTATTTGTACCAGAAAGATCTGTACCAACCATTGAGCGGAAAGGCAAAGAATCTGACGAGTATGACAGACACAGAATGGGATATTCTCGACAGAAAGGCACTTGGAACAATACAGTTGTTCCTAGTGGTGCCGGTAGCCTTTAATATTTCAAAGGAAACGACAACATAGGGTTTAATGTCGACATTGGCCAAACTATATGAAAAGCCCTGAGCCTCAAATAAGGTATTTATTATGAAGCATTTATTTAATATGAAGATGTTAGAAGGTGGATCTGTTGTTGATCATTTAAATGAATTTAATACAATTACAAGTCAGTTAAGTTCTGTAGGGGTAACTTTTGATGATGAAGTTAGGGCTCCGTTATTTCTGTGCTCATTGCCAGAAAGTTGGAATGGTTTAGTTACGGCCATTAGTAACTCTGTCTTTGGATCTAGTACTTTAAAGTCTGATGATGTTGTCGGTGCAATCCTTAGCGAGGAAATGCGATGGAAAAGCTTCGTTGAGATACCAGGTAGTGATTTGACTGCATATACTAGGGGAAGAAAAATGGAAAGAGGAAAGAGCCCAAGATATTGCAGTAAGTCAAGGAAAGGCAGATCCAAGTCCGGATCGGGGATAGTGTGCTGGAAATGTGGGAAGAAAGGACAACTGAAGAAAGACTGCAAGTCTCGGAAGGGAAAAGAGGAGACACGTAACAAGAAAACAATCATGAAGCAAATGTGACAGGTGATGTGTTGCAAGATGCTTTGATTCTTTCATTAGGAAATATTATTGATGCTAGGGTGGTAGATATAGGGGCCTCATTCCATGCCACACCTGATAGGAAACATTTTCATGATTATGTTCAAGGAGATTTTGGACAAGTTCAATTAGGTGATGATAAACCCTATAAATGGGTACAATTTTCATAAAACAACAGAACAAAAATCAATGGCTATTGAAGGAGGTAAGGCATGTTCCAAATCTGAAGAAAAATATGATTTCAACAGGGCAGTTGGGAGGTGAACGCCGTGTGACTAATTTTACAGATAAAACCTGGAAGGTCACTAAAGGAGCCTTGGTAATAGCAAAAGGAGAAAAGGTTGGTACATTGTATTTATGCAATGGCATTTCTAATTATGTTAATGCTTTAACCTCTACAGGAGAAGATACGACATTGTGGCATCATAGGCTCGGGCACATGAGTGAGAAGGGGATGCAGATTTTTCACTCAAGAAATTTGTTGCCAGGTTTGAAGCATGTTGATTTAAAATTCTGTGAGAATTGTGTTTATGGAAAACAAAAGAGAGTCATATTCCTCAGAGTTTGGAAAGAAAAGAAGAGCAAAAAATTGGAGGTTGTGCATACATATGTATGGGGACTTGCTTAGGTGCAACCAGAAAAACCTGGATTTATTGTATTCGAAATAAATCAGATGTATTTCATACTTTCAAGAAATGGAAAGCTTTGGTTGAAAATGAGATAGGAAAAAGGTTGAAGTGTCCCAGATCAGATAATGGAGGTGAATATTGCAGCAAATTTGATAGGTAATATTAAAAGAATGGAATTTGTAGAGAGAAAACAGTTCTAGGAACATCATAGGAAAATGGTGTGTCAGAAAGGATGAACAAGACAATCATGGAGCATGGAAGGTGCATGAGATTGCATGGAGGATTGCCTTTAAAATTTTGGGCGGATGTTGTAGATACTGTTGTTTATCTAATAAACAGAGGGCCTTCAAGTTCTTTGGATGGTGGTATTCCAGAGGAGGCATGGACAGGTAAAAAGGTAAACTACTCATTTTTAAAAACTTTTGGTTGTGAAGCCTTTGTCCACATTAATTAATAAAATAGAACAAAGCTTGAGGCAAAGTCAAAGAAATGTACCTTTATTGGATATGGTGTTAATGATTTTGGTTATTGCTTTTATGATTATGAAAAGCACAAAATCATTAGGAGCAGAGATGTTATATTAAATGAAAAGGTTTTGTATAAGGATAAGATGTAGGAAAAGAAACAAGAAAAATAAAATAGAGAATACACAGTGCTTGATGAGATCACAGAAAAGTGAACATGCTTGAAAATCATAATGATTAACATCCAAAACAACAACAACAACCACAACAAAAACAAGCACCTTAAACCCCTGAAAGTGGTGTTAGAATATCTACTAGAATAAGTAGACCCCCTTAACGATACTCTTCTTCATTATATTATGTATTGTTGATTGATTCTGGTGAACCAGAATGTTATGAAGAAATAGTGTAGGTAGAAACCAAGAAGAAGTGGGAGCAAGCCATGAAAGAAGAGATGGACTCCTTAGCACATAACCAGACTTGGGACTTAGTCAGGTTGCCTACAGGTAAAACAACATTGTAGAATAAATGGGTTTATAGGTTGAAGGAAGAATATGGAGGTAGAAAAAGGTATAAAGCTAGACTTGTGGTGAAGGGGTTTGCACAGAAAAAGGGTATAGACTTTGATGAGATATTTTTTCCTGTTGTTAAAATGTCTTCAATCAGAACTATTTTAAGTCTAGTAGCAGCTGAAGATTTTCATCTTGAGCAGTTAGATGTAAAGAAAAACTTTCTCCATGGGGATTTGGAGGAAGAGATATATAAGCAGCAACCACAAGGATATGAGGTAAAAGGGAAGGAGAAACTAGTGTACAGTTTGTAAAAGAGCTTGTATGGCTTAAAATAGGCTCCAAGGCAGTGGTATCTAAAATTTGACAGGTTTGTGTTTGAACAAGGTTATACTAGATGTCACTATGATCATTGTGATTACTTCAAAAGGCAAAATAATGACAGTTATGTTATATTGTTATTGTATGTAGATGACATGCTTGTTGCAGGTTCTAACATGTAAGAAATAAATGTGCTCAAAAGAATATTGGCAAACTCATTTGCAATGAAGGATTTGGGTGCTGCAAAACAAATCCTTGGTATGAGAATAACTAGAGACAGGAAGAATTGGAAATTAACATTGTCTCAGAGTGAGTACATAGAAAAGAGTTGAAAAGATTTAATATGCAGAATGCAAAACCAGATAGTATAACTTTGGCTAGCCATTTAAAACTAAGTAAGGAGTTGTGTCCCAAGACTCAGGAAGAAATGGCTGATATGTCTAAAGGTCCATATGCATCAATAGTTGGAAGCTTAATGTATGCAATGGTCTGCACAAGGCTTGATATTGCACATGTAGTGGGAGTTGTAAGCAAGTACATGAAAAATCCAAGAAAAGAACATTGGACGGTGGTGAAGTGGATTCTTAGGTATTTGAGAGGTACCACAAATCAAGCATTATGCTTTGGTGTTTCAAACATCCTCTACAGGGATATGTTGATGTATATATGGCGGGTGATAGAGATAACAGGAGGAGCACCACAGGGTATGTGTTTACTGTAGGTGGAACAACTATTAGTTGGGTTTCAAAACTGCAAAGTGTTGTTGCACTCTCAACAACGGAAGTAGAGTATGTTGCTGCTATAGAGGCTAGTAAAGAAATGATTTGGTTACAAAGGATTTTGGATGAATTGGGTAAGAAGAAGGAGTCTGGCAGGTTATAGAGTGACAGCCAAAGTGTCATACATCTTGCAAAGAACTCTGCATTTCATTCCAAGACTAAACATATACAACTCAAGTACCGTTTCATATGGTTAGTGTTGGAAGATGGATAGCTAACGCTGGAAAAGATACAAACTAGCTAGAATCCTGCATATATGTTAACAAAAGTTGTAACCAGGGAGAGACTGAGATTCTTCTTAGTTTCAATTGGTCTTCAAGTATGATGAAGAAGATGAGAAACAACTAGGTTCAAAGTGGAGTCATTGTCCAACAAATGAAGCAATGGTGGAGTTGCCATAATCAGTCTCCAAGTGGGAGATTATTGGGTGTGGAGCTTGATTATCTTCTTTATTCAGAGGTGTCACCGCATTGGACCCCAGTTCATAATGTGGTGGCAATGACGCCCATAATATTTGCACTGCAAGGGGGGTCTAAGGGGGGCGGCTGCGATCTTTGAGAGCCCCCCTCGGCGGGGGATCGGGGGCAGTGCCCCAGAAGCTGAAAATAGATGTAAAATTGTCTTGTAAAATGTTGTAATTTGGTAGTCAATCTGAGCCGTTCATTAGGCAGAGATATAGCGGTAGAAGTTATGTTTAATTTAGGGTTTTTTTCCCTAGAAGGAAACCCCTCGCTATATATGAGGGAATTATATTGCATCTATGTATATATGTATTCAGAGTGAGAAAGAGAGAGGAGATTGTGTGAGACCAAAGAGGGAATTACATCGGATCTGCTGTATATCTGTGTCTCTTTTGTTTGATATGTTTTTAGTGTTTATATTTTTGAAATATATTTTATGTGTTCCATTGCTCTGTAATATATAATTTTCTAATGCACATCAGCGAGAAGGGGATGAAGATTCGTCACTGAAGAAATTTGTTGCCAGGTTTGAAGCATGTTGATTTGGAATTATGTGAGAATTGCGTTTATGGAAAATAGAAGAGAGTCAGATTCCTCATAGTTGGGAAAGAAAAGAAGAGCGAAAAACTACAGCTTGTGCATACATATGTATGGGGACCTACTCAGGTATCATCTCTCAGTGGCTCTTGTTATTATGTTACTTTTATTGATGATGCAACTAGAAAAACCTAGATTTATTGTATTCAAAATATATATGATGTATTTGATACTTTCAAGAAATGGAAAGCTTTGGTTGAGAATGAGACAGGAAAAAGGTTGAAGTGTCTTTGATCAGACAATGGAGGTGAATATTGCAGCAAAGAATTTGATAAGTACTGTTCAAAGCATGTAATTCGCAGAGAGAAGACAATTCCAAGAACACCACACGAAAATGGTGTGTTAGAAAGGATTAACATGAAAATCATGGAGCGTGTAAGGTGCATGAGATTGCATGCAAGATTGCCTTTACATTTTTGGGTAGATGATATAGATACTGTTGTTTATCTAATAAATAGAGGGCTTTCAAGTTCCTTGGATGGAGGTATTCCAGAGGAGGCATGGACAAGTAAAAAGGTAAACTACTCATTTTTAAATACTTTTGGTTGTGAAGGCCTTGTCCACATTAATAAAGAAAATAGAACAAAGCTTGAGTCAAAATCAAAGAAATGTACCTTTATTGGATATGGTGTTAATGATTTTGGTTATCACTTATATGATTATGAAAATCACAAAATCATTAGGAGAAGAGATGTCATATTCAATGAAAAGGTTTTGTATAAGGATCAGATGCATGAAAAGAAACAGGAAAAATAAAATAGAGAATAAACAATGCTTGATGAGATCACAAAAAAAGTAAAGCTGTCTGAAAATCATAATGATCAACAGACAGAACAACAACATCAACCAAAACCGCAACAAGCAACTCAAACACCTGAAAGTGATGTTAGAAGATCTACTAGGATAAGTAGACCCCCTAAACGATACTCTCCTTCATTATATTATGTATTGTTGAATGATTCTGGTGAACCAAAATGTTATGAAGAAGTAGTGTAGGTAGAAACCAGGAAGAAGTGGGGGCTAGCCATGAAAGAAGAGATGGTCTCCTTAGTACATAAATAGACTTGGGACATAGTCAGGTTGCCTGCAAGTAAAACAAAATTGTAGAATAAATGGGTTTATAGGTTGAAGGAAGAAGATGGAGGTAGAAAAATGTATAAATCTAGACTTGTGGTGAAGGGGTTTGTACAAAAAAAGGTATAGACTTTGATGAAATATTTTCTCTTGTTGTTAAAATGACTTCAATTAGAACTATTTTAAGTCTAGTAGAAGCTGAAGATTTACATCTTGAGTATTTAGATGTAAAGATGACCTTTCTCCATGGGAATTTGGAGGAAGAGATCTATATGCAACATCCACAAGGATATGAGGTCAAAGGGAAGGAGAAACTAGTGTGTAGGTTGAAGAAGATCTTGTATGGCTTAAAACAAGCTCCAAGGCAATGGTATCTAAAATTTGGCATGCTTATGTCTGAACAAGGTTATACTAGATGTCACTCTGATCATTGTGTTTATCTCAAAAGGCAAAATGATGGAAACTATATTATATTGTTATTGTATGTAGATAACATGCTTGTTGCAGGTCTAACATGTAGGAAATAAATGTGCTCAAAGAAAAATTGGTGAATTCATTTGCAATAAAGGATTTGGGTGCTGGAAAACAAATCCTTGGTATTAGAATAACTAGAGACAGGAAAAATCGCAAATTAACAATGTCTCACAGTGAGTACATACAAAAGGTGTTGAAAATATTTAATATGCAGAATGAAAGACCATTTACTACACCTTTAGCTAGCCATTTCAAGCTAAGTAAGGAGATGTGTCCCAAGACTCAAGAAGAGATCGATTATATGTCTAAAGTTCCATATGCATCAACAGTTGGAAGCTTAATGTATGCAATGTTCTGCACAAGGCCTGATATTGCACATGAAATGGCATTTATAAGTAGGTATATGAACAATCTAGGAAAAGAACATTGGATGGAAGTGAAGTGGATTCTCAGGTATTTGAGAGGTACCACATATCAAGTATTATGTTTTGGTGGTTCAAACATTGCTCTACATGGATATGTTGATGCAGAAATGACAGGTGATAGAGATAATAGGAGGAGCACCATAGGGTATGTGTTTACTGTAGGTGGAACAAATGTTAGTTGGGCTTCAAAATTGCAAAATGTTGTTGCACTCTCAACAATGGAAGCAAAGTATGTTGCTGCTATAGAGGCTAGTATGGATGAATTGAGTAAGAAGAAGGAGTTCGGTAGGTTATACAGTGACAACAGAGTGCCATTCATCTTGCAAATAACTCTGCATTTCATTTGAAAACTAAACATACACAACTCAAGTACCATTTCATATGGTCAATGTTAGAAGATGGACAATTGAAGCTGGAAAAGATACACACTAGCCAGAATCCTGTAAATACGTTAACAAAAGTTGTAACCAGGGAGAATCTGGGATCTTGCTCGGTTTCAATTGGTCTTCAAGTATGATGATGAAGATGAGAAACAATCAGGTCCAAAGTGGAGTCATTTTCCATCAAATGAAGCAGCGATGGAGTTTCTATAATCAGTCTCTAAGTGGGAGATTGTAGGGTGTGGAGCTTGATTATTTTCTTTATTTATAAGTATTTCCGCATTGGACCCCAGTTTGTAATGGGGCGGTAACGCCGCTAGGGGGGTTTGGGGGGGGGCAACGATGATTTTTGTGAGCCTCCACCTGGTGGGGGTTTGGGGGAAACGCCCCTGAAGCTAAAAATAGATGTAAAATTGCCTTGTAAAATATTGTAATTTCGTAGTCAATCTGAGCCGTTAATTAGGCAGATGATCTGATGGTAGAAGTTATGTTTAATTTAGGGATTTTGCCCTAGAAGGAAACCCCTCACTATATATGAGGGAATTTTATTGCGGCTATGTATATGTGTATTTTGAGCGAGAAAGAGAGAGGATATTGTGTGAGAGCGAAGAGGAAATTACAACGGATCAACTATAGGTTGTATCTCTTCATTTTGCTATTTGATATAAAAGGAAGGACTAGATGTTTCTCCATGGACATAGCCCAAATTGGGTAAACCACGTATATCTGTGTCTCTCACTTGTTTTATGCATTTTCTGTGTTTATGTTTTTGCAATATTTTATGTGTTCCATTGCTTTGTAATATATAATTTTCTAACACATAGGGCTACTCCCTCTGAAACTAGACTCCCTTTGAGTCTCGATCTTCCTATGGGAAATCTATCTTCTACCTCCTAGCAACTTGTGTTGTCCTCCTACACTAGAAGCTGGACTACAAATCTATGCGCTGGGAATCTCCTAGCTAGAATTGCACCTGCATATTGCAGCTGGGAAATTCACACTGCCAGTGTTTTCAAGGAAAATTTCGAATTCTTCTCTTCTATCGTGATTTCAAATCTGATACCATGTAGAAATTTCTTTAAATCTAGCTCTGATACCATGTAGAAATTTCTACAAATCTAGCTTTGATACCATGTAGAAATTTCTACAAATCTAGCTCTGATATCATATAGAAATTCCTTGTAGATTCAAACTGCAGATTGTAATATGCTAAAACAATTGACTTTAATCTATTCTACTCATAAGCGGAAACAATAAACGATCGATGGAATCATGAAGGCTGGCGGGTGACGCGACCCCGGGAGCCACCTCTTCTGCAGCTCATCCTTGAGCGCACTCTGGGAATTTTTAAATGTGTTGGAGAAGCGAAACAAACAGCAGTGGAAAAGACAGAGAGGGGCCGACAGAGGAGGATGCAGAACGGACTATTTGAAGCATGAAAACACAGAGAAGTATCAACACCACGATCTAGAGCCAGACCATACCCTGGGCCGTCTCGTGAGCGAGGAGCTTCAGCAGTGCTTGACTGGCATGAGCGCAGGGGAGAAACAAGAGTGAAAACCGAGCAGAGTGCCATTGCAAATAAACTAGCATGCTGGAGAGAGGGAAGGAGCTGGGTTAATGCAGCGTTAAAGTTGTTGGTCGGAGACATTAACTCATACTTCATGCGAGGCCGGATGGCGATGGCAATTAGCTATGTGCCCACCCTCCATGCCGCCTTAGTACTGCTCACCAAACTACACACCCGCATCCGGGGATAAAAGAGAAAGAATTCAATCACACATAAAAAAATAATTTTCTGGGGAAAGCCACAAATAAAAACCTCTACTATATGTATATTACATTTATAAGAAAATATGAGAATATTACAATGATTTTCTCAAGCCCGAGAAACCTTTTCACTATCTCTATCAATCTCACTATCAACCTGTGCACAATCTTCTCTTGGCACACCTTTCTTTTACAAGCTCCACACACAAACTTGTGCTTCCTATTGCTTGGTCTCACCAACTCGTGATCACCAAAACAATGATTAAAATTGTGCCTTCATTCCTCCTTTTAAATTCAATTTGAATGGCTAAAATTATTGAGTTTCTAATTAACGAATGATTTATTTTATGCCTTCTTTTGATTACATGCACCATCTGTTTAAATTAGACAATCTTACAACTAATAGTACACTACCGATAAACTCCAATTTCAACTGGGTCTTTCTCTGATTTGACATGCATGAGTTAATTATGAGTGAACCTTCAGTTTATTGGTTGAGCAGTGCTGGTTACACCCCACTACTAGATCTCCCACTAATTCCTCGATCAGTTGGAACTAATTTAACTGAATTTAACTTAGTTAAACTGAATTAAATAATTACTCCTCAAAAGAACTCAACCTGAGCCCCTAAAATTCAAGAACCACTCTAGATAACTCTAGATAGACTCCCAACTCAACTTTACTGAATCAACTAAGTCAAATTAACTTAGTCAACTATTACAAGTTGTCATGAGATGTGGAGTTACAATTTTATTCCCAATTTAATTCAAGGACAATTTAAATTAGGATTTTTCCTTGATGCTATTTTTAACATTTCTTGTTGCTATTTTCAACAAGTACCAAAGGAATTGGTATTGTCACCTTTAAGATGGAGTCAAGCTCCCATATTCACCTGAAAAATGTAATGTATATGCTTGGGGTAATTTTTTTATTTTATTTTTTTATTTGTATTGGAGGACAATGGTTATGATGTGGTGTTTAGTAAGGGAAAATATTTGCTAAAGTATGTCGCTACTAGACAAGTAAAACAAATTGGTGTTAGGGTTAAAAATCTCTACAAGCTAGAGGTAGATTTCGCCATGCATGCAGCTCTACCTCCAAGAGCGAGGTGGGGCGATGTAGAGCCTTATTCCCAGGATTGCAAAAGCTTTGGGTAGGATCCCTAGGAGAGCATAATCAATTGCAATATACTATTCTCACAGACCATTACCCTTGCTACAAGGGCCGACAATATTCAATAGTAGAAGGATTAGTGTCAGTTGATGCAGTCATATCTTGAGCGACAGTTGAAGGCTAGTAGCAGTTAGAGAATCAGGAGATAGTTGCAGCTCAAAGACACAATTGATTCATTATTTTGGATGCTTCTTAGTTGCAATTGTTGCAGTAGCGACATCAAAAATGGAAGGGAGTTTTTGTTACAGTACATTCCTCCACAGGAGCAGGATTGGGGTTGTACAAAACCATTTTCTTGCTAAGAGGGAGTGTTAAAATTGTAGCAAGAAATTTGATTTTCCACATCAGCAGGATGACTTGGATTGCAATTAGTTGGAGTGACATGGCTTTGTCTCATAGTTAAATCAGTAAATTCAAGTTATAGGCTAGAAGTAGAGTTGTTCATGGGTTAATTGCTAAAATTTAGCAATCTAGTTTAGTTATTGTTAATTAAACTTAGTTAACTGAGCGCTAGTCATGAATAGAGTCAGTAGGAGTTCAATTGAGTTGTTATAAGAGTCGTTAACTCACTGATCTCTCAGTTAACTAATAAATTTGCTAAAAATAGTCCCATTCATGCATGGAATTCGAATTACATAGTTGAGTGGAGGGAAAAGGCATAATTTATATATTGTTGTATACTAGTTGAGTGTACAAGTTTTTCATTGGTGCAGGTGATCAATTCCTTTAGGGTTTGCGCAAGGGAATAGGGAATTATCCTATTTTTAGGGCCTAATTTCCTCAAGGATTGCACAAGGAAATATGAGGATAGCATAAGCCTATTTTGGCTAAGTGTTGGTTAGAGAAGGTCAGTTATTAGGAGATCAAAATTGCAGTGCAGGGTGTGCTTCATGTGTGAAGCAGTCATTGTAATTGATCCATATTCTCATCTGAATTAATGCAAAGCAGTGGAGGGGTTTTTCATAGTTGGGTTCCCCTGTAAAATCATTGTGTTCCTTATGTTTTGATGGTTGCATGTTATTGCATGTGTTTCTATCATGTGTTTTCCTTTTTGCAAAATAGTAGAAGAAATTTGTGTCTCTTGTTTTCAGTTCGAATTCATTAGCAATAGCAAATTTCTTGACATTTCTACACACATTTGGTCACCAAATGTTAGCATATATTTGTTCAACTCAAATTCCTCAACTTGAATTAAAAAGCTTTGTTCACCTATAAGATGAAATTTTGATGGAAGTTTTATTGAACAAAATAATTCAAATCCATCCATTGATTTGCAACTTTTTTATGTCGACTAAAACCCAAACATGTTACACCTTAGCACAAGGATATAATTTTGAAGCCTTTAAAATTATATAACCTAGTTATGGAATTGAATTAATATTTATGGATGTGCTATCATGAAGATTGCAAAATATCCTTTTCCAACCTTAGTTTTGAAGTGATTGAACCTCGTGAATGTAATCTATCCAATTGGGCGAAGCTCTGGCAAAGTTTTTCTTCCCTTGTCGCTTGAGAATTTTTTCGGGTTCGTCTATGAGGTTGTCCGACAGATGGAACCCTAGCGGTTGCAACCCCCTATTCCTTTTTGTGACTAACGCACTAGTTTGAGGGTGACTTCCCAGGTGCGTTTTCTTCCTTTTCTCGCCATTATCATGAATGGGCCATCACTCTACATTTCCCTTTTGCTACTTTATGGCATGGTTTTGTATTGTGGATTTATTGGGCCAATTTTTTTCCTATTTTGATTGTGTATGGGGAGTTTGAGGGAGCGGTTTCGTGTGACGACCTCCTCCACTTCAGTACTTGGTTCATGCCTCTTCATGCATATGGGGAGTTTAAGGGAGCAAGTTCATGTGGTAGCCTTTATTTCTTTAACATCTGGTTCATGCCTCTTCATGTAGTGGCCTTCTGTTGCAGTTGCTCATTCGTCGATATTTTCCTCTAGTGCCATCTCCCGCCTGGGCTTTTTGTTGTGGGTTTTTTTTGGATGTCTGCCCAATTTTGTTTTGATGGCCTGCTCTAGCCCTATTTGTTGGGGGTAACTAGGTGGCTTATGCCCAGTTTCTAGTTTTTGTTTGTGCGTCCTCCGTGGCCTCTTGGCGGGCCTTCGTGCTGTGCTCACTTGCTGGCCTTAAGGCCATTTTTTCTGGTCATACTAGCCTCATGTGGTATTTGGGAATATCAAAAGGAATGCACTTCAGGTGCATATGCAAAATGTTTTTTTTTTTTCATTTCAGTTTATGAATGAAAATACTGAATTTTTTCCAGGGAAAAAAACCATAGCTTTGAAGCACTTGAAAGATCAAGAGATTAATTTCATATTATATAAGATAATTAAAAAGTCAATATTTTTTTAGATTATTATCCTTGTCAAGGTAAGACTTAGCAATTGATTTAATAATTACTTATCTAGTTATTAATATTTAGACATTTAATATTTTGTCTAAATTAAAATTTAATTTAGAGAAATTAAATATTACAAAATTAAATATAAAATATTTATTTAAAATTTTATTAGATATTTAGATTGAATTCTTATTGTTGATTTATTATATTCATTATCAATTTATATAGTGTAATTTATAATCCCTCAATTTTATATCATTGATACTTTCTCTTTAAGTTCCACATAATCATTGTTGAATGATGTATTCATGTCACTACAGCGTGCACTAATAAGCCCTCAATCTTCAATGAATATGCTTCCTCTTTGAGCTCCACAAAAGCATTGTTAAATGATGTGTTCCCCTCACTACAATGTGCAATAATAAGCTCTCAATCTCCCACATTTGACACTTCCTCTTCAGGATCTACATAAGCATTTCCATAAATTATATTATAACTTGGATCTCGATCTTTACAAATGTTTGCAATTTTTTTATATTTTAAATAAATGAAATCGACACTACAATTGCACAATGCTCTAGCTTGCCTCGATGCAATTTAGAAAATTAAACTTCTCCTGAAATGTTTGAATCGTCTAGCAGAGATTCTGATGATTGGAATTATCTGTCAAAATTGCTGATGAAGAATTGGTTAATACAAGCAGTATCTACTTTTTAGAAAGCATATTTTTTTCACAAAAAATGAATAATATTTAGTTCTATCTAATTCATATTGCTACTCGAGGTTAGAACTAATAATTAACATTAGGTTATAATAGTTTCGAATATTTGTAATGATCACTACTAGAATTACATAGTGGGTGTCCTAAACCATCCTTGCCTGCCCGTGAAGGTACTTCCAGACTAAATTTAAATGTACATACATGGTGCATAACAAAGAATAAATACCAATGCAAGTTATATCTGAAATACCTTCTCATTGTAAAATATTGACATACAGTATATTATTCGACATACAAGTTCCACATTGCACATATTGACAAATGACCACACCACTTATCTAATGATTCCCAATGATTGAGGTGGTCGTGAACCCAAATGACAAAAATATATTCACCAGTATTTAACACTTCCCATATTTAAAAAAAAATACAAAATATTATTCATATAATTTTACTAGATGATGAAACACTTAAACATTTTCAATGAGGTGTTCTCATGGGTTAAAACAATCTTATGCATCTTATTTTAAAAACTTTGAATAATACAATTTATGCATTTTCTTTTACAAACTTTGAATAATATAATTTTGATTGGAGCTTTATTTCACTCTAATCATTATTGGAGGTCCTTTTAATTATGGGTTTGACTTTGTTTTGAGAAAATAAATAGTTTAAAAAGATATAGATTCAATTTAGAAAACAAAGTATATATCCTTTAGGAGTAAGCATCTCATATGAGAAAATTTTCCTCAATCAAACCACTTGTTTATGTAGTTTTATTTATGTTATTTTATTAGTCTCCATAAGGAATATAGATATATGTTGCAAAATCAAAACTATTTTACTTTCTATTTTTAACTATATTTTCTTAATATTGATTAAAAATATATACCACTTGTTTATGTAGTTTTATTTATGTTATTTTATTAGTCTCCATAAGGAATATAGATATATGTTGCAAAATCAAAACTATTTTACTTTCTATTTTTAACTATATTTTCTTAATATTGATTAAAAATATATACCACTGCAACATTCAATTCTCTAGTTTAAGGTTTAATTTGAAATGATTTTGAAATTAAAATAGGGGCATCTGATAAAATGAAAATTCAAACAACATAAATTCCATGGAGTTGCTTAATGCCATTCATGTTAAGAAAAACAAATGATTCTTGTATGATGTAGTGTGCAAAATTTTGGACCAGGTGATACTTGTCAATGAAAAGAATCCAAATGTTTCTAATGTTGGAATGAATTTAATATGGAAGAATGTACCATTATGAATAATAAGTATTTGTTCCAGGGTTATGGTCTCAACCTGATACAATTTCATTGGAATGAATTTAATATGGAAGAATGTACCATTATGAATAATAAGTATTTGTTCCAGGGTTATGGTCTCAACCTGATACAATTTCATTATTTTACATTGCTTTTTTTTTCCAAGCATCAAACTTTATTGTCGATCAAACTTTATTGTCGAGCTCCCGTGGAAGGCAAATGATATGTGAAACTTCTCTATATGACTGTTTGCGACACAATATATTTCTATGTAAATGGTTGTAGGCACGCTATATCATTATAGATTGAGTGTGATAATAAATGTTTGCGACCACACTATAGAATGAGTGTAGATCGAGTGGATGAATACAATTTTGTTGATCAGGAGTTAGGTAAACTTCTCGTGCACATGACGTGCATGATAGGACGGCTGGGGCGGTTGGCTTTCGCATTCCCTAGCCGTCGAGTCCTGCGGCGGCCCCTCGCTGGGCGATTTCTAACGGCTATGTCGTATTCTGCTGGCTTCGGCCATATTGATTGTAAAAAATATCTGTAGGCTTCGATCATATGTGGATTTTCTCTCGGAAAAAAAAAAACTTCTCGTTTCTATTGTACTTTGAAATGAGTTTATTCAATAATTGGAAATTATTAATTATAAGGTTGGTTTGCTAGTCTGTTTCTGTATGCATTCTGAACTTTATATTTTCTTAATATAAACTATCATGATTTTTCTTTCTGAAAAAAAAAGTTGGTTTGCTAGTCGGGATGGTTATCAATTTGAACTAAGAAAAACTTATCTACCAAGGATTGCTCGCTGGGCATCTTCAATGCATCTCACGGTTTCCATATGCTTTGATCCCTATTAAGACCATCCCATAAATGACCGATTAATGTTTTACTATACTGTTGCATGTAATTTATTCCTTGAAGGTCTTAACCATTAAAACTAGGGACATCTAAAACTTGGAATTCACCGACTTCCATGTCTGGTTCTGGAGCTTCACTGCTCATAATGTAAATCAAAAGAATATTGAAATTTTCTTCATGCAAGAAGAAGAGTTACACTATACCCTCCAACCAATTATTATAAGACATTAGGAGAAATTATGCCATCTATAAGTGCTGAGAACAAGATTTATAACAAATTTTGAGGGTTTCTTTTACAGTAGCCAAAATGATCCGTTTCATTTATTTCATTCGTGCAGTTAGTGACATGCACCTCAATCACCACACCATGCATTAAAATATGGTGAAAGTATCTGTGCATTTTGGTATGATTTCTTGAAATCTTATGTAGATGTGTCATGTTTGAGCCTCAATTTTCTGAAATCCTTGTTGGAAACAACCATATATAATTAGGATTTCAGACTTGCGGCATTTAAGCCTTGATTTTTTAAATTCCAGATAGTAACAATATGGATTTTTCCAAATTTTAGATGGAAACAATTTGGAGAGAATTATAGTGAATTGGTGGGAACCATTTGAATTTTAAATCACCACCACGTCTCTATTCTAAAAAGTTACAATCAGTGAACCCTGCGTTATTCTAAAAAGTTACAATCAGTGAACCGTGCGTTAGAGGTTTCCTTTGCGAAGTGAAATTAGAGATAAAAGGATAATAATAATTAGCCATTGATTTAGGGGATTTCAATAAACTATCTGAGACCATGTACACATCACTTGTGAGAATGAATTTTGAGAGAAGATAATGCAATAGTTAAAAGAAGTGATGTGCAAGAGGTTCATATACATATGTACTTCCGCACCTCCCACACCTTCTTTCGTACTATTTCATATATATATATTTTCCCACACATTATTTCTTTCGTACTATTTCATTAATAATATACATATATATATATATATTTTCAATGTTATTACTGATCTAAAATAATAACCAACTTCCAACTTTTTTTTTAAATGGGAGGGGCTAGTTCCTAGAAGAAGCTATATGGGGCCCTCTTTTTTTTATACAGTATACATATCAACCTAGCTGATAACCATCACATCAAGCCGTCACATTTAGAGTACAATCACAATGGAGCAGGGAATGTTGCAGCGCAGCAACACCATGGGGATCGAACGTGGCCGGGGTGCGAAGCAACCGACTTCCCCGACCGCCGCGTCATGCACTTGCGTGCAACCAACTTCCAACTTCCAATGAGAATGAGAAAACATAAATTTAATAGGTGAAGAATCAATTATTCAAAGTATTTTACAACGTAAATTGTTTTTGGGCACAAAGTCAGAGATGCCAAAGAAACAAAGAGTAAGCAATGGTTTCATATAAATTTAGTATATACCATGTGCATTTTGTTGTCCAATCGAAAATTTAATATCAAAATACTACTACTATTTTGGTGTGTGGAGAAAAGGTGTGCAGGGAGTGTGGGAGTGCAGGAGAAAGGGTATGCAAAGAAAGGGTATCCGACAAAGTTTCTATCCCTTTCCCCTCACATGCATTCCCCTCACACACTTTCTCCTGCACTAGCTAGCTAATCGAATGAGTATTGTAAAATGGTTCATTCCAATCAAGTTGCATAAACTATGGAAATGTATTATGCTCTACTCCATGGGATTTGTATCCTATACGCGTCTTAACAAAATATGTGGTATATTTTTAGAGGAAGAAAAATATGGAGATGGTGGCATGTTCCAGGTTGTTCATGTGTTAGAGAGGGATGGACCAATCATAACTAATTTAACCTTTATTTTTATTTCGCCTTAAGGATTCTTATATTTCATACTCTCAGAAATCTCAGTATTTGTATTGTGTGAATTTTCCAAACCATTTCATTTCGCCTTCTCTCATGAATTGTTTCTCTTCCATTTCCATTCAACGAATCATATAGGCTTGGAGGGAACTACCATTGGCTTCTCTGGGTGGCGGTATGGATGTTACACAGGAAAATGACCTCCTCATTAGCTTAGAGGAGAAGAGGAGGATGACTGAAGAACTGACCAAGTTCACAGGCCCATTTGTTAAGCTAACGCTATCTAGGAACTAGAAACCTGCTTTATAAAGCTTCCTAGCAAGGCAAAGGGTGTGTTAGTGCCTAGGGTAACTCTGTTTGTTACCTCGGGAAGGGAATTAGTCAACCTAAATGAGTTTCTATGGGTCAAAGGAACAAGTTGACCGAGAAATATCCCAAGATTCTCTCCTATGTCAGCTCACAAAAGCAGGGAAACATCAAAACTCGACCTATTTGGAGGAATTACTAATTCCTAATGGAGTCTACAAATGGGAAAGAGCACAAAAGCATGGAAACATCACTGCTTTTTCCTAATGGAACTCATGAAGGATTTGGCAAGGCTTATCCTCTCATGCTATATATGTGAGGCTAGGGCCATTGTGGAAGAGGTCGAAACATTTGAAAGGATTTCCTATTTGACTGTCGAGACTAGTCTCTGACTAAGGCATAGCAAGAGGTTAAGAAGGGAGAGAGAGAGAGGAGATGGAGGAGTAAGGGAAGGCTGATACAACCGATGGTTGTAATCACTCTTTTCTACATCAATATAGAACTACAATTGTGTTGTCCACTCCGCGATGTTGGTAGTGTAATTTGTTTACATATTTATGCAATGTCGTTATTATGAGTGGCTTAGATACATGTAATTAGATATCTTTATATGTTAATGCATTGTTTGTCAAAGTTATATGTTGTGATATTACACTTGTCTTATCTATGTGCAGGTTTTGATTTGGAGCTAGCTAAGGGGTCTTTCGCCTTGCTACTTTGCGCTCTCCAACAACACCACACCAAGACTTGAGGTAATAAGTCCTTCTTCTTGCTTTGATTCTCATTTGTTTAACATAGATATGCATGCATCTTTGTGACAACTACAACTAATCTGATAGTCTGCCAAGGATCTCGGGAAGATCCTTGAGGGTTTCTACATCACCAAACACCCGTGCATTAATCCCTATAGCAAAGGATCACCCTGTTGGAGGCCCTTGTGGCTTTGGTTTGTTCCATGCTGGTTTCCTTCCTACACATTTGGCTAGTCCACATGACATTTTGTCTCTAGATTCCTCAATTTATCCCAAAGGGTTGTGCACTCACCAAGATAAGGGGCATCAATTTTTTCAAATGAAAGAACAAAAACACAGTTTCAAGGGCACTGGGAATCACCAATTTGTAGTTCATTTCAGATCTCTTCCTTGTCCTGCTTACAACTTTGGGTATTCTGTTTTATTTCATTGGTACTATAAAGAAAAGTTACTAGCCTCTACATTTTAATGAGCAGGAGCTGATATATCATCATCATGTTAGGCCTACCTATGCAAAGAAAATTATTGGGCTTAAGAGGGCTCACAACACATCACTATCATCATCCTCCTTTTGTTGCACAAAAAATGTAATGGTGATATATATATATATATATATATATATATATATATATATATATATATAGATATATATATATATATATATCCCACATTTGAGACGCTGACAATATTAGAAGCATTGATAATAGTCAGTGTCAAGAGAAGAAAAAAAATTGGGCATGCCCTTGTCCAAGCAAGGAGCCACTGCATGGGCCCCTATCAAAGGGAAAGTTCGGAAGTATCCTGATAGAGAAGTGTCATATGCCTTGGAGGGGAGGGAACCACATGAGGCTGTTGTCACAGAGCAACGATTACCTATCAATTCCTTGCAATGGAAGGATAAAGTGCCCGCTTCTTTTAAATGTACGTCATTTGGAACTTCTCGGTGTGGGGGTGAACTGCCCATTTGTCAGCTAAAATCCAAGTAGAAAGTCTCATTTCTCCGAGTGAGATGTCATAAAAAGTATTTTGAGTGGATTTAAATTCAACATTATGTTCATTTGGCTGATTATTTTTTCTTTATTTGGTTTGATTTAATTCTTGTTATTGTGTAATTTGGAAGAAATAAAAGTAATTTGAGATAGTAGTTGCACTTAAACAGATTATATAAAAAATTCTTTTGTGAAAAAATTGGTTTTGTGACCCATGAATATATAAGTTAATAAAAACTCATCTCCATGCTTTTATTTTACAAAAAACTCATTAGGCTAGGTTTGAAATTCAATCAACTCACTTATCATGACTTGTGGGTAGTTGTGTCAGGCTCAAGAGTATAGAGGTAGTCCCTCCAACTCGACCCCAATCCTTGTCAATAATAGGTGGTAGGTATACTGATTCTTTTGATAAAAAGGAAAAAAAATCATTGAAAATTCTTCAAATGCCTATGCCTTGCAACAATGTTTGTTGTGGATGTAACAACATGATATTCATGGTTGTTTGGGAAACACATACTATCTTCTTTTGTGTTTTGTCTTATTGATATTCTTTTTGAGGTTTTTTCTATGGTTCCTTGAGTTCCCCTATTGGGAGAGTGTCTTTTACTTCTATTCAAGATGTTACAATGTCACTGAATCTCTTACGGTAATTGCTATTACAATTTGGCACTTCTATTATTCTTGGTTGTTTGTCTTATAATTCTTCCTCATGAGACTTCCTGCCATGGTTCCTCGAGTTCCCTCGTTAGAGAGGGTCATTTTCTTCTTGAATTTCTCCAACTTTCAGTAGGGATTTTTTTTGAAGTGTTGCTTACGACAATCCTTCCTAATATGCCACACTATGATGGGAATTTTCATGATGTCAAAATCACCCAAGACTTCACCTTAACTTGCCTACAACCACTAGAGTACTCTTGAACCAAGTCTAATCACCTTACCATTTGTTGCTAAACCACTAAAATTGATGGTGTCCAATAGCATTTCTTGAGATTTCTAATTGTTGTTAAATCACACATGTGGCCTACTAATTTTTTAGTTAGAATAGTGTTTGCCTACTTATTTTTGGAGGTTGTCATGTTTTGTCCAACTTCCTAATGGAGTTTGAAATGCTTATGGATTTATTGTTCATTTAGTTTTTTTAACCACTTAATAGAATATTACTTACTTCAAAAGGCATGGAGGATTAACCACAATCTAATGCATCATCATGATTGAATCACTAAAAGAATGTGTTGGAAGTTTTATGTCATTTGACCAATCTCATTAAGAACATTCATTAGAATAGCAAGGGTCATGTGGAAGAGAGAGGACTTAGGGATAAGAGCACAAATTTCATCATGGCTAACCATAAGATGTCACCACCACATGCCTCTAGGAAGGTGTAACTTAGGATTGCTCTGAACCTCCTAGAAATAATCGAGGAAGCTCCCCCCTAGGATTAGGGTATGATATGACATTTTTCACACCTTCTTTTAACTAGAGACCTTTGGGATTTTAACCTCCAAAATTATTCTTCTAGCTTTTGGACTTTGAATAGGTTCATGTGGGATTTACTTTCCTTTGGTCGTGTCTATTAAGAGAGGCCTTCCTCTTTGAATTCAGTTTGAATTCTTCATATTAGTGTTCCCAACCCTTACTTGCTAGAGGTCTTCCCTTGCATGCTTTAGACCACTCTTTCATTTCTACTTTTAATTTACTAATTTTCCTCTCCTAGATCCATGGGCTAGGGTGGATCAAGTGTTTACTCATTGGATATTCAATCCCAGTTGTGTGAATTAGGGTGGATTATAATTGAATGGGATAGGATTGACTTCTTGGCTCACAATATCCGAAAGTGCAATCACACATGTTGGATTGTATATGATTGGGATACGACCAAGTTCTCAAATTTTCATATACGAAAGTGCAATTATTTTTTTCAAGAATAATTGTTCTTTAAATTTGACATGCTTGATTCCCATAGGAACTTATAAGTATGTAATAATATCACCTTCGAGAATAAGAGTAATGACCGACATGATTGTTAGCCTTTTGAGTAACATCTTATGTAACAAAGGCTCAAAACAACTTGGAATTTGGAGTCTAGAGGTACACTTAAGGAGGTAACACTTCTTCCATTACATGTAATGAAAATAATTTTGGATCACATAGAATGCAACAATTTTCGATGACAAGCTACCATCACCTTTGGACATTATTAATAACTTCAAATTATCCTTGTAAATTCAAGGTCTAGAGAAAAACCCAACCTCCTCTATTTCGGTCCCATGACTAGCAACCAACCATAGTTGTACCCACATTTCTATAATGGGGTCTCTTATGGAAACTTAGGAAAAATTGGTGTAGGGGATATAATTCACTATGGGCATCACTCTGTATCTTTCCAACATGGTACTTTATTATGTATCCAAATAAAAAATATCACAAAAAAATAAGAAAAGATCAACGACTAGGACTATAGAATAAGCCACTCTGAGGGGGAAACCTCCCTTTAAATGAAAAGCCCCCCTTGGTATATATAGGAATCTAAAGGGTCAAAATATAATTGGGGCCTATATAACAATAATAATGTAAGGGCTCAATGATAAGAATAGTGGTATTCTATGGGGCACAAAAATAACAATATGGGGCTAGACTAGTATTATAGGGACCTAACATGCCCCTCTCCTTCAAAAAAGTGTTGTCCTCAACACTTGAGTGTTTCTGGATTCTTTTGTATGAAATACTCATCCTCCCATGTGTAATCTTCAATAGGTAAGTTCTTCCACTTAATGAGATACTATGAAATTGATTGATTCCATAGTTGTCAGATTCTTGTTTCTGTGATTGTTTTAGGCTCCATTATGATTTTTCCTTCCTTGTAAAGTTATGGAAATATAGTTTGAACTTCCATATTGTCACCTATAACCTTATTTAAGCATGAAATACGGAAAATTGAGTGTACTCGTGAAGATGCAGACGGCTCCAATTTGTATGCCATTCTACCAATATTTTACGAAACCTTGTAAGGGCCATAATACTTGGGTGATAATTTATTATCCTTCTTAACTTTATTGGGGGATTTTTTTTGTATGGTTGTATCCTTAAAAGTACCCAATCGCCCACATGAAAAATTCTTTCATTGTGATGTTGACCTGCATGTTGTTTAATTCAATTCTGCAGCCAGATTCATGTTATCATTTAAGAGTTGGAGAATTTGTTGTTGAAGCTCAGTGTGATATTCCACTACTTGAACCTTAGAATTGTCTCTTAAAGACGATGTGATGGATGGTGGATGACATTCGTAAAGTGCCATAAATGGGGTCATTTTTTCTGTGGTGTGAAAGGAAGTGTTATACCACCATTCTGTCAGAGGTAACCACTTGACCCATTATGTTTGTTTATCATATACCAAGAAACACATATATCCTTACAAACATTTATTCACTATCTTAGTTTTCCCATCATATTAATGATGATAAAATGAGATATGAGATAATTAAGTACCAAGACAAGAAAATAATTATGTCCAAACCTTTCCAGTGAAAATGTGATCTTTGTTACTTACAATAATGTTTGTGTTTTCATGTAGCTTTTGGATTGTTTCCACAAATACAATAGCCAATATACTGGCTTTGAAAGGATGAGATAGTGCACAAAAGTGTGCATACTTGGTAAGTTTATTAACTACCACCATGATGACATTCTTTCCTTTAGACTTGGGTAAACCTGTGATAGATATAAGTGATGTTTGTACTATAGTGAACCATTTTTCCAGATAAATGTATCAGATGCACTGGGTTTTTGTTGTAAATTTTGAATGAGTGTTCACACCTCTTCGTCATTCTTCCATTCATCCCTTTCTTTAGTTATCTAAACAGGTTGGATAATATAAATGACACAGATCAATGCTTCCACATCCTCATCCATTCTTGAGAGTGCATATGCAACAACATTTTTCTTCCATTTTTTGTAGATGATTTTAAAGTGATAACCCAACATCTTAGTGACTCATTTTTGCCACTCTTCTAAATATAACCTTTGTTCCAAGAAGTACTGAATACTATCATGATCTGTTTTTACCTTGAAGTGTCTTCCCATTAGGTAAAGGTGCCATTGCTTTAGGGCATGTAGTATTGCCAATATTTCCTTCTCATAAATAGGTTTGTGTAAATACTTTCCCTTTATTGGACGATTTTCAAAAGCAACAGGTCTTCCTTCATGCATTAAAACAACACCAATGCCATTTCCTGAGGCATCACATTCCAAAATAAAGGTTTTTTTGAAGTTTGCTATAGCTAAGAACAGAGCTTGGGACATTGCCACTTTAAGATGTTCAAAGTCCTTAGTTGCGTCTCGAGCCCAAAAAAATGCATCTTTCTTCAGTAATGTTGTTTGTGGTGCTTCTATTTTCCCATAATTCTCAACAAAATTGCGATAATACATTGTCAACCTGAGAAATCCTCGAGTATGCCTTAAGGTTGTGGGGGTTTTACATTTATTTATGGATTTAATTTTGTTAGGGTCTACCTTAATACCATCATGAGATACAATATGACCCAAATATTCCACTTCATGTACCCCAAAGAAACATTTGGAGGGTTTTGCATATAATTGTTTCTCTTCCAATAGTTTGAGCACCCTACCAACATGTTGAACATGATCTTTCCAAGATTTTATATAGAATAGTATATCATCAAAAAATAATAACACAAATTTTCTAAGGAAGGGTTTGAAAGCGGAATTTATCAAACCTTGAAATGTGGAAGGTGCATTAGCAAGGAAAAAATTCATGACCAAAAATTCATAATTACCTTCATGAGTTATGAATTTTTTTTTTGGAATTTATTTTGTCTTTATTCTAATTTGATGATATCCTGAATGAAGATCCATCTTGGTGAAGTAAATTTCTCAATGTAGTTCATCAAACAATTCATCAACAAAAGGAATGGGAAATTAATCTTTAATAGTGAGGTTATTGAGATCTCTATAATCTGAACATTTACACCATGATCCATCATTCTTGTGCACCAATACTACTGGAGAAAATAAAGAACTTTTGCTAGGTTTAATTATACCTACCTATAGCATTTTTACAACCATACATTAAATTTCACTCTTCTAGGCATAGGGATAGCTGTAAGGTATGATGGTTGGGGTAAAACTTCCTAGTATCAAGTGAATAACATGATCATGATCGCGAATAGGTGGGAGACCTTTTGGAGTCTTAAATACCTTGGAATGATTGTGAAGGACTCTTTGGAGATATGGAGAAATAGATGAATTAGATGTTTGAACATCTAGTGAGAATAATTATGCAATTACCCCTCATTGATCCTTCTTCAAAATATTTTTCATGCCATTAGAGTTGATTATCTTCCTAGGTTTCCCTGTGATATGCCTTAATTCAATCTCCTTTCCTTCCCAGAAAAAAATCAAGAAATTTTCTTGAAAATTAAAATCCGTCATCCCCAAAGATTGTACCATTGGACTCCTAATACAACATCAACACCACCCATTAGAGGAAAAAACATTAGACTATTCAATACATATTCCCCGATGGTTAGATTGATATTACAACACTACCTTGAGCTATTGATAATTCCTCCATTTGCAATCATCACTTGACACTATGGTGCTAGATATAGAAATAAATTCAAATCCATGGTTATCTTACAATGAATAAAATTATGGAAACTCCCCGAATCAATCAACACTATTACCATTTTCTTCTTGATATATCCTTCTATCTTGAGAGTTTGAGGAGTGGTAATTCTTGCCAATGCATTACAGGATATCATCAAATTCATTTCTTATTTTTCAACCCCGGGGTTGATTTGTGGTGTATATCATATTATTTTGATGTTTCTTGTTCCCTTTCTTCCTCATATTCACAATCTATGTAAAATAATTTCTTCTCAGCACACTTATGACCTTTAGTGTATTTTCTATCATAATTGTAACAAAACCAGTTTTCTCTTTTTTCCTCTACTTGTTGTGGTGTCAACCTTGTAAGTTGTGGGAGCTAGGAGCGAAAACACTTCCAATTTATAGTTGTGAGTGGTAGACCTCACTGTTGTCACAATTTTTCTTTCAACTTTTCATGCTACCCTGAAAGAATTCTCCAATGACTTAGGTTACCAAAGCGGAAACTCATATTGGATGTTTTCCTTTAAAGTTACTATTAATACATCAATCACATGCTCTTATGGAATATCAGTTACCTTGATATTCAATCTTTGGAAGTCCTCAATTTGCTCTCCATATAAACCCTTTTGTTCCAGATTTATCGATTTGCTAAAGAAGGTATTTCTCTTTGTATCCTCATAATGTGCTATCAATTCCTCCACAAAAAATGTCCAAGTGACAAATGATTTACGAGAACGAAGCCATCGATACCATACAAACTGATTGGGTTCTAAATGTAAAGATGCAATGCATACCTTTTATTTGTGTTGCACATTGTGTAGATCAAAGAGCTTATCCATTTGTAGTATCCATGTTCCTGGATCCTTGCCATCAAAATTCCTCATATCGATCTTTGGAATATGGTTGGTATTCAACCCAAAGTTCGAGTCTCTAGAATCATGATTCACATTACTTTTGTTCTCATCAAGAGTTTCATGGAATAACTTGTCACCATTAGGAATCCTTTCTTGTAGCAACTTTGTCAAACCTTCCATGTCTAATTTTAAACCTTCCATGTCACCTTTTATTTCTAATTTTAAACCTTCCATGTATCCTTTTATTTCATTCATCATCGCTTTTAGTTCATCTTTGGTTTCTCTTTGTTGCAGTTGGTCTCATAATTTTGATATATCATGTTGTATTTCTTCTTCTTCATGTGTCATAGTAGAGATTTATGAGGGTTTAATGGGTGTAGATTTTGTTTTTTGGGAGGAATTTTGGAACCAATTAATGATATATATGCTTCACTATTCTCTTTGTATCACTTCAAACTAATGTTTCAAACAAAAGTTATGCAAATTTAAAAATCACACTTTTTAAGAGCTTGATTTTGAGCTTCTCGATATGGCTGGCCTTGAAAATGTCAGATCTATATGATTTTGGCCTCACAAGCTCTGAAATTGCATCCCGAGGTAACTATTTTTGTGCTCTTTCCAACGCCACAAGTCAGTATGATATTGGATTATTCAAGGTAAAGTTATGCCAAACCTCCCACGATGACTTGATTATGGACTGGTTCGGTAGAGTGAACTTGTATGGGATGCAAAGTGCCAATTTTTTAAACTTTGGCTTTGAGAAACTAAAGTTCATGCAATTTCGGTAACTTTTTATGGAATCCAAATCCGATGCTAAAAGAGAGAGTTATGATGATTTTCCCCGGGACGCATGTTTGAGACTAAATTATGGAGCATACAAAAATACTATGTTGCTTGGAACATATCTATGAAAATATAGCGAACCAAGTTCCAAAATTGTAACCATATGTTCATCAAGATTTTTCCTCCATGTCGTAGTAATTTCACAGTCTGAAGCTTCACAAAAAAAAGGTTATAGATAAAATTCCACAATGGCTCATTTGAAGCAACAAAACTGTAGGATCAAGAGCTTTGATATCAAATGTTATGTATCCAAATAATATATAGCAAAAAAACATAAGAAAATATAGTTCAACAATTATATAATAAGCCACTTCAAGGGGGAAACCTCAATTTACATCACATAAATGAACAATTCTTGGATGATTCAAATGACAATACCTCCTTGGTATATATAGGAGTATAAAGGGTCAAAATATAATTAGGGCCTACATAACAATAATGATGTAAGGGCTAAAAAATAACAATAGTGGGCTTTTATGGGGCACACAATTAACAATTAGGGGCATACACTAGTATTATAGGGACCTAACATACTCACTTTCAAAATAACGACTATGTATAGTTTCAAGTTTTTATCATTGTGCTCTCCATGGCACATAATCTTGAGATCCTATCCCTAAAGATCTACAAAGAATCAAATATAGTATGTAAATGGATGAAAAAATGTCAATTGCTACCACTTAACTCTCTGAAACTTCAACCGTGTCTAGCTTGAGCGGTTGTGAATACAATTGTTGTCTTCCCCCTTAAGATGCAAATCCCACATTGTGGCATGATTCTCTTCATGAACCCTATGTTTAATATCATAAACATCTTGAGTTTGTTGATAAATCCTTGACTTTTCACTGTTTGATTTAATCCAAATACCATGCTTAGAATGAGAAGAAGTACACACACCCCCACATACATATAAACAGATATAATACTTTATCTAAACCTATTAATTACAATATTTAAGCCAAACCTATCAAAGTCACACACTCTCTCTCCTTATTAATTTGTATTTTTTGGAAAATTACATGTTCATTAAACTTAAACTATAATAAATCATCGATAACCTATTATTTTATAAGAGTAGAGACAACATACACCATATGCAACTCTTATTTAAGTGGATAAGGCTATCTCTAATAAATAGGGACTACATTCTTTTGTAAAAATAGAGACAAAATACGCGTGAAAATGTGAAGATGGGTTACACTTTTGTGATAAATGCCTCCAAAAAATTCACAATCTCAATTTTTCGGTAGAACGGATTTTTTTTTTCAACTGAATTTTATAAATTTATTCGACTGAACTATTATACTAAAGTTCAGCCAAACTTTTGGCTATTTAGACTAACGCTGACCGTTAAACGAATTTTTTGTTGGAGTTGAAAAAATCGGCAAAAAATAGTTCGGGCGAATAAATGATTCGACCGAACTATTGTTTTTGGTTGAATTATTTATTCAGAGAAAAAAACTTTTATATATATGATGGGACAGACCCTGCTACGAAGTTTTCTTCTCTTTTTATTTTTTAATGTGGTCTGTCGAGCGCTGTGAGCTTTGTTGATTTTTGAATGTGGTCTGTCGAGTAGCTCTATTTATTTTTGAATGTGGTCTATCAAGCGTTGTGAGCTCTGTTGATTTTTTAATGTGGTATGTCGAGCGTTGAGAGGTTCGTTCATAATTTAAATTTACTTCTCTGTTGAGCATGGTTGGTTTGATTCGAAGCCGAGTGCTGTGAGGTTTCTTCGTAATTTAAATTTTTTGTTTACAAGAATTTTTGAATTGGAATTTTTTATAATGTTTTTTTTTTGTATCTTGGCGCCAGAGGAATTTTCGTTGGTTGCACTCGTTGCTGGCAGTTTTCTCAGCCTCCTCATCCAGATTAGGTAAGTCACCCAAGGCTCCTAATGAACTATCTACAATGATGATCATGAATTCACATAAATCTCTCTACCCATATTAAATTTCAATGAAGACATTGATTGTGATGATGTAAAATCTTTATAATGTGAAAAGAGGCATCTCGAAGCTCCATTATTTGCAGAACACAGAAGTGCATGCCATATTTTTTCCGTGTAATTGTCCATCTTGTAATGATTTAGTTTTCATTTTTCAGTTTCCATACCATAATAAAATAAATCTCGGCTTATTACAAGAAGTTGAGATTGTCTAAGTTTAATTGTCCAACTAGTTTTTGAAAATGTTGTGATCTTTGAAATAGGTATCATTTTCTCTTATTATATTTTACTTGCACTTGCAACACCACAACATTCCAAGAGACTGACATTCAGATTAGCTTATTAGATTTTACAAATTCTCTGGGTAACTTTTCATTGAACAAAACACATTTATCTAAACAATGGTAAAGATATGTAGTCCATCTCTTGATAAATCCATTCATGAGAAACTTATGCATTGAAAACCTTAACATTATTGTCAGTCATCCTAATTTTCAGAATAATATTCGACAATTTGTGGAATAAGAGTAAGGTCGATTTTTTAGGGTCATTTTTGTCACTCCAATTCTTGACTAGTTTTGAATTGAATATTCTGAAATAAACAAAGGAGATTCGAATTTTGGATTCTCTTCAAGACTTGCTTTGATGTCTTCAACATCTTCCTTCTTCATCTCTTCCCTTAGTTTTTCATTATTCAATATTTTATTCATGTCATAGTGTTGGGAACAGGTACCCTAGGGTCAATTTTGGGGTTAAAAGCCCAAGTTTTGGGGCTAAAGGCCCAAGTTTTGTATAAAGAATGTAAAGTCTCTACATTTTGTGGTTGCCAAGCATGAATATGTAAAGAGTCATCACGAGTTTCTGCCCTTATTTTAGGTAACTTGTGTTAGCTTTATGAGATCCACCCTTGGTCCGCGGACCATGGAATGTATAAAAAGGAGAGTCTTAGAAGAGTCTAAGCAGTTCTTAGTAGTTTTTGGCAATTGATTGATGTAATGGGTATGTGAGAGCTAAGAGTGAAGAGTCTTAGCGTAGGAAAGAGGCTCTGCAGCTAAGTGCATAGATGCCTAGAGTAGAATTCTACAACTGAGTGCGTGGACCCCTGCAGCAGTGTGCGCAGGGTAGTCAAGGTCTCTAAAGGAGATCTGAACATCAATAAAGAGAATTATTGTAGAGTTACTTGTGTATGAGCTATTTTACTTCTGTTATGAATGTATGTGGTTATGCTATGTTGAATACTAGGTTTATGATTTAATGCTGTATTGATGCACGAATCTATGTGTTTTAATTTATTATATGAACGCAAGTAAGAATATCTATTTACGCGAAGATAATCATAATGCATGTTGAAGTTATCCACCACTTAAGCTAATCTGGGTAAATATAGTAGTAAGAGTAGTCACAAAGGCGCGTAAGTGTCTGAATTGCCTATTTAGGGTACACGAAGGACGATCGCAGACCTTTGCAAAGGTCTCGAAGCCAAATAAGAGAAGTATATCGATAAGCCCTAAAGGGCTTATTGGTTTGTGCGAAGGAAGGTTTAGGGTATAAAATGACATCACTACCATCTCAAGGTGCAGAAACTTGGTTCCTGCATCCCCCCATACTGCTTCAGGTGAGACTTCAGTCTGTGTTCCACAGATTGATGCCGAAAGGGCCAGTAGTGTAGGGATTTTCTTGGCTAATTAATGCTGAACCTGGGTCAAGGCCCATCAAGCCAACAAATAGTTCTGTTTCTGGGACCAGGATCTGCATAAAGAGATGTGTGATGTTGCATCACTGGAATCCAACTAAGAAAGAGATCAAAGACTAGTTGGATAGAAAGATCCATGAATTCGCAGCACAAGAGAACATGAATCTGCGATTGACGAAAGAATAGTGGTTGGACAGATACCTGTACACAGAGATACACGAGATCTTCTTATGTTCCTTCCCAGTCGAGTTGTACGAGTGGATCGCGAAATTGGCAGACGGCCAAGGAAGGTGGAGGCTTGATGGTCCAATAGTCTGGACATCAAAGTTAGTGTGGAGATTAGAACCCTCTGAAGATAAGATCGCACGCGCTGTTGATCATTGGCTCGATCATATCATTTTTTGGCTTGATGGGCCTTGAACCAGGTTCAACATTAATTAGCCAAGCAAATCCCTACACTACTGGCCCTTTCGGCATCAATCCACGGAATGCAGACTAAAGTCTCACCTGAAGAAATATGGGGGGATGCAAGAACCAAGTTTTTGCACCTTGAGATGGTATTAATGTCGTTTTATACCCTAACCCTTCCTTTGCATAGAATAATAATCCATTTTAGGGCTTATCAATATACTTCTCTTATTCTACTTCGAGACCTTCGCATACCCTAAATAGGCAATTCAGACACTTATGTGCCTCTATGACTACTCTTACTACTGTATTTACCTAGATTAGCTGAAGTGGTGGATAAATTCAACGTGCATTATGATTATCTTCGCGTAAACAGATATTCTTACTTGCGTTCATATAACAAAGTAAAAACATAGATTTGTGCATCAATACAACATTAAATCATAAACCCAGTATTCAACATAAAATAACCGCATACATTCATAACAGAATTAAAACAGCTCATACACAGCTATCTCCAGAATAATTCTCTTTATTGATGTTCATATCTCCTTTACAAACTGTTACTACCCTGCGCACAGAGCTACAGGGGTCCACACACTCAGCTGCAGACTTTTACCCTAGGCGTCTGCGCACTCAACTGCAGAGCCTCTTTCCTACGCTAAGAATCTTCGCTCTTAGCCCTCACAGACCCATTACATCAATCAATTAACAAAAAATACTAAGAACTTCTTAGACTCTTCTAAGACTCTCCTTTTTATACATTCCCATGGTCTGCGGACCAAGGCTGGATCTCATAAAGCTAACACAAGTTATCTAAACTAAGGGCAAAAACCCTTGATGAATCTTTACATATTTGCACTCAGTGAACAAAAAATGAGGATACTTTACATTATTTATACAAAAATTAGGCCTTTAGCCCCAAAACTTGGGCTTTTAACCCCAAAATTGACCCTAGGGGACTCGTTCCCAACAGGCCCCCAACAAAAATCTAGTGACTCACCCTCGAGTCACTCTACTAGCGCTAGGATCTTATCGCGAAGACCTCCTAGCTCTACTTGCACTACTGCAACCTTGGCGGTACACTGTGTCGCCGCCTGCTTAGCCTGCTCGACCAACTGCTCTATCACTGGTCCTACGCTATCTGCCTATATTTTCTGCTGCGTTTCCTGTAGACTAGCCAATTTTCCTTCAATGGAGGTTGTGAGCACATAGGCTTCATCTAGCCAAGGCCCCAACCTGGCCTTCAGTACTGCCTCCTTGCGTTGTGCTGCATCCACCTGTTCCTTTAGTGCCTTCGCTTCCTGCAACTTCGCCAGCCTCTACATGATGGAAACGGTGTGCGTCGTTGCTTTGACCTTGTCATATTTCTGTTGTAGTTCCCTTGCTTCTGTTTCTAGCCGTTGTACATTGGGATATTCCTATAGGCTAGTAACTATTTTGAGTGATTGCTCGAAGAGCGAAGTGCACTCCTTAACTATGGTCTCTACTGGGGCAACTGCATCCTTGACAGCTGCCTCGCGCTTCTCTCTGACTTCCAGTGGAGACGAAGGTTGGGCCCTAAACTCAAGTTCTATGATCTTAAGGTTCAGCTCAAAATGAACCTTAGCCAACTCCGTCCTTTTGTCACACACACTCGCAGCGAGCTTCCAAATTATTGTGTCGAGTGGTGCATCCTTTGGGATATTCAGCTCTGGAACAGTTCTGCGGGTCTCAGCTACCACAAATATGGTGCGCTCATTATTCTCTATAATCTTCTTAAGGAGATCAAGCGCAGAAGTCTTTTCTACGAACATCTGGGCATTGTTGACCCTTTGCTCACTGATGACATTCAGCACACACTGCTCTCTGACCTGAAGTTCCGTGATCACATCATCTTGTAGGGTGTAAAGGGCCTCACTTGGTAGCACAGCCAAGTTCAACCCAACCTTCTTGAGGGCGCTGACAATGGCCTTGTTAGATTCCACTTCTATAGTCAATGCTCTATCCAGCAACACGATGGCCCAGGTATCCAAGAAGCGGATCAGATCTGCTACGTTTGAAGTCCGAGGTGCCAAGCTATTTGACGTTGCGCTGCGTTATCCCACACTAGTCTGCACTTGAGTGGCCTGGATCTGCAACTCGTGCATACCTATCTGAATGGCGACCAAGGCTTGATTTTGCTGTTGCTCGAACTGCTGTAGCAGTTCTGCGGTTGCATCCCTCACTGTGTCCTTGATATTGTTCATTTCACCTTCAGTCAAAGTGATCGGGTCAAGTGATGATTTGTTGGCCTTGGAATTCTTCCGCTGCCCTACTTTTTCCTCCTCCCTAGTGCGCTTAACCCGTAATGGAGTAGTCTCCAGGTTTGCACCTCCCTATCATGACTACTGCTCATCTTCCTTCGTCTGCTGCAAAGGAGACTTATGACTTCTATCAGAGTCACAGTCTTCCTCTTATTCTTCCTCCTCTTCGGCCTGCTTCTTAGCAGCACGCTCTGCCTTAGCTTTTTCTTCAGCTTCCTTTTTCCTTCTGTCGGCCAACTGCTACATCTTCAATCGTGCCTCTTTCTTCTTCTTCTTTGCAGCGGACTTACTAGACCCAGCTAACAAGTCTGACTCCGTGTGCCACTCTGATGGAAAACTCTCCAGGACTGCAATGATTGCATTGTCCATTGCCAGGTACGGAAGATCATACCATTTTTTTCGGGTTCCTTGTAGAGTCCGAAGATTGTCCTACCATGACATCCTTTTTACCTAATGATCCTCTCTTTTCCTATATATTTACCACCTAAATAAAGCCATATCCACTAGGTTTTGATGAAGGTATGCAATAATATGTCTTCTTGTTCATATTTAACTTTATACCCTATTGTTTTGTTAAAGTTTGCAATTGGCTATCGAATCAGTTTGTTTCTGCAACTAATCCAGGTTTTTGTAGCTGTCTCCATTATTTGCAAGGTTTCAGAGTTCTAGGTTAGCAGAAAAGGGTGCGGATGGATAGAGGATGGCTCCCTCGTGGATCCCTTCCTATCCCCTCGAAACTATTTGCTAAGAGAAGCACAGGAGATCACGGTCAAACTCCAAGTCAACCACCGGATTAATGCAGAACAGAACCTGAGATCGATTGAAACCTTATCGTTTTGCTTTCAGAATAGCAAAATGAAGGTTTAGCGATATAAGTTTAGATAGGATAGAGATATTAGGCTTGAATTATTCATACAATTATGCCAAGATACCTGCTATAAAACTTATGGCCGCACTGTGATTTGGGTGCGCGCCGAATGATATAATTTTGAACAGTTTGTGAATTCCGTGTGAATAGAATTGGTTTTTGTGTGCAAGCATTGTGTTGATTGGAAGCTATGAACTTCTATGTGGAGGGCCCCTATGAACAGTGATAGTTTTTAATCAAATGCAATACAATTTCCTTTCATTCTTCAATTTCTCTGTTAACGCAGCATAATGATTTCACCAGCAAGTTGTTATTTGCATAAGAACTTTCATTTGCTTTATACCTAGTTCAGTCTGTTATTTAATTTGCTTTATACCTGTTACATCATGGTCATTTCTTATTATCTAACATAATTGAAGTGTGTTTAATTCATAATATAGATGTTGCTTGGATTATTTTGTTTGAACAAAAATTGAATAAGTAAAAGAGTGAGAGTTCTCTCTTAAACAATTGAGTTCAGACAGTATTTATCCATAGCTGATAGAATAAGTTTCTCTTTGCACTTAGAGAATTAGAAGCTGCAGCATAAAGAGTTAGGATCAAAAATCCCAAAACAATCTAATACAAGTAGGACCACTCTCACACCATCTGCAAACTAATTAAATAGAGATTAACTCCTAGGAAACTTAACCAACATCCTTAAGAATTACGACACTAATATAATTGACAAACACCACCTCCATCTTAAGTTTAGATCTTAACAAATACATAATTACCTAATAAATAACTTCTAAGCACATATTCTGCACCTGTACTTCATCAGTCTACACACCTTAGTTGACAATTTATGACTGACAATTCAAAGACATTGAATTGACCGAAGATTTTGGCGCCTGTTGGCTTATATGGGCCTGACCCAGGTTCAGAAGAATTATTTAGCTAAGCAAATCCTGTAGCTACTGGCCTTGTCGGCAAGAGCCCACGAAGCGCGGACTTAGGTCTCACTCGAGGTAGTAGGGGAGGGTGCTGGAACCAGGTTTTCGCACCCTTGGGATGTCTAGATGTGGACTGGGGGTTTCGCGCACCGTTCTGTAACTTTGCCCTACTCTGTATTCGCGCAGATCCAGAATACCTCTTACTATCTACCAGCGCGTAGTCTACAGATCTAATCTATTGGATGAAGTATTGTAACTCAGATCTACTTAGAAGGGTCTTTAAGCAGATATTTAACAGATTTATTCAGTTCGCATATTAAGATTAAACCCAAATTCACAAGTATTCAATAAGCGATCATATGTGCAAAATGGTCTTATTATTCATACAAAATGCCAGATTTGCGATAATTCAAATTTGACACAGAATTCTTAGAAGGAACTTATCTTTATTTCCACCTATCACCAGTACATCCAAATCCGCCCTGTGCACTCAGCTGCAGAGGTCTGCGCACATAGCTGCGGACTCTTCCAGGCCTCTGCGCACACAACTGCAGAGCCTCTATCCACTACCCAAACCCTTGAATCGGACTTACAAACGCTTTTAGAATTCTTTTCTCAAAATACCATTACATGACAGATCCAAAACTATACAACCAAACTTAGCTTTTCTACCCATAGAGCCTCGCTCTATTTATACCTTTCCATGGATCACGATCCATGGGCGGGCTGACTCAACTTACATTTCTTTAAATTATTTTTGGGTAGACTACTGTTATCGGGAAATCTAGTGTCTATGCAGAGCTGCTAGTCCCACTAAGGCTGGTAGCTACCTTAGAAACAAACAAACTAAAACTACTTTCGTTTTCCTTTATGAAAAATAGATAAGAGGGGAATAAAGGAGACCAACCTCTGTCTTGCACTTGGTTCCTTGCTTGATTCCTCTCCCTTCTGATAGATCTTTGCCACTCGCTTCCTTGTCTACCCAGCTTCAAAGAGCACCTGTAGAATCAAAGCAGCATAACACTATCCAAGAACATAGATCTATTATCATAAACAATATAGGACCAGATATATATTGACCACACAAATGCATATAACATCAATCATACAAGAATGTGGAGGAAAACTTGAATAGCTTTATTAATAATCAAGAAAGAGCAAAGAGGATTACAACCAATTGTTCTAACCCAGCATCATCCTCTCAGCAAGAAATCCCTTCTTCACCTCATGAAAAGCTTAGATCACCCAACACTATGATATTGCACCAAGAAACCAACAACACTTCCTTACAAGATACAAAATTCCAGCCTCTGGATCTCTGGGATGAGGGATCCATATATAGATGTTTGCAAGGGGGGTGAGTCAGCTTTTGAGATTTGATTAGTGTCCTCTCTCTGATAGTTCTTGATTCCACTTGGAGATTGATGATATCTTACTCATTGTTGGGCGAATGCATAGAGGCAAGTGTCACAGGAGAAGTTTCTAGAAGATTCCATGATCCTCCACCTTGCAGATTGACCCTGCCATTTGTCCACTCTCGCCCATCACACCCCATAGAATGTCTTTTCAAGATGCATCACACCTCCTGTGTGTATTTAGGTGGGATGCAGTGCACTTTAACCATGGAGCAGGTGAGATGGTCCAGTTTTGACCAGTTCCGAGCAGTTTTTCATGAAGAACTTCTTGGAGAAGATGTAATCAGTTGACCTTGTTCTTTTAGAGGTTGGAACAACACTTTTAGGGACTTAAGATCCCTTGGTTTATGGACATTTATGATTGGGGTTGCAGTGCCCAAAAATTTCTATAACAGTTGCCCCTTAAAGCATGAGGTCATTAATCTGTTGATGTCGGGTGAAATGCTTTATCATGAGGATCTGAAGTTCTTTCAAGCTGGAAGGCGACTTGTAATAAGATACAATACAATACATTATCTTCATAATATTTTCATGATCTAGCTGAGGCGGGCATTCCCATGCTCAACTTTATAAATTCATTTTCATGTACATAAGACAGACAATCGTCTGAGTGTAGACTGATGATTCTGGTAGAGCCATCATCCCTTAGGTTGGATGATTATCTGTGCAATAATGATGTACATTTGATGTCTTTATTTTCCTGAATATATATCGCAGCCCGGATGGATGAAACTAGATCTGGGGTCTTCAATCTCGTTCGATCTTCACTCAAAGTACAAGTCGATCCATGTGAGAGATGTTCTGGAGTCGAACATGGAATGACATCGCCTGATAACCAGCCAATGATGTAAGTTGTTAATAGGAGCGAGAGGAATCACCGATAATGATGATGACCCTCAAGGTACTACAGTACAATTCACGTGGTGTGAATAAGGGACTTGGCGTCGAACACCACGCAAGATATTTCGGTCGAAGGCCATTGATGTAAACCTGTCGTCGGAAGTGAGAAACTTGCCATTGAGGCATGCAAGCTTCAAAGTACTGAAAGGGTTGTTCCTAGATCGACTTCTTGGATAATGATCTGATGTCGACAAGAAGCGATCCGTCATAGGAGGGCCTTAGTGAATCCCACATCAATGACCTGGAACGGAGCAAATTATTTTAATGGAGGTGAAAACAATCTGGTGATATAAGGTTCAGGGTGGCGGTCATGAAAGAATGGAGCGTAAATGTATTGCAGTGGGTGAGACACAGGTGAATTCTCTGAGCGACTTCTCTTGAACATATCGGCGACACTGACATGATGGATTGGTAGCATTAACCCCAAATATGGATGGTGTGACGGAACCATGGTGATGTGACCAGTGAATGGAACAACCCAACCCGACTCGGATGCGGAGTGAAAGTGTCATGTTCAAGAGCGACTTGCTACTGATAAAGTTTCTTCAAGTTTTCTTCCCAATTTTTCCCCAGTCATTGCTGACCAGTACCTCTTTATTTTTGTCAAGCTTGAGGAGGATAACATATGCTTGTTCTATAATTTTCCCTTCGGTCAAACCCATCGCTATGTTTTAACGAGCCTAGCGATAGTGAAACTCGTTCTTGTCTGTATGGACAAGTTTGTCGCTATTTGGTTTTAACGAGTTTAACGACAAGGATAACTCGGACCTTTTCAATTTTAGAGAGTCTGAAAAAGGGATGTAAAGAAAAATCCAATAATCCTTTTTTGTCATATAATCCCTTGAGTTCGAAAAAGTATAAAACAATACAAAAGGGATGAATTTTCGGTACTTTTAACGAGCCGAACAAAACAAGCGCTCGATCTTTTTGTGTAATGATCCCTCAAGTCCAAAAAGATTAAAATCTAAAGGAGGGATAGCACTTCCGGTCCCTTTAACGATATGGAGAGGCCAATGGCTCGGCAATCTTTTCATATTTTACGAGTCAGTTGAAAAGAGCTTAAAGGAGAATCGTTTTTTGAGGAACGAGTGATAAATTCGGGTAGCAGCTGATTCCAAGTAAGGTTTGGAATTTTCCAATCACGGTAGTGTCACAAGGATGGCTAACAGGATCACTCTTTGCAGTTGTTCCTAAAAAGGGTAAACAATCAAATGGAGGTGAATAATTGGCCAATACAGAGTGGAAGTGATGATGAGAACACGACCAAGGCTTCAAAGGCTGGTGATAATACATTCACGATGGTTATTTACCGGAAAATGGTTCATTTTTTAATGAGCTTAAACTCTGGGGGAACATTTGCTCATTGCTTATGTTTATTTTTTAACGAGCTTGAATTCCGCGTTAAAACTGCTCGATTAATCCAGTCGTATAATAAGGATGTCTCATATATAAAAATGACATTTTTCCAAAGCTTTGCCCCGCATCCTTTCTTTATGCAAGTTAGGAAACTACCAATCCTACGAGTTTAAAGGGTTAGAGGACCTATAAATTTAAAAAATAAATGGTCGCTCTTTGCTTGCATGCCAAAAGGTTTGCATGCCCCCAGGTATAGTGAAGCAGAGTTTCGAGGTTACCCCTCAATTTGCAGACAAAACATTTGTTTTATCGGGAAAGGCCTACCTTTTCAGGTTACCCTTCAATTTGCAGACAAAACATTTGTTCTATCGGGAAAGGCCTACCTTCTAACGGAGGTATCTTATTCTGGTCTAATCCCATTTTCCAAAATGGACAGGTGTGTCAACCAGTCATATATCCTCTGCGGAAACCTACCCTATACCCAAGGTTTTCCTGTTGAAACAGGCCAGGGTGCATGCCCCCTGGGTTTTCAGTCATATCCTCTGAATCACTCGCACTCATCAGGAGGACAGACTGGGGATTGATGAGACATTCCTTGCATGAAAAGACCATTCAGGGTTGGTGTATGACTATTTTCTATGTGTGAACCGGGGAATGAAAGCTAGTCTATGAGCTTGACCACTCTTCCTTCATGCGGAAAACGCATTACTCTAAAGAGTGAGGAGACAATGGCTCCCATGCAATAAATATAGTCTCGTCCAAGGAGTAGATTATAATCTAGGGGTCCTTGGACTACCATTATGTTCATGTGAACGGTTTTCCTTCTCAATGTTATCGGAACATTGGGAAGGATCCCTAACGGTCGACTGGTTCCTTTGTCAAAGCCTGTTAGATTTCTCATCTCAGGCAAAAGCGATGGCGAACCAAGCGCTTTCCAAGCAGTTGAGGAAAGGATACTCACATAAGCCCCTTCATCTATGATGGTACTGGCCATGAACATTCTGTATATTTGAGCAATGATCCGAAATGGTACACTAGCCGGTAAGCGGGGTCTGCCTAGTAGATTCCAATAGAAGGAAACAACTAGGTTGCTTGGAGGTGGGACCGAATAGATGGCTGGATACAACTCTGACGAACTTCCTTCCTGCGGTAAAGGAACGGGTAGACTGCCCCCATGTTCATTGGAGTCTGTGCTTACGAAGAGAATTTGAACGATGTCATTCTTGTTCTCTTCGGTGACTGTATCATTTGAAGATGGATCCTCTAAAGGCAAGACCGGGTCAACTGCCGCTTCGACCCTTTGACTTTCGTCTGGTGTGGATTCAGGTGGTTTATCTTCAATGATAGATGCTTCGGCCGACCACAAGGGCGTGTCAGTTGGATTTTCAACTAGTGATGGACTCGGCAAGAGCTTCTTATATCCAGGAGGAAGTCGTAACGGTGAAACCGGACGGTCGTCCAAAACTCTTTTAGCCTCGTCTAAGAAGGGACAACAGTGGACGGCGTGATCGCCTTCACACAATTTACAAGGAAATTTACATCTTCCTTTTTGTCCAGGGGCTTCACTTTCACTAGTTGACGGTGTACCTTCAACATGATCATCAGAGGTTGACGACACCAGATTGTGCAAACGAGGAGACCAGTCCCTTAAGATCCGAGGGATGCAAGGACAATCTCGATGATAGTGGTCTCCTTTGCAAATGACACATGGCGATTTAGGCCTGGATGGTGCAGTGTGTGGATTTTCACTAGACGATGCCTGGTCGCCCCTTTTCACCTTTGGCTCCTTCTTCTTCTTCTCTTTCTTCTTCTTCTCCTTCTTCTTCTCAGTTACTTGATTTTTGGCCTTACCAGCTTCATCAAGCGAAGAGGAAGGAGGAGAGGAAGAATTGGACGAAGTAGAGGGTTGGGGGGTAACTTTGGTATCGTTTAGTTGCTGACTTGATTGTTCAAGAATCATAGTGTTCTGAACGACAGAGGTTGAGAAGAGCCATACGGGCAAGCCGATTGTCAATCCTGGAAGCGCCAATGTGGCCATATGGGGTGCACCAACATCTCCCCAAGAGGAGAAGGGACTAGGATTTCCTCCAAGAGGAATTCCTTGGTTGCTGGACTCCATTTTTCTCAACCTAAGACCAACGTAGGAAAGGTGATATTTATTCCGTTTAAAATAAATTTTAGACGCTTTGACACAACTTGTTTTTTCAATTTTTAAGAGTCGTGAAAAAACAAAAGATGACTCTAGTCGCCTTCAATTTTTAATGAGCCTGAAGTGACAAGTGCTTAGATGGACCTTTTCCTTTAAGGAGTCTGAAAATGAACGAAAGAGACTGCTCTGGAAATCTAGACAGAGGGATTACCAAACCAATCGCAAAACTGCAGAATACTTTTTACGGTACGGCAGTCAATCTTCCCGAATGCTGTGTTCAGTGCATTGTGATCAATAGGGCGGCAGACACGGCTTCCTATGGATAAAGGATAAAGCCTATTCTGGTCTCCCAATATATACTCGACGATACGTGGGAGCACAAGTCTGTACTGGCACTTATCGTCTCAAAGTGGAGGAATCACCCAACCAACAATGAAAACAACAGTTACCAGGCTTTACGACACCGGAATATGTCTCTAGCCTAGACTTCTAGATGTTTTGCGTTAGGTTCCAAAGCGTTTTTAGATTCATTAAATTTATTTTACAGTTGATCTTGCTTAAGAAGTTTTCCTTTCAGGTTCACCGCGTGATGTGTATGTACAATTCCTAAAATGCAATCTAAGATGATAAACAGTCGTTTAATCTTCTTTTTGCCATGAAAATCCTAGCTACTAATGAAAGAGAGATGGCGTTCTTTCAACATAGAGCAGAGAGCACACACTATATGCACTGTCCTAAATCAAACCAACAAGCAGTCTAAATGCAAATGCACATGCATGTATTTGTTTTCAGCCTTCTTAATGTGTGAATGATAAAAAGAAAGCTAAGCGCAAATCTGAATTATTTTTCAAAGCGACATTACTAGCAAGTTTCTTTTCAAGACAAAATGAGGACAATGATGACACTTTGCGACTTGGAATTCAAACTTGCTTTCGACACTTGAAAACTACTAATTCAAATCAAATACAAGAGTAACAGTGTAATCGACTATCAAGAACAATCGGATTCTCTTATATGACTGAAAACGACACTTGCGACACTTTCAAATCAAGAAACAATAGTACAATTATGCTACTTCTTTGTAAAAGAGAACTGAAAATGGCTCAAAATACATAAAAACATCTACAGTTATTTGCATAATGGAGGTGGAATAATGGCAAGGAAGGGGGTTTCAACAGAGGTGTACTGACTACAGGCAGCAAAACTCTTGAATAGAGCTGAAAAGAGTGAACACAGAAACCAAAGTCTAGGAGCAGGAAAGGCCTTGTCTGATCAGCGCACCTGTAACACAATGAAAAAGAGATGCAGCGCACCTACTACACTCGAGAAGTGCGATGCATCCAGAATTCACAGAAGAGACAGTGCGCTGGACTAGGGACGAGACTTTAACTGAGTTCCGGGTCACAGTTTGCAGCTCAGTTCAGGGATTTAGGCTGAGCAAGTGGTAATCAATAAATCAATCACAAGGGTAAATCTAAAGAGGTTACTAGAGCCACCACAAGGGCAATTAGAGAGCTTGTAAATCAATTGTTCAGTTCATAAACAAAACCTGGAGATAGACTGAAGCAGCATTGATCTACTTTGCACTTGCATAGTAAATGCAGTTCGAAGGTTAGTTGGCTAAACTTCAGGCTCCATCTGTAAGTTTATAAAGCAAACAAATGTAGATAAACAAACAATCTATTCGCTCCCCAGCGGAGTCGCCATTTTGTTATCGGGAAATCTAGTGTCTATGCAGCACTACTAGTCCCACTAAGGCTGGTAGCTACCTTAGAAACAAACAAACTAAAACTACTTTCGTTTTCCTTTATGAAAAATAGATAAGAGGGGAATAAAGGAGACCAACCTTTGTCTTGCGCTTGGTTCCTTGCTTGATTCCTCTCCCTTCTGATAGATCTCTGCCACTCGCTTCCTTGTTTACCCAGCTTAAAAGAGCACCTGTAGAATCAAAGCAGCATAACACTATCCAAGAACATAGATCTATTATCATAAAAAATATAGGACCAGATATATATTGACCACACAAATGCATATAACACCAATCATACAAGAATGTGGAGGAAAACTTGATTAGCTTTATTGATAATCAAGAAAGAGCACAACCAATTGTTCTGACCCAGCATCATCCTCTCAGCAAGAAAGCCCTTCTTCACTTCATGAAAAGCTTAGATCACCCAACACTATGATATTGTACCAAGAAACCAGCAACACTTCCTTACAAGATACAAAATTCCAGCCTCTGGATCTCTGGGATGAGGGATCCATATATAGATGTTTGCAAGGGGGGTAAGTCAGCTTTTGAGATTTGATTAGTGTCCTCTCTCTGATAGTTCTTGATTCCACTTGGAGATTGATGATCTCTTACTCATCCCTGGGCGAATGCAGAGAGGCAAGTGTCACAGGAGAAGTTTCTAGAAGATTCCATGATCCTCCACCTTGCAGATTGACCCTACCATTTGTCCACTCTCGCCCATCGCACCCCATAGAAGGGCTTTTCAAGATGCATCACACCTCCTATGTGTATTTAGGTGGGTTGCAGCTCACTTTGACCATGGAGCAGGTGAGATGGTCCAGTTTTGACCAGTTCTGAGCAGTTTTTCATGGAGAACTTCTGGGAGAAGATGTAATCAGTTGACCTTGTTCTTTTAGAGGTTGGAGCAACACTTTTAGGGACTTAAGAGCCCTTGGTTTATGGACATTTATGATTGGGGTTGCAGTGCCCAAAAATGTCTATAACAACTACCCCTTTGACTTTGACTTGTTACAAATCGCACTCCGCACATCCCGTAGAGTCTTTACCCTGTTTTTACTCAAAATTGCGGGCTTCGCGCCCCATGACCGTTGCGTGGGGCTTCTGCTACCCAACAGTCCCCCAACACAATCATCGTGACTCATCCCGAGTCACTCGGCTGGTGCGGGAATCTTTGTGCGGAGGTCGGTCAGCAACTTCTGCATCTTGCCTGTCTCTTCAACAAATTCGGCTGCGAGCCTCTGTACCTTTTCCAAGTGAGCCGCTGAAGTATCCATATCACTTGTAGCTGCTTGCTCCATCGCACATACTGCCTGCATCTGCGTGACCTTGCCTTCAATGGTTGTAGATACGCTAAACGCTTCATCGAGCCAGGGCTGGATATGGTCTTTAAGGACTACCTCCTGTTGTCGCAGTGCGTCAACTTGGGCTTTGAGCACCTAGGCCTCCTTCATTTTGGCCAACCGTTGTGTGATAGCGACCATTTATGCAGTGCCCCGGGCAGTGTCATAGGCCTGCTGCAACTCCCGCGCCTCGGTTTCTACTTGTTGTATGGTTGGGTTCTCCTGGAGGGAAGTGAGTATCTCGAGCGACTGACCGAGTAGTCCCAAGCATTCACGAACAACACTATTCATTGTTTCTAGTCTAGCTACAACTTCATCGCGATGGTGTTCCCGTTCGGCTAGAGGTGTGGGCGGCTGGGCCTGGAGACAGAGCTCTGCAACCTGTAACGTTAGTTCCTTCTGGTTCCTGGTGGCCTCTTCTTAGGTCGTGCGAAAGCCAGCTGCCATGTGCTGAATCTTGGTAGTGGGTGGGAGGTCCCCGAGGATGGCTAGCTCGAGGACCGTACCACACGCCTCCGTCACAGCTTGTTCGACCTCCCGGTATTGTGCAGCCAGCTCATCATTCCGGAGAGTGATCTGTTCTATCTTTGCCTTCTACTCTGTTAAGATGTAGAACGCATGGCCTTCCCTGGCTCAAAATTCCTGAGTTACTCCCTCTTGCAGTAGGTACAATACATCTCTAGATAGGGTGGATAGATTTAATTCCCAACTGCCTTCATTTCCAGTGGCTGCGGCTTGGACAACACCTGCTGGCAATGAGAGGATGTGTGGCGTGGGCGTACTGACCATCTGCTCAGCGGCGACTATGTCTTCTACGTGCTCGCGAGTGACCCAGCCTGGGGGTCACTCTTGTAAGGCCTATAACTGCACTTTGATCTCCCCCAACACAGTTGTTTGCGCAGTGATCAGTGCGGGCAACGCACTGGTGGTAACATTGCTTGCGGGCTGGCTACTGTCCAGGAATTCTTGTTCCAGAGCTTTCGCTATTTTGGACTTTTTCCAGGCGGTCGGTGAATCCTTGGTGCACGACTGCTTGAGGTGGTCCTGCGTCTCTGTTTCTTGTTGGGGGTCCTGTTCCAAATTCATTCCCTGATCTGCCTGGTTCCCCGTTGTTATCGGGCTCATGGTAGCCCCCTTCTGCAAAGCGGCTTGTTGTTCCTGACATGCTTTTTCTACCAGTTGAGTGAGCCATTGTTGGCGTTCCTTCTTCTGCTGTTGTGCGGCCAATTGGTCGAGAACGGTCTTGTCCGGAGCATGCCATTCCAAAGGCCATGCTGCTAATACTACGTAAATGGCATCATCTATTGCAAGGAACGGGAGTGTAACCTAAGATCATTCTGGATCCTTTCGTGCGTGGATATATACGTGATGCATGTCTGCTTTGAACTCGATCGTGCTTTGAAAAGTATTGTAAATTTTGGGGGACATGTGCGGTCTTCGAGCAATCCATGTCCATATCTTTCCTTCAATAGAAGCCCAAAATACCCGGAATGTGGAAACCCTTGTTGGGTCCTTTATAGCCCAGAGCGAAATATACTGTACTACTTCAGGTAGACTATCCTCAATGCTAGGAAACTAGCTCTCCTGCGGCAAGTCCCCTGTAACCAGAAGGATTTGATAAGAGCAACCATGCATAATGAAAGGTCTTACCTTTGTCCTGTAATTCTTGACAATTGGTCAGAAATTCGTCGCATAAAAATTGTGCCCAATCAAAATGAACCCCCTTGGCACACTCCCCTGCCAATGCGATGATAGGGGCGGGCACCTCATCTGCGTGACACTTTATCGTAAGTTTACCGGCTAGGAGCTGAGTGGCGACTCGTACTGCGCGGTTGCTGATGCTTGCTATGACATACCCCCACTTTCTTTTATCCAGATAGTACTTTTCCTTCACTGTTTCAGTGAGGCCTCCCTCGCTACTGGTTCTGGCTATGTCTATGGGGTTATTCCCTTTATATGAGAGGTGCGTAATCCGGTGGATTAAGTCGGCGATGATTGGGATCGGTTCTTCTAAAAAGAGATATCCATCATGGATGAGACCTAGCAGCTGCTGGATCACAAATATGGTGATGGTCATGGGTTGATAGTGAGGTATCCACCTGAGATTTAGTAGACCGGCCCTCTCCATGCCTAGTAACCACTTCTGCGGTAATAATGTTTCTTCGGCTAGTTCGGGGATCTTTTCGCTATTTGTAAGGTCCCAATTTTCAAATTTGGTGCTTGGAACATGCCCCATTGGCAACCCTTCGAACCTTATGTCGTCCGGAAGAAGTAGGCTTTGGAGCGTAGTTTATGCAGTGTCTACGTCTTTCGCTATCTTGTTCATCCCGATCCATGGAGAAGGATATGGGGGTAATGACAAAAAATGAAACATAGTTTCTTCTTCCTCTGCCTGGGTGTCAATTTGATTGATTAGGTCTTGTAGGTTTTCATCCTCCTCAGTGGGTTCGATGGTCACTGCTTTACCTTTGTCAATTGTTGAGCGTTTGTTGAATCTTGGGGAGGTCCAGATTTGACCCATCTTTTTCTTGTTCTTCCTGGGTCGCGGGGTGCGTGGGGGCTTAGGAACTTTAGGAACTTGAGTCACATCTTCCGGTCCTTCTCGATTTAGCTGCATCTCTTCGGCGACCCATGCTCGGATTCTTACCATAGTACTCATGGAGTGCCTGGTAGCCACATACTTGTTGTTTTTTGTGGTTCACAATGCCAAAAATCTAGTACTGGCCACACACTATGAGATTTGAAAAAATATCTTCCCCCCATTTTCAATTCATTAGTGGTGTTGAGTTGGAAAATATTTGCATATCTCATTTGGAACTTTCACTTTAATGTCCTACCGCCCACTCCTTTCTGACGTGATCTAACCTTCCTGTCAGGGCCCATGTGGCTAACGGTTATCTTTTGACTTTTCCCCACGGTAGCATTATCCTTGAGGCGCAACTACAAACTTGGGAACTGCCTAGCTTGGTGAAGACTCCTTTTTCCGCATGGGTTTTTCCCAGACTGGTTTATAGTCACACACCTTCTTTCAACTGCCCGAGGTGCTGAGGCTGTAGTTTCTACTGCTAGTCAGGTGGATGCACCTTTGGTGCGAGTTCAGCTCGTCCCTGCTAGCTCGGGCTACGAGCACCTCTGAAGCATCTTGGTAATCGATCTGGGGTTTATATTCTTCCGTGAGTGCGGGCGTAGCCACGATAGTAGGGTCGTAGCGCGTTCTGAGGCCCCTCTACTTCGCAGCGCATTTTTCTTCTATCTTTTCTGAGCTTCCTTCTGTCGTCTATTGCAGGCCTAATGAACCTGTGGTATCTATAGCTTCCCTGAGCCCCTGTTAACCTTGGCACTAGTTTGTTGAGGTAACTTCGAGCTACAACTTCTAAGCTGGGTGGATGTCTGTACCTCAGACACCTGTAGCCATGGCTGGTGAGGAATACTTACTGTGTTTCGTACTTCTGACCATGTGTGCGCCATCTGCGCCCTGTCATTTGCATCTTCGAAGTGACACCTTGTCCGGAAGCAGCAGCTGCGCGGAATGTTTTCGTGAATATATTCGGCTGTTCCTTTACTCCTATTGTCACCATCCGATTACAATTGAGCATGGTTACTTCATGTAATCGGTTCTGTCATCATTGAACCTCTTCATCTGAGTCCGACATGCAAGAACTATCGCAGTCCCATGAGAGTCGACCATCCGTTGTTGGATTGACCCTGTCTTGATCCTACGCTATAATCTGGTAGATACAGTCCAACTCGCCATCACTGTTGTCATCATGCACGGGCTCGGTATATCGTGCCCCTTCTACTGGGTCCAACGAGACCACCACGCGGAGAGATTTCTTTTCGAAGATCATTTTTCGTTTCTTGAGATTGATGACTCCATTCATATCTGTTGCCCAATCTATCCCTAACAGTGTAGGATATGGGTTACTATCATCCACAATTTCGATAACCTCAAAGTCGGTTTGGGTGTTGGTGCCATCGATGTCTACTGTAACTCCGTGTAGGCGTCCCATAGGTAGAATCTTCTGTTGGTTAGCCATCCTTAGTTGAATCGGTGACCATTGCAGTGGAGGCCTACCCATGCGTTCCCAAGTCTGCTTTGGTAAGACATTTGCGTTGGACCCCAAATCTAAAACGACCTGATCCATCTCATAGTCTCCGATCTGGACTGTTAGTCGCATTTCCTGCCCAGTGCGCAAAGCATGTTTTCCTAATTTTCGGATCATTCGCGGTTCATCCACTCCCGCACACCGAGTTATCAATTCCTGCAGCCCCTTTACTACTTTAGCATCCCTCAATAAGTTCATGCAGGTTTCCAAGAAGGTGGTTAGCACAGATGTATCCTTCTCTGATCCTAATTGATCCTTACTCCCCAACGTAGAAGCTTCCGCGAAGCTCTTCTTGGCTTCCATAAAGGTTTCCTTCACCCACTCCAAATCAAAATCTAGTTGTTTTGGGGGGGCCTTACGAACCCATGCATCTGTCTCTGGTTGTTTCCCCTTATCTTCTCCGGTGGTCGCGCCACTCTGGAGCATCATATTTACATTCGGCTCCTCCGCACGGGGTTCAGCCTTCATCATCTGGACGTTCTGAGTGGGGTTGGCCAGAAGCACCCCCTTTTCTCGCATCTGAGCAATCAGTGTGGGGCAATCGACTGCTTCGTGGTCAAATTGGTAGCAGTAAGGACAATAGGCTTTGGTCGGGTTTGTGCAATCCCGCACGTAATGCCCCGGCCCTCCACAATTGTAGCAAATTAATTTTCCTCGTCCCCGTCTAGGTCCCATGCCTCCACGACATCGTCTGTGCCCCTAGTACCCTCCCCGCATGAATGGTACGGTGGGATCCTGCCCACGCGCCTCTGTTTGCATCCTATAAGCAGGTGTTCGATCCATCAACATTTGGTAACTGCAACAATTTATTTCCTCGTGGCCTACCATTCTGTAGAAGTTACAAAATAAGTGTTGAGGAGGGGGTTGTTGTAAGCTTGGCAAGAGGTGACAATTTTCCGTGGCATGCTTTCCTCCCACTTCACAGATTGTGCACCAGAGTGCGGGTGCCATGCTTGGCCCAGCCTATACCTCTGGTCGCAACGTTATTGGCCCCCCTCCTGTCACATGGTTCGCAAAGATTGGACAGTGGTCTTTGTCGTGGCCTGGTCCCTTGCATTTGATACACCATACTTCTTCCCGTACCTCAGTCCTAGGTGCCTGTCCGTGTTTCAAGCTTCGCATCTCTAGACATAAGTTTTGTATTTGCACTTGGATTTGCTGTACTCCCAACCCTAGGTCCTGTATTGGGGTTTCATGCAGCTGCATTGCTGCCTCCAGTGCTTCAGCTTGGGTTGAGATCTTTTGCTGCGACAGAGCCGATCTCAGATATGGCGTTAATGATGCGATAAACCAAGCGCGGTGCTGCGCATTTGTCAGTGTCATGTTGGCCTCGTGGATGGAACTTTTTAACCTTTGATCTAAATCCCTTGGGGTTTCACCAGGCATCATTACAATTTCTTTGAACCCAATAACTGACTGTGCTTCTAACTTGGGTCACCCAAATTCCTTATTTAGCGCCTCCTGGATTGCTACCATTCCTTCATTTGGATGGTCACTTGAATATTTCATGTACCAGGTCAATGCATGGTCCTGCATTGCACTAACTAGGGTAGCCTTCTTGATGTTATCATCTGTGATGCCCTGAGCATCCCATACAGATTTTATCACAAACCAGAATAGGCCAGGTTCCTCATTTCCTATCCCCTTGAACGTCGGTAGCTGGACTACGCTCGCGATCTCGAATTTTGCTGGTGGGGTTGGAGGTGGGGTCAGTGTTCGGGTGGACGGATTTGATGTAGGTGACGCGGGTGGTGGGGTGGACGGAGGTGGTATCAGTGGAAGCACTCCCTGATCAATTGGACCGCACTTCCTGGTGAGAATCTCATGAGCTCCTCCTCGCTTTTCTGAGAAATGGAAGCTAAAGGACTGTTCTCTCCTGTTCCGCGATAACCTCTTCCACTCCGTGTTACTCCAGATTAAACGCGCATAATCTATTTTTCACACAACAACATCTTAATACAAGTATTCAATGATTTGATATACCTACCCCGAGGTCCTTGAAGAAACCGCCTTTCTGCTTCGCTATAGCTCACAGTTGTATCTATTGCAAACTCAGTGATAAATCCTCCTATTACCTGATCCAACCAATGATCTACTGCATGCACAATTTTATCTTCTGTGGCTTCTAGCCTGTGCACTAGTTCCAGGGTCCACACAATAGGCTGGTCCAATCTGCACCTTCCCACACTGTCAACTAGCCTTGCAATCCACTCGTACAGCTCTACCGGGAATGACGCAAAGAAGATTTTGTGAATGTCTATGAATATATACCGGTCCAACCAATCTTCCTCTGATACTCGCGAGTTTCTGTTTTCCTGAACTGCGAACTCGTGGAGTTTCAGATCCCACCACTCTTCAATCTCTTTCTTTGTAGGGTTCCAGTGTTCCCACATCAGACACCCCTTAGGCAGATCCCAGTCCTGGCAACGGAACCATTTGTTGGCTTATATGGGCCTGACCCAGGTTCAGAAGAATTATTTAGCCAAGAAAATCCCGCAGCTACCGGCCCTTTCGGCAATAGCCCACGAAGCATGGACTGAGGTCTCACCTGAGGTAGCAGGGGAGGGTGCTGGAACCAGGTTTTCGTACCCTTGGGATGTCTAGATGTGGATTGGGGGTTTCGCGCACCATTCTACAGCTTCGCGCTGCTCTGTATTCGCGTAGATCTAGAATACCTCTTACTGTCTACCAGCGCGCAGTCTACGGATCTAATCTATTGGATGAAGTATTGTAACTCAGATCTACTTAGAAGGGTCTTTAAGCAAATATTTAATAGATTTATTCAGTTCACATATTAAGATTAAACCCAGATTCACAAGTATTCAATAAGCGATCATATGCGCAAAACACTCTTATTATTCATACAAAATGCCAGATTCGCGATAATTCAGATTTGACACAAAATTCTCAGAAGGAACTTATCTTTATTTCCACTTATCACCAGTACATCCAGATCTGCCCTGCGCACTCAGCTGCAGGGGTCCACGCACACAACTATGGACTCTTCCAGGCCTCTGCGCACACAGCTGCAGAGCCTCTATCCACTACCCAAACCCTTGACTAGGACTTACAGACGCTTTCAGAATTCTTTTCTCAAAAACCCATTACATGACAGATCCAAAACCATACAACCAAACTTAGCTTTTCTACCCATAGAGCCTCGCTCTATTTATACCTTTCCATGGACCGCGATCCATGGGTGGGCCGACTCAACTTACATTTCTTTACATTATTTTTGTGGCGGACTACCCCTTTGACTTTGACTTGTTACAAATTGTGCTTTGTGAATCCCATAGAGTCTTTACCCTTTTTTTACCCAAAATTGTGGGCTTCACGCCCCATGACCATTGCATGGGGCTTCCGCTACCCAACAGTGCCATTGTCGGGGAAGTACAATTAGAAGTTAAAAAAAAACCATCATTAATTTAAAACATGACATGCGTAGGGATAGAGACTCTAGTGGTAGATTTTTAGGACGAGGAAGAAATTTAATTCCCACAAATCCACTCACTTCACCATGATTTTGAGATTCAACACCACCTACTCAAACCCGAATTCCATTTAGAGGTTGAGAAAGACTTCCTGAAGTCTTAAGATTAGAAATCCAATCCAGAACTTCACCTACTTCTTCCACTGAAGCTGTAATTGAAGAAAATCCTACATCCCCAACTATAGGAGTAATCTTTCTATACCCCACTGGTGAGAAAATTTGGGGAGAAGAATTAGAAGTTCCTAGTGAAGAAGAGGAATTGGAAACTTATTTTGAGCAACCATTGATAGAGGAACCATAAAGATTAGAAGAACACTATATTAGCTCCGAAGAATCTATCATGGCTGAAGAATGGGAAGGAGAAGTACACAATGTCCTTGGTGAAGAAGATAGGATTGGAGGAAGAGGAAGAGGTAGAGGTAGAGGAGGGGGTAGAGCCAGAGGAAATCAAGAACCTTCGGGATTCCCTATTCTTCATGAAGATACAACCCTCACAATGAAAAATATATCACCCTCAATTCTTCCTAACTTCAACGGGAAAATAAACGAAGATCCGGAGACATTTCTCTTCGAATTTGAAGTATTATGCAGATCATATGACTATCTGCATGATGCTCAAAAGTTAAAATTGTTCCTTGCTACATTAAAAGACTCAGCATTAAAATGGTTCATGAGTTTAGGAGTGCATTCTATAACAACATGGGGACAAATGAAAAAGTATTTCTTAGGAAAATATAGAGATTATTGTATGCGTAGTAACATTAAGGATGAAGTCTTAAAAATGACACAAAAAGAAGATGAAAATCTTGAAGACTTGGTAGAAGGGTTTGTTTATAATGTTAAGAGAGCAAAGATGGATAATTTGGATGAAGAAACCTTAAAAGCTCTATTACTCAGATCTATTAAAGATGAATGGATCGATCTCCTTAACCTAACCGGGAAAGGAGATATTTCCCAACTACCATTCACAAATATTTGTGATTTATGTGTACATATCTAAAGGGGTAAAGCACGAGTTGGAAGGAGTCCTAGAGACCCTCTCTTGTCAAGAATTAACAAATCTACAGCTGGGATAGTTAGTAGGGCAGAAATAGGAAATTTGCTTGACACCTTCAAAACAGATATTTTAGGGAGCCTAAGTGAGCAAATAGACACCCTTAAAATACAAAACAAGCAAACTCTGAAAATGTTGAATTATATATCTTCTGTCCCAAATGTCGGAAGAAACATGCTCTAAGAGGGTGTCCCTTAGACTCAAAAGCCATAGAAACCTGTGTCATATGTGCAAATAATCATGATACGAAGGAATGTCCATCTTTACCAGGTCTTAAGGCCGTATTCAATGATGGAGTATCAGAACCTATAGACCCTCTCTCCTTTATAGACAAAAGACCATGGCAAAACCCCCAACCAAATCAACCACAAGGATTTAGACCACAACTATTTTCCCAGTCTTCACAAAATAATTGGAATTCATCCTGGTAGCCTTGGGCTCTGCCACAATCACAACCTTGGAATAAAGGATGGAAAAATCCTTATGGAGCCTATGCTCAATATCAACAATACTCGCCATCTTACCTTCCACCACAATTCTTACCCCCATCTAATCAAATTTCTCAAGCTAATCAATTGCCACAAGTTCCAGTTCAGAATCCAAACCCACAACTTTCCCTACCATTTCGAAAAAAATCAAATCAACTACCTGCTCAACTACTTCTGAATCCTAATAATAAAATACCACAACAACCAGTGTACAAAATGGAGGGTCATAATCCTCAAACCTATGTAATAACTCCACTAGACCTAAGCAATGTCCAATTAAGTTCTAGAAGAGTATTACCAAGAAAACCTACTGTTGTCATTCAAGAAAAAAGATCTGATCTTCAAAAACACAAAATCAATCAGAAGAAGGGGAGACTTCTCTCCCTAAAAAAGAAAATAAACAAACATAATAAATTCCAACAAATACTCCTATCATAGAACAACCATCGATATCAGTTAAACCACCTTTCCTAGAAAGTTTGAAAATCGATGAAGGAGTAGAGAAACAAATTGTCTTTCCTTATTACAATATGATGGATGAATTGAGAAATGTTTGTGTTAGATTCCCTTATTACAAGCCATCAAAGAGATACCAATTTTTGCAAAAACAATTAAGGAATTAAGTACACAGAGATCAGGGAGAAGAAGAAAAGATATAAAAAGAATTTAGTTAGTCAGAAAAATTGCAGACATTATGATGGGGAATTTGAAAATTCAAAAATATTTAGATCCAAGAAGCCCCATTGTAAAAATTCACATCAATGGAATTGAAATACCAAACACATTAATTGATTTAGGAGCGGCCATAGACATAATGACTAAACAAGTTATGGACACACTTAGGCTTCCTAACCTTCAGTACACACCAACCTTGTTGCAATTAGTAGATAGGTCTGTTATTAAACCAGATGGTGTGTTGGAAGATGTTTGTGTCTCCTTAGATTCTTGGGAATATCCTGTTGATTTCATGGTCTTAACACCCAAGAATAATTTAGGAGGACATCCATTAATTCTAGGAAGACCTTGGTTAGCTACAACTGATGCCTTCATGGGTTGTAGATCAGGCGATATGTTTATCTTAGATGGAAATTACATAAAGAAATTTACATTATATCCCCCTGCAAGAATAATAATAGATACAGAAACTGAAGAATGGATAGAAGATGAAGAAGATATACAACCTATTTTCGCTACTGAACAAGTAAAGGAGGAAGATCAACTTTTAAATTTACTGGAAAATAATGAATCTTCCTCACATTATGATCATAATCAAAATGAGTACCTCTCATCTAAATAAGTATCATTGCTCTCCATGGGACAATTTGGGAATTCCTCCATAGAAATTTTTCCAGGAAAAACCTTGAATGTCAATGAAAACCTAGAAGAAGTGTAGAAGAATCAATTGATAGAAATTTTACAGAAACATTATTCTGCTTTTGCATGGGAATACACTAACACAAGAGGGATTGATCCTAAAACTTGCATACATCATATCTACATTGAACAAAATGCAAGACCAATTAGACAACCTCAGTGAAGAATGAACCCAAACCTAAAAGAATTAGTTAAAGAAGAATCGCAGAAACTATTAAATGTAAATTTCATCTATCTAATATCCGACAGTCAGTGGGTTTCACCCCTAGTAATCGTTCCTAAAAAAATGGAAAATGGAGCGTATGCATCAATTACATGGAATTAAACAAAGAAACATTAAAATAACACTTTTTGTTACCTTTCATAGACCAGGTCTTAGACACTTTAGCAGGAAAAAAAATATTTTTCCTTTTTGGATGGGTTCAGTGGATATAACCAGATTCAGGTGGCCCCTGAAGATCAAGATAAAACCACGTTCACTTGTCCATGGGGAACTTATGCTTACTGAGTACTTCCCTTTGGTTTATGTAATTCTCCACCAACATTCCAAAGAATAGTCCTCGACATTTTCTCTGACTTTATCCATGATTGTGTGGAAGTGTACATGGACGATTTCATAGTCTATGGGGATTCTTTAAATGAAGCATTGGAAAATTTGGAAAAATTATTAATAAGATGTAAAGAAAAAAATCTCTCACTAAGCCATGAAAAATGCTTCATGATGTTTAACGAAGGAATTGTTTTAGGTCATCATATTTCAGGACATGGAATCAAAGTAGACTCATCTAAAGTTGAAATCATTTCTAAATTATCGGTGCCAAGTTGTTAAAAGGATGTTAGAAGTTTTCTCGGTTTTACTGGATACTATAGAATATTTATAGAAAACTTCACAAAAATTGCATCCCCACTCTTTAAATTACTCACCAAAGACTGTGAATTTAGTTGGGACTCCGAAGGTCAAGCTGCCTTTGAAACTCTGAAAAAGAGAATTTCTGAAGCACCCATCTTAAAAGGACCTAACTAGAAATTACATTTCTATATCTCAACAGATGCTTCAGATTCAGCCTTAGGAGCTATGTTAGGACAAAAATATCTTACTCCTTATGCAATCTATTATACCAGTAAAAATTTAACTCTTGTAGAGTTAAATTATACTGTAACCGAAAAGGAGTTTTTAGCTGTAGTTCATGCCATTAACAAATTCAGACATTATATAACTGGCTATGAAACCTTTGTTCACACAGACCATTCTGCCATTAGATACTTAATGAATAAACCAATCACCAATGGAAGAATAACTAGATGGCTCCTATTTTTACAGGAATTCAACATAACTATTCTATATAGACCAGGAAAACAAAACACAATTGTCGATTTTCTATCTAGAATACAAAATGAAAACAATGATCAACCCGTAGAAGATAAATTTTCAGATGAATATATTTTTGCAATATTTACTAAATCACCTTGGTATGTAAATATTGCTAACTATTTGGCCACAGGAAACATGCTATTTTATTTATCCCCCACAGAAAAGAGAAGAATAGTCCACAATAGCACATCCTATTCATGGATAAATGAAGAACTATACAAGACAGGACCAGATCTCACCATCAGAAGATGTGTTGGCGAGGATGAAATACCGAAGATACTAAAAGCTTGTCATGATGAGCCATGTGGAGGACATTTTTCTGACAGGAGAACTACTTACAAAATCTTGCTTTTAGGATATTATTGGACTTCCATTTTCAAGGACACCAAGGAATATGTTAAAAGATGCGACAATTTTCAAAGAATGGGAAAACCTGCTCTTTCAAATGAAATGCCACTACAACCACATGTACTTATCGAACCATTTGAAAAATGGGCGCTGGATTTTGTTGGACCAATCAGCCCACCTTCAAAGCAAAATAAGTATATTTTGGTATGTACTGATTATGTCACTAAATGGGTAGAATCTAAATCACTTCCTTTTGCTACTAAAATTTCTGTAGTTTCATTTCTTTTTGAGGATATTTTTACTCATTTTGGTGTCCCAAAAGAAATTGTAACAGATCAAGAGACACAATTCACATTCAGACTAGTGCAGAAGCTTGTGGACCAATACACAATAAAACATCAGAAGTCAACTCCATACCATCCACAAGCCAATGGACAAGTTGAGTCCACAAATAAGATGATTGAGGCTATCCTTACAAACACTGTACATCTACACAAGAAAAACTGGGTGGAAAATCTTCCAAAAACCTTATGGGCCTACAGAACTACATGGAGGAATACTGCAGGGCATATTCCCTATGAACTTGTTTATGGGAAGAAAGTCTTACTTCCGATAAAATTCCAAATCCAGACCTATAAGACAACAATCCAGTTAGATCTTGACTTGTTAGAAGCCTAGAAGAAAAGGATGACATAACTAAATGAGCTTGATGAAATCAGATAAGAGGCCTTCCAAAGAACCAGCTTAGTACAACAACATAGGTCAATATGGCATGATAAGTACATTAACGAAAGGAAGTTTCATCCGGGAGATTGGGCATTGCTCTTTGATTCAATATTCAAAAATTTTCAAGGGAAATTCCAAACCCATTGGTTTGGACCTTATGAAATTGAGAATGTCCTTGACAATGGTGCAGTTAGAACTAGGACTATTGATGAAGAGAAAACTCCTCTATTAGTAAATGGACATCGACTCAATATTTACCAGAAACCATTAATGAAAGAGGAATTTGTTAAAATGTTTCAAGATAATTCAGAACTAAAGATGGTCAAGAAGAATTCTTCTTCTTTTCCACCTTAGAATTTTTTACTCAGTTTGCTATATATATATATATATATATATATATATATATATATATATATATAGATAGATAGATAGATAGATATATATATATATATATATATATATAAAAAATAACAAAAATTTGTATAAACATGAAAACCAACATGTTGTTGGCATGTTTATACAAAAAATTTAAAGGGAAAACCAATTTGTTGGCACTTCAAATTTTATTTTCAAAAAAAAAAAAAAAAAATTCATCTACTAAAGCCTTCTTTCTCTTAGCTACAGAATCACCAACTTTCCGCAGCTTGGATAAGTTTCCACAACTGAAACAAGTTTCAGCAGCCTAATAATTTTTTTTTGAAGTCTACAAAGATGCTTGGTGATTTGGATTAAAGGATAGTTGGCAGCAAGGTACCTGCAGGAGATCAAAGGACAACAAATAAGGTTAGCAAAAGAAGATCAAAGGTATGTGTTGCTTTAATTTAACAATAGGGAAGGTTATATAACATATATGTCTAAGAAGACATAGTACTAAAATGCAATCATTATAACCTAAGGGTAATGGCCACCTAACAAAATATCATGTGCCACTACTTTAAAAGTCATGTCATGACCTTATCCAAATCCGCTGAATTAATTACCAAATCATAAGTTTAAATGTGCCTAACGATCGGATTCATCCCCATAATCCTTATGATAATCCATCCGTTCTTCCCTATTCTTACACTCCTTTGGACTTTCATAGCCACTCCATCTTTCCACCAGCTAGCAAACCCTACTGACTCCATTTTCCTATCAAGGTAGCCAATCTTTGAGGCAAAGCATCCTTCGGAATGGGGATAACTGTTTAAACTGAGCCAGAAGGGAAGCAATTCCTAGAGGGGTACCCACAAATTAGGGGGGTGCTGCAAAGGAGACAATGGTTGTAGTTCATTAAAAAATTTAATGGCTTCCAAAAGGAAGTAACTAAGACATTTGCACGCTCATTCGATGGAATTAACCCCGAAATTGGGGACATTAAGCTCACAATAACAGAATCTATGATTGTCGAGGCTACCAAGTTGCCAAGAAATGGAGAAAAGTGGTTTAAAAATAGGGGGATTGATAGCAAGGACTGGAAGGTCTTCCTCAAGAATCCAAACATGGGCACTACGGTCTACAAGAAAGGTATTCCTAGGACTGCTCTTAAAAGAAAAGGGAGAAACTTATTACTTATGCTTCAGAAGTTTATCACTTGTGAGGGTAGGTTTGGGCAAATGTATTTTTATCATGTTAGGATGATGATGCACTTCCTTGAGGATCATCAGATGAACCTCCCTTATTTCCTCTTAAATAGCCTCAAGAAAATGTCTACAAATGTTAAGAAGAAAATTCAATGTATAGAAAACATCGTGTATCATCATGGCTTGGTAAAAATATTGGTCGAATTTCATCTCCAAAGTATAGGGGATAACTAGGAGAGTTTCCTAGTAAGGAACCACTTTGAAGAAAAATCCACAGAAAAAGCAAGTAGCAGTAGGGCCCTCAGAGGGAGGAAGAGAACCATAGAAATGATAAAGGAACAAGCACCTGGAACTCAGAGAGAAGTATCAGAAGAAGAACTGCCAATAGTAAATATTTTGCAGAGAATGAAGAGGGGAAACCTTAGAAGAAAGAAAGCCAGCCCAAGTAAAGAAGAATTCTCACAAACTAAGACCCCTCCTCTAGAAGAAAAAATAGAGAATAAAAGGAGGAAAGTGTAGAAGATACAAACTGCAAAATTGAGGAGGAGCATGAGGTAGAGCACGATTCCACAAACAACTTCAAAAAGTACAGAATACATTAATCTTGAAGAAAATGAGCCAAATGAAAAGGAGCTAACTGAAGATGAGCCAACAGAGAATACTCCAACAGAGAATGAGCCAACAGAGAACAAGCCAATAGAGGATGAGCCAATTGAAAGCCCTAGAAATTCTCCAATAGGGTCACCAAGATCATCACCAAGAGTATCACCACAACCATACAACTCACCTTTAAGAAGCCCAATGCATAGTCTGGGTATTGACCCCACTCAGCAGGAAATCTATGACTATATAGAGTCACTGGAAAGGAAAGAGACAACAACAAAGGAAACAATTCAGAGCCCTGGAGAAGGGAGCAACCAGGTAAATGAACAATCAGCCTCAAACATCTTAAAGCAGGAGATCTTTGAACTAGAAACATTGAATTGGTATCTCAAAAATGAGAATCAAGCATTGAAGACACAGAGTGAGATCCAGATTAAAAAGAGTGACAATCTGATCCTTCATGTAAGCTTGTGGTATAAGAAAAACAAAAAGCTGAAGAAAGAAAACAGAATTATGTAGAGAGAGATTATCAGTTTGAAGTACAAAATTCTCATGAGAAAGCCTAGAATGTCGATCCCTACCAAAAACAAGAAAACTGTGAAACATGGAGATGATAAGCAAGAGGCACAAGTGAATGACAAGGAAGAAGTGTATGATGACATACAACATCTCCAGTCCGGGGGAATGTAGAGTCTGAAGATTGTCCTACCATGACATCCTTTTTACCTAATTATCCTCTCTTTTCTTATATATTTACCACCTAAATAAAGCCATATCCACCAGGTATTGATGAATGTATGCAATAATATGTCTTCTTGTTCAAATTTAACTTTATACCCTATTGTTTTGTTAAAGTTTGGAATTGGCTACCAAATCAGTCTGTTTCCGCAGCTAATCCAAGTTTTTGTAGCTGTCTCCATTGTTTGCAAGGTTCCGGAGTTCCAGGTCAATAGCGAAGGGTGCGGATGGATAGAGGATGGCTCCCTCATGGATCCCTTCCTATCCCCTTGAAATTGTTTTCTAAGAGAAGCACAGGAGATCACGGTCAAACTCCAAGTCAACCGCCAGATTAATGCAGAACAGAACCCGAGATCGATTGAAACCTTATCGTTTTGCTTTCGGAATAGAAAAACGAAGGTTTAGCGATATAAGTTTAGATAGGATAGAGATATTAGGCTTGAATTATTCATATAGTTATGCCAAGAGACTTGCTATAAAACTTATGGCTGCACTGTGATTTGGGTGTGCACCGAATGATATAATTTTGAACAGTTTGTGAATTCCGTGTGAATAGAATTGGTTTTTGTGTGCAAGTGTTGTGTTGATTGGAAGCTATGAACTGCTATGTGGAGGGCCCCTACGAACAGTGACAGGTTTTAATCAAATTCAATACAATTTCCTTTCATTCTTCAATTTCTCTGTTTGGTGTGAAAATGCAGTGTAAGGATTTCGCCAGCAAGTTGTTATTTGCATAAGAAATTTCATTTTCTTTATACCTAGTTCAGTCTGTTATTTAATTTGCTTTATAACTGGTACAACACGGTCATTTCATTTGCTTAATATCTAGCATAATTGAAGTGTGTTTGATTCATAATATAGATATTTCTTGGGTTATTTTGTTTGAACAGAAATTGAATAAGTAAAAGAGTGAGAGTTCTCTCCTAAACAATTGAGTTCAGACATTATTTCTCCATAGTTGATAGAATAAGTTTCTCTTTTCACTTAGAGAATTATAAGTTGCAGCATAAAGAGTCAGGATCAAAAATCCCAAAACAATCTAATACAAGTAAGACCACTCTCACACCATCTGCAAACTAATTAAATAGAGATTAACTCCTAGGAAACTTAACCAACATCCTTAAGAATTACGACACTAATATAATTGATAAACACCACCTCCATCTTAAGTTTAGATCTTCACAAATACATAACAACCTAATGAATAACTTCTAAGCACATATTGTACAATTGTACTTCATCAGTCTACGCACCTTGGTTGACAATTTATGATTGACAATTCAAAGACATTGAATTGACCAAACAGTCCTTTCGCGCCCAAATGGAGACATAGTGAAAGTTCGCTTTGAACTCCACATATTTTGACAACTGCTCAAAGACAGCTGGGGATAGCCTCGGCTTGCAATTGATCGCGGCGCGGATTCTTACCTCCAACAACACCCAAAATATTTTCGCATCCCTGACCCCTGCAACGTCCTTGGTGGTCCATAGCGAAGCAAACTTCGCTGCTTTTGGTAGATATGACGCGACCGGAGGAAACTGGCTGTCCTCTGGTAATTTCCATGCGACTAACACAATTGAGAGTAAGAGCTAGGTGTAATGGAAGGTCTTACTATCGTCTTGTGCTTCTTTGCAGTTTGCGAGTAATTCCCCACAGAGGTAGTGTGCCCAATTAAATTGTACGCCCTCCGCGTACTAGACTGCTAATGACACAACAGGTGCCGACACTTCATTTGTGCGACACTTCCTCATGATTTTCCCAGCCAAAATCTAGGTGGCGACCTTAACCGCGGGGTCGGTTATGCTGGCAATTAATTACCCATGCGGTTTCTTGGCAAGATTGAATTTGTCCTTCATTCTTATGGTGAGGTCGCATTCGCCAGTCTTTCTGCCAAATGCCATGGCCGGATTCAACCCTGAATGTGGTAACGACGTGACCCTATGGATCAACATATCTGTGATGGGTATCAATTCTCCTAACCACAGGCACCCATTGTGCACTAAGCATAGAAACTACTTGATCACCATCAAGGTTATGGGCGCGCAGTGGTAATGCGGCACCCATAGCAAGTTTAACAGTCCTACCTTGTCCACCCCTTTTATCCACCATCGCGGCTCCAGCGCAGTGACACCAGAATCCTTATAAAACACACAGGTCATAAAGGTTTCAGTCGCCATGTGGGGGAATCGCTCTGTGTTCGCCAAGTCCCAATCCTCTAGCTTAAGACCGGGAATGTGCACCAAGTGTGGCCCTTCAAACGTGATTTGGTTGGGCAGTAACAGGGTATTTAGCAGAAATTTCCTCGCATTTGGGTCCTTCAGGACCTTCACCTTACCCTGGCGGGGAGGGATGTACTTGGGTAGCTTTGAGATAGGGTCTACACCCTCTATGTCAATGTCTTCTACGCCCATATCCACATCTTCGGCGCCCTCCTCAGATTCTAAATCTACCACCTTGCCTTTCTCCTGCACGGTGGGATTTTCCTTCTTCTAGTGTTTCCTTGGTGACTCACGCACCGGTTGTGTTGCTTTCTGCTTATCCTTCTTTGTCTTGGGACCCTCTTTGGGCAGCGTAGGCCTCGGCCTAGGTGACCTCTGTGATTTTGGCACTTCTGTAGGCATTTCCACACTCACAACCTTTGGGGAAGCTCCCTCAGATGCCATTGATCCTCCAGCATTTGTGGTTTCCATGGGCACCGACATGAATCCAGTAATAAGCTCCTGGGTTGCTTTAGGCAACTTGTCAAATACTAAACTAGCCACCAAAGCCTCAAAATAGTCAGGGTTCATGCGTGCCTGATATCTCAACACCTTAATTCTCAGAATGCAAAATGTTTTTCGTTTGGAGACCATCTGTAATTTATAGGAAAATTTGAATTTGAATCTGACCGTTCCCCCCAAAATCCAATCATAAATGCTAGATTGGTGGTAGATTTTCACAGATCTTGCTCTTAAATTCTGACTTAAATGCTGCTGTCTCACTCCATTTAGTCGTTTTCCCACTGTCACTTCATGAACAGTGACTATAATGGTCACTTTATGGCTGCCTTGCATGGTCTTTCCTCCTATAGTGCAGATCCCTTCGCGCTTCTGTCGATACTGTGATATTCCTTCCTTCTACACAGTTCCCCAGTTGTGTAGCTCTACAACCCAAGAAGTGTAGTTTATCGTCCCGCGCCTCCTTTTAGTTTCCTGGAGCACTAAGACTATGCTTCCACCATATAGTCGTCTAGATGGATCCCCTGTGTACGGTTTCAATCAGCTGCCATATCCACCCTCTATGTCAATGTCTTCAGCGCCCATATCCACATCTTTGGCACCCTCCTCAGATTCTAAATCTGCAACCTTGCCTTTCTCCTGCGCAGTGAGATTTTCCTTCATCTGGTGTTTCCTTGGCGACTCACACACCTGTTGTGTTACTTTTTACTTATCCTTATTTGTCTTGGGACCCTCTTTGGGTGGCGTAGGCCTCAGCCTAGGTGACCTCTGCGATTTTGGCACTTCCGTAGGCATTTCTGCACTCACAACCTCTGGGGAAGCTCCCTCAGATGCCATTGATCCTCCAACACTTGTGGTTTCCATGGGCGCTGACATGAATCCAGTAATAAGCTCCTGGGTTGCTTTAGGAAACTTGTCAAATACTAAACTAACCACCAAAGCCTCAAAATAGTTAGGGTTCATGCGTGCCTGATATCTCAACACCTCAATTCTCAGAATGAAAAGTGTTTTTCGTTGGGCAACCATCTGTAATTTATAGGAAAATTTGAATTTGAATCTAACTGTTCCCCCCAAAATCCACTCATAAATTCTAGATTGGCGGTAGATTTTCACAGATCTCGCTCTTAAATTTCGACTTAAATGCTACCCTCCCGCTCCATTTAGTCGTTTTCCCACTATCACTTCATGAACAATGACCATAACGGTCACTTTCTGGCTACCCTGCATAGTCTTTTCTCCTATAGTGTAGATCCCTTCGCGCTTCTGCTGATACTATGACATTCCTTCCTTCTACGCAGTTCCCTGGTCATGTAGCTCTACAACCCAAGCAATGTAGTTTATCGTCCCGCACCTCCTTTCAGCTACCTGGAGCACTAAGACTGTGCTTTCACCATATAGTCATCTGGTTTGATCCCTTGTGTACAACTTCAATCAACTGCCATTGACCTTCCCTGGAAATGGCTCTCCATTCAACATCACCAACTGAACTGCGCCACCATCGGTAATCTCCTTGATGACATAGGGCCCTAGCCAATGCATCAGAAATTTCCTGGAAATTTATCAAACTTGCTATCATATAATAACACTAAACCATTTACCTTGAAGGTGTGCAGTTTGATGTGTTGATCATGCCATGCCTTTTCATGCTCCTTTTGAACTTGCTGATGGAATCCAAGCAAAAACCTATCTTCTTCCCATTCTGTCAGTTGCACGAGCCTTTCTTCTAGGGCTCCGCGATTCACCATTCTTGTGAATGCCGCTATGCGCAAACTAGGTACAATATACTCCATCAACATCACAACTTCTACACCATAAACTAGCCTGAAAGGCGTTTGTCCAGTCAACTTTTTGCAAGTCGTCCTGTAAGCCCATAGCACCACGGGTATGCGCACATCCCAGTCATTTCTTTGTGCATTGCAAACCTTTGTTAGCGCATTCTCCAATATCTTATTAAACACTTCCACCATCCCATTAGCTTGTGGGTGATATGGTGTACTCTTCTGATGATAAACCTGGAACTCCTTTGTCAGCGCGCTGATTGTCTCATTAAGGAAATGTGTACCGTGATCGCTCATCAAAATCTTTGGGCAACCAAATCTAGTTAGCACATACTCAAAGAGTAATTTTGTTGATGTTGCCCCTGTATAGTCCTTTACAAGTCACGCCTCCACCCATCTGGTCAAATACTCAGTCGTGGTGATGATGTACCACGCACCCATCTTCTTTCCTGGAGGTTGAATTGGTCCTACAAAGTCAATCGCCCACTTTTCGAACAATTGTAATGACATATGTAGATTCAGGGGTAGCTCATCCCTCCGTGATGGCCTACCCATCCTCTAACATGCATCACATGCCTTACAATAAGCCTTTGAATCCTTATGAAGCGTCGGCCACCATAGCCCAACACGTAAAATCTTTTGCGCTGTAGCTTTTCCTGCATAATGTCCTCCCGCGTCTCCTCCATGAGCTTCAGTGAGGATGTTTTTCCATTCAAAGCCAGGTATATAACATCACAGAATTTCATCTGAGCACATTTATTATAAATTCCCTACAATGAAATAAAATTATGCCACATGCACCACTAGCTCCTTCTTTTGTTGACTAGTATACCCTTTTGGAGTCATCCCCGTCGTCAGGAAGTGTATGATATCTACAAAGTGATTGTCTGCGACATGTACTGCAAAGAGCTACGCGTCAGGCAGTCCTTCCTCCAAATTAGTGGGCTCCTCTCCTGTTTCAATGCGCGACAGATGATCTGGTCCAACATTCAATCATCCTAGCTTCACAATAACTTTGAAATCATATTCCTGAAACAACAACAACCATCTGCATATCTTCCCCCCAACACAGGCTTGTTCACCAAGTACTTCAATGCAGAATGGTCTGTATACATCTTAAAGTGTCTGCCTAGCAAGTAGTGTCTAAACTTCTGGAGCGCGTACACCATGGCCAACCCTTCATGCTCTGTTGTTGAATAATTCTTCTCAGCTTTAGACAACTTCCTACTTGCGAACGCTATAGGATGATCCAATTCTCCTTCACTAGCCTATGTCAGTACTTCCCCAAGCACAATACATGACACATCCACATGCACGTGAAATTCCTTCTTCCAATCCAGGAAGACTAGGATCGGCGTAGTGACCATCTTTTCCTTCAACACATCTAAGCTTTGCTGACATTCTTCATTCCAATAGAACATGGCATCCTTCTTTAGTAGCTTCTCCATCAGTGCGGTAATATGGGCATAACTTTTGATGAACTTTCTATAGTACCTTGTATTCCTCAATGTTGCGCGTAGCTGTTTCACACTTCTTGGTGCCTCCAAATTGATTATAACCACGATCTTAGTAGGGTCTACCATCAAGCCTTGTCTACATACCACATGACCCAGCAAGATCCCAAAAGGGACATAGAACAAGCATTTCTTCAAATTGAGCGTGATCTAGTACCTCTGGCATGTATCCAACATCAAGCGTAGACTAGCTACGTGGTGCTTTACCAACCCAAACACCATCCAATCATCAAATTATACCTCCAAAAACTTGTGGATGAAGTCCTTGAATGCCACGATGACCATGCACAAAAATATCACCGGTGCATTCTTCAACCCAAAAGGCATTACTATATATTGGAAGCACCCCCACTCCATGGTGAAGGTCATCTTACTTCTATCCTTTGGCGTGATCTTGATCTGATGGTGCCCCGAGAATCCATCAGTGAATGAATATACCACCTGTCCTCCTACATTTTCCAGCACATTGTTAGTGAATGGAGTTGGAAAGGGATCATGTACACAGGCGTCATTCAACTTCCTGAGATCTACGCATATCCTTATTTCATCCTTCTGTTTCTTGTCCTGAACTACCATTGGGCTTACCCAATCAGACTCTTCTACTGGTTCAATGATGCCTGCCGCAAGAATTTTATCCAACTCTAAGTGGACCTTTTCTTTATACTTCGGATTGAGGCAGTAAGGCCTCTACTTGATTGGATTTGCATCTGGTTTCAACGTAATTTTCATCACCCTCAGGTCTCCTATTATCCCCTTTAGTTATGAGAACTTTGTAGGGAACAAGTCCTGGTATTCGCAGAGAAATTCAACAACCTTATCTACTGTTGTGTCATCCTAGTAGTCCCCAATCCTTGCAAACTTCGGCTTCGCCTCTATCCCAATGTTCACTTGTTTCCTTTTTAGCAGTGCGGTAATATCAAGATTTTCAATTTGCAGTCCTTCAACTTTGTGGTGACCTTCAGTCTTTGGGATGTTAATGTTTCTCATGTTCTTGTCCTCTTCTTCGACAGTCACATTGTAGCACTCCAGTGTGTGGCTCAGCTGGGTGGTCCAATCTGGTTGAATTAAGTCCAAGGGATCCTGTGGTACTCTGAAGATTGTTGCCTTAACTTCCTGCAATGCCTCGTTAATACTCTCAACCCCATGCTCAAAGCTAAACGTTAGCAAGAATCCCTGTCGCAAAACATCCCATTCTTCTATGCCATGGTGGAGCTTTGTTTCTAAGTACCATTTCATCGGTATTACATCCAAAGTATGACAAAAAATATGCACCCATTCAGGTTGAGGCTCCATTCCATAAACCTTAGTCCATTTGGCCAGGTGATCGCGCGGGTCATTCCTTCCATCCTATTTCTCTGTTAGTTGTACTTGTGGGTGACCAAACCGAACTCTCATCATCTTTCTGTACACATGTCAATCATCAAAACTATCCTTGTGCATGCCCCACCATCTTGCAGGCGTAGCACACAATGCCCAATCCAAGGCTTGGAAGCGATGCTTCTCTGGAAATTCTCTCTAGAATCCATCCAAAAAGTTATCAACATCAGTTAAATCATCATAGTAAGGCAGATTTATTATCTTTGATGATATACAGCACAACGACTTGGTCATCATATTACAGCGTAGCGTAGATACTTCATGCAGTTAGTTCTGCCAGTGTTCCAAATCCTCATCTGAATTTGAAGTGTAGGAGCTTTCGTAGTCCCATGCGATACGTCCATCAACTGGTAGATTCACCCAATCCTGATCTCACGCCATTATCTTGTAAATCTGGTCCAAATCGTCATCACTTTCATAATCGCGGACTGGTTCAGTATAGTGCAGTCCTTCTGCAGGGTCCAGGGGCACCACTACGCGGAGCGATTTCTTCTCAAATATCATCTTCCACTTCTTCAAATTGATTACCCCATTCATGTCAGTGGCCCAATCAATCCCAAGGAGCATAGGGTAGGGATTGTTGTCATCCACAATCTCTATCACTTTGAAGTTAGCCAATGCGCTCGCGCCCTCAATATCAACTGTCACTCCCTACAATCTTCCCATGGGGATAATTTTCTGCTGATTTTCCATTCTTAATTGAATCGGAGACCACTGCAGCACAGGTCTCCCCATCCTCTCCCAGGTTTGTTTAGGCAAGACATTTGCATCCGACCCTAGATCCAAAATTACTTGATCCATCTCATATTCTCCTATCTACATAGTGAGCTACATCTCACGCCCTGTCCTTTCCTTATGCTTACCAATCTCCCTGACTACGCGCGGTCCATCAGGCACGTTTTCTTTCCCTGCACACTTATTTATTAGTTCCTATAGCCCTTTCATAGCCTTTCTGTCGCACAACAACTTCATACAGGTCTCCAAGAAACTAGTAAGCATGGACAGGTCCATCTCTTCTGTTGGCTTGTCCTGACTTCCTAACGTAGAGGCCTCAATGAAGCTCTTCCTTGCTTCCATGAATGTTTCCCGTGTGCCTTTTAGATCAAACTCGACCTCCTTTTCTAGAGCTTTGTGAACCCATTCAATTTCTTCAGGGTTCTTCCCCTTATCTTCACCATTCGTCATCCCACTTTGCAACATAATATTTACCTTGGGATCCTCTTCTCAGGGCTCAACCCTCATTATCTGCAGGTTCTGAGTCGGTTGCAGAGGTTGTGCCCCCTTTTCACGTATCTTAGGTAGCAATACCCGACAATCTTCAGTTGCGTGGTCAAACTGAGTACAATATTGGCATGATAGATGCGTCGAATTCCGGCAGTCTCACATGTAGTGTCCTGGTACTCCACAGTTGTAACAAATGACCTGCCCCCGACCCCTACTAGGTCCTCCTCCACCTCAGCCTCATCCGCGCCCCTAATATTCACCTCGCGCTCCCCTTGCACCTTGGTCTGGAGACCGGGTTTCTTCCTACACCCTATATGCAAGTGTTCTATCCATCATTAATTCGTAATTACGACAATTGCACTCATCATGACCCACTGATTGACAGAAGTTGTAGGAGAGCTGTTGCGGTGTCTATACGAATTTTTGTAGCAAATGGCAGTTGTCTGTCACGTGTTTTACATCTATCTGATAGATAGCACACCATAGCATGGGCTCTGCACTTGGCCCTACTGGAGCTTCCGGCCTTAGAGGCATTGGTCCCCTTGCTGCAACATAATTTGCGAAGACTAGACAATGATCTTTGTCATGCCCCTGACCTTTGCACTTCAAGCACCAAACTTCTTCGTGCACCTCAAGTCAAGTTGTTTTATCTTTCTTCAGACTCTGCATTTCTAGGCAAAGGTTTTGCAACTGCGCATGAATCTATTGAACCCCCAGATTAGCATCTTGCATCGGTGTCTCATGCAATCTCATCGCAATTTCTAGGGCTTCCGCTTGGGTCCCAATCTTTTGCTGTGATAGTGCAACCCTTAGATGAGGCAGGAGCGAAGCCACAAACCATTCGCGGTGCTGCCCATCAGTTAGATTCATGTTAGCTTCGTGGATTGTACACTTCAATCTCTGATCTAGATCCCAGGGTGTCTCACTAGGCTTCATCATGATCTCTTTGAATCCCATAATTGATTGCGCTTCAGACTTAGGTCTACTAAATTCCTTATTCAACATGGTTTGGATATCTGCCAACGCAGATGTCGGGTTATCAGTGATGTACTTAATGTACCACATTAGCACGCGATCCTGCAAAGCACTGACCAACGTTGCTTTCTTCATTTGATCATCTGTGAAACCTTGAGCTTCCCCTACAACCTTCACGATGAAGTAAAACTGGTTCAGATATTCATTTCCCTAGCCCTTGAACAAAGGTAGCTTTATTAAGTTTGCCATATTGAACGGTGGTGGAGGTGGCGGTGGTGTAGGCGAAGGTGTATGCGGCGGAGGTGAAGATGGAGGTGGTGTGGGTTGATGGGGTATTCGTGGGAACCCTTGCTTTATCAACTGACCAAACGGTCTGCAGAGAAGCTTGTGCTACTTCCTCGTCATAACTCAAAGGAGGTTCAATTAGCATGCAATATTCAAGGCCTGTTTTCCCTTTGTTCCTGGATGTCTTTCCACTTCTCGTAGCTCTAAACATCAAGGTAGCTGCATAACCCTCTTTTCACACAAGAGCATCTTAATCCAGATATTTAAGGACTTTAAATACTTACCTCGCGGCCCCTTGAAGAAGTGGCGCTCTTCTTCGTTGTAATTGACCAAGGTATTGACCATGAACTCTGTCACGAACCCTCCTATAATACGATCAAGCCAATGATCGACAACGTGTGCGATCTTATCTTTGGAGGCTTCTAATCTCTGCACTAACTCTGTGGTCCAGACTATTGGACTGTCAAGCCTCCACCTTCCTTGGCCATCTACTAATTTCATGATCCACTCGTACAACTCGATGGGGAAGGAAGAGAAGAAGATCTCGTGTATAACTGTGTACAGGTATTTGTCCAACCACTGTTCTTTCATCAATCGCATATTCCTGTTCTCTTGTGTCATGAATTCATGGATCTTTCTATCCATCCAATCTTAAATCTCTTTCTTAGTTGGATTCCAGTGATGCGGCATCACACATCTCTTTATGCAGATCTCGGTTCCGACAACGAAACCATTTGTTGGCTTGATGGGCCCTGACCTAGGTTCAACATTAATTAACCAAGCAAATCCCTACACTATTGGCCGTTTCGGCATCAATCCACGGAACGCGGACTAAATTCTCACCCGAAGCAGTATGGGGGGATGCAGGAAACAATTTTCTACACCATGAGATGGTAGTGATGTTGTTTTATACCCTAACTCTTCCTTCGCACAAACCGAGAAGCCCTTTAGGGCTTATCGATATACTTCTCTTATTCAGCTTCGAGACTTTCACAAAGGTCTGCGATTATCCTTCGCGTACCCTAAATAGGTAATTTAGACACTTACGTACCTTTGTGACTACTCTTACTGCTGTATTTACCCAAATTATCTTAAGTGGTAGATAAATTCAACATGCATTATGTTATCTTCGTGTAAACATATATTCTTACTTGCATTCATATAACAAAGTAAAACACATAGATTTGCGCATCAATACAACATTAAATCATAAACCCAATATTCAACATAACATAATCGCATAAATTCATAACAGAAGTAAAATAACTCATACATAGGTATCTCCAGAACAATTCTCTTTATTGATTTTCAGATCTCCTTTACAGATTCTGACTACCCTGCACACATAGCTACAGGGGTCCGCCCACTCAGCTGTGGAATTCTACCCTAGGCCTCTACGCACTCAGCTGTAGATCCTCTTTCCTACACTAAGACTCTTCGCTCTTAGCCCTCACAGACCCATTACATCAATCAATTGCAAATAACTACTAAGAACTGCTTAGACTCTTCTAAGACTCTCCTTTTTATACATTTCCATGGTCCGCGAACCAAGGGTGGATCTCATAAATCTAACACAAGTTACCTAAACTAAGGGCGGAAACCCTTGATGAATTTTTACATCTTTGCGCTTCGCAACCACAAAATTTGGAGACTTTACATTCTTTATACAAAACTTGGGCCTTTAGCCCCAAAACTTGGGCTTTTAACCCCAAAATTGACCCTAGGGGACCCATTCCCAACACGTAGATGTATTGATTTTCACATTTTAGTTTCTTTGCCTCTGCAATCATTTTGGAAATCTAATCATCGCTCAACCTTCCACTCTCATTCGTCATGGTCATTGCCTTCTTTATCCAACTTGACTTATTCTTTGCTAATAGCTTCAGAATTCTGTTAACATCGATCTCCATACCCATGATAATTTTGACATATCCTCTAGGTGCACATGGAATTCCCTCCAAAAACAATTCACCCAAAGGATAATTATCTTCGATATTGGGCCTTTCCCCTTCATAGACGTCTATTAGCACTGAATCCTGATTGTCAGCTACAGTAAATTAGTTGTAGTACAGTAACGTCTCTCGGCTAAAAACATTACCCTGTAATATATAACGTGTAACCAGTATATACAAAACTCTATTGAGATTTATGCAATTCATTTTGAGAGTTAGAAAGAAATACAGTGCATATCAATGAAATGATGATTTATAAATATCAAATTTATTCGATATAATCTATCATGGTGTTGGTTAAGAAGCGACGATTGAATTTTATATTTCATTTAATGTATCATTTTTCATTTTGAGCTTTCCAATTCTTTGTTTTTATTTTTAAATAAAATTTGGTTGTGTAAATATTTAAAAAAATGTTGTAAATGACCCATTTAACCAGGTCACTCAACAATAATAATTTCAAAGGACAATAATATTATCAATGCATATTACGTCAATGTTACCTCTAGCTCATATTCCCCCAAATCATTGCGGTCACATTATCGATTTTAATCCTCCACATTATTAATTTGTTCCAGGTCACTTTTGCTTCCCTTTACAGCATAACTGCTACATTTATGTTTTTTTTTAAATTATGTGTAATTCACTTCAAGCTTCCCTATTTTCTTAGAACATGGGTCTTATTAGCTTCCTAAGATGAGGCATAATACACTTAATTGAAAATTCTTGTACTTGCTTTTTTAAAGTAGTAGTTTCTTTTTGAGGTACATCTTTTTCATTTATATTTTATTGAGTGCATGAGATTGAAGCTAATTAGAGTGCTGGTATTGATTTGTCATCTATTTTTGGTGTTTTAATATTAATGTTCTTGGGTTGACTTGTTCTACCTTGATGTATCTCGTAGAACAACCTTGATGCTTCTTGGTAACATACATTCCTTGCTTTTGTTGTTATATGTTCATTTATGTTTCCTTTTTCATTATGTATAATTCATTTCAATCTTTCTTTTTTGCTTGGAACATGGGCCTTATTATCTTTCTAAGATGAGGCAGAATACACTTAATTGAAGGTTCTTGTATTTTCTCTTTTCAAGTAGTAGTTTTTTTGTGAGATACATTTTTTTCATTTCTATTTTATTGGGTGCATGAAATTGAAGCTAATTAGAGTGTTGGCATTTCTTTGTCATCTATTTTTTGTGTTTTAATTTTAATGTTATTGGGTTGATAATTAGAGTGTTGGCATTGCTTTGTAATCTATTTTTGGTGTTTTAATTTTAATGTTATTGGATTGACTTGTTCTACCTTGATTTATCTTGTAGAAGTATGGTCCAAATTCACCAAAAATCTTTGAAGAGAAGCCCTATGATTATCAGCAGCCCCTACTCAATCAAAATGTTATATCTTGAGAATATGCACATATTATGCAGTGCCAAAGAACTAGAAATGATGCACCTATCATTAATTCTATTATCATATCCCCATCTTCTCAGCACATAACATTTTAATCGATAAATTGAAAAATTTGATCAACGAAGAAGACATCGATGAAAAAGATGATGATATCATGGCCATTGAACAACCTTGATGCTTCTTAGTAACATATTTTCCTTGATTCTATTGTTATATGTTCATTTATGTTTGGTTTTTCATTATGTGTAATTCATTTTGCTTCCCTATTTTCTTGGAACATGGGTCTTATTAAATTCCTAAGATGAGGAAGAATACACGTAATTGAAGGTTCTTGTACTTTCTCTTTTCAAGTATTAGTTTTTTTTTAGATACATTTTTTTTCATTTCTATTTTGTTGGATGCATGAGATTAAAGTGTTGGCATTTCTTTGCCATCTATTTTTGGTGTTTTAATTTTAATGTTATTGAGTTGACTTGTTCTGCCTTGATTTATCTCGTAGAACAATCTTGATGTTTCTTGGTAACATAATTTCCATGCTTCTGTTGATTATATGTTCATTTATGTTTCTTTTTTCATTATGTGAAATTCACTTCAAGCTTCCCTATTTTCTTAGAACATGAGTCTTTTAACTTCCTAATATGAGGCAAAATACACTTAATTGAAGGTTCTTGTACTTGTTATTTTCAAGTAGTAGTTTCTTTTTAGATACATCTTTTTCATTTCTATTTTGTTTGGTGCATGAAATTGAAGCTAATTAGAGTGTTGACATTGTTTTGTCATCTATTTTTGGTGTTTTAATTTTAATGTTATTGGGTTGACTTGTTCTACCTTGATTTATCTCACAAAAAAACATTGATGCTTCTTGGTAACATACTTTCCTTGCTTCTGTTGTTATATGTTAATTTATGTTTCCTTTTTCATTATGTGTAATTGACTTTAAGCTTCCCTATTTGCTTGGAACATGGATCTTATTAGCTTCCTAAGATGAGGCAAAATACACTTAATTGAAGGTTCTTGTACTTTCTTTTTTCAAGTAGTAGTTTCTTTTTGAGATACACCTTTTCGATTTCTATTTTGTTGGGTGCATGAGATTGAAGCTAATTAGAGTACTGGCATTGCTTTGTCATCTATTTTTGATGTTTTAATTTTAATGTTATTGGGTTGAATTGTTATACCTTGATTTATCTTGTAGAGCAACCTTGATGCTTCTATTGTTATATGTTTATTTATGTTTCCTTTTTCATTATGTGTAATTCACTTCAAGCTTCCCTATTTGCTTGGAATATGGGTCTTATTATCTTCCTAAGATGAGTAAAAATACACTTAATTGAAGGTTCGCGTATTTTATCTTTTCAAGTAGTAGTTTCTTTTTGAGATACATCTTTTTCATTTCTATTTTGTTGGGTGCATGATATTCAAGCTAATTAGAGTGTTGGAATTGCTTTGTCATTTATTTTTGGTGTTTTAATATTAATGTTACTGGGTTGCTAATTAAAGCGTTGGCATTGCTTTGTCATCTATTTTTGGTGTTTTAATTTTAATGTTATTGGGTTGCTAATCAGAGTGTTATCATTGCTTTGTCATCTATTTTTTTTGTTTTAATTTTAATGTTATTGGGTTGACTTTTTCTACCTTGATTTATCTTGTAAAACAACCTTGATGCTTCTTGATAACATACTTTCCTTGCTTCTGTTGTTATATATTCATTTATGTTTCCTTTTTCATTAGGTGTAATTCAATTCAAGCTTCCCTACTTGCTTGTAACATGGGTCTTATTAGCTTCCTAAGATAAGGAAAAATACACTTAATTGAAGGTTCTTGTACTTGCTCTTTTCAAGTAGTAGTTTCTTTTTGAGATACATCTTTTTCATTTCTATTTTGTTGGGTGCATGAGATTGAAGCTAATTAGAGTGTTGGCATTGATTTGTCATTTATTTTTGGTGTTTTAATTTTAATGTTATTGGGTTGCTAATTAGAGTGTTGGAATTGCTTTGTCATCTATTTTTGGTGTTTTAATTTTAATGTTATTGGGTTGACTTGTTCTACCTTGATTTATCTCGTAGAACAACCTTGATGCTTCTTGGTAACATACTTTTCTTGTTTTTGTTGTTATATGTTCATTTATGTTTCCTTTTTCATTATGTGTAATTCACTTCAAGCTTCCCTATTTGATTGGAACATGGGTCTTATCATCTTCCTAAGATGAGGCAAAATACACTTAATTGAAGGTTCTTGTACTTGCTCTTTTCAAGTAGTAGTTTCTTTTTGAGATACATCTTTTTCATTTCTATTTTGTTGGGTGCATGATATTGAAGCTAATTAGAGTGTTGACATTGCTTTGTCATCTATTTTTGGTGTTTTAATTTTAAGAATGCAACATAGATATCAAATTTACTAGAACAAAACTGGGTCTATCATTTTTCATTTTATTTTTTTTCCTCTTTCTTAACCATATTTTAAAAGAAGCATATATAAATAGATCATTTTAGGTCATATAAGTAAACATGTATTATAGTTTTAGTAAGCAAATTTTATAACAAGGTAATATAAGTGCTAAATTTATTAGAATAAAACTGGTCTATCATTTTTCATTAATTTTTTTTTCCCTTTGTTAACTATAGTTTTTAAAGAATCATATAAATAGACCCATGTATGGTATATAAATAAACATGTATTATAAGTTTAATAAACAAATTTTATAAGAAGGCACAATAAGTGTTAAATTTCCAAGAATGAAAATAAAAAGAAATTAAGAAATACTTTCAAACTTGGGTAATTTGAAGTTAAGTTGAATTAAAAAGATTAAAAAGATTTGTATATGTGGAATGAACATAAAAATAAATTAGTAAATACTTTCAACCTTTAGTTTAGTTGAATCTAAGTTGAATGAAATATCTCACATATGAACTTTTTCCTTAATTAAATTGCTTATGTAGTTTTATTTCCGTTATTTATTAGTCCATTCAAGGAATATAGATATTAGTTGCAAATTCAAAACTATTTTACTTTCCATTTTTTAATTAAAATTTCCTAAATATTTTTTGAAATATATTCTAGCATTACAATATGAAGCTCTTCCATGTCATGAAAATAAGATATATATATATATATATATATATATATCCAAAACCTTTCAATATACGTGTATAAACCTTTTCCATAGCCAAAACTTTATACTTATATGAATCTTTCTCCACAACCAAAACCCTTCACATTTCCATGAATCTTCACCATTTAAATTGGAAGAAAAAAATCTAAATTAAAAAGATAATAACATACTTAATTAAATGCAAATTCTAATTTTAAATAATACTACATCCAACCAAACTTTTGTTAATTTAAAATAACCTAATACATACATTCTGATATATAATAAAATACTTTATGCTTTATATAAAATAATTTAATACAATTATTTTGATAAATAATATTATTTTGTATTTTAAAATAGGTGTGACATAAATGCAATTCTTGTTTAGGGAAAAATTATATAACAACATTAAAAATAAAAATAAAATAAAATACTTAATCACCTAGATAAATATTAAAACAATGAAAAAACATTAATCGAATTCAAATTATTACCACCAATTTGGAAATTACTAAAAATACATTTGGAAAAACACTTAATCTATTTATCAATCATCAATCAAGTTTTAACCAAGATCTTATAACATAAACATTATGTTTTTTCAATGCCTTTATGAGTGCAACGTGGTAATCCAAAGTTGAATTTGGATCCGTAAAAGGTTGACAAGGCCGTACTATTCCTCTAAAATCTAATAAAAGTCAATATTTAAACACCTACGAAAGTATAAAACATTAAAAACAAGATCCGCAAGTGGGGGTAGTCCCTGCCAGGCTTGAAATCAAATAATAAATTAATTACTTGCTTGAGTCATTTGGAAGGTTTTTGTGTTTGACAGATCCGTTTGTACTCAATTCAATAATTTAGGCAAACTGCTTTAGAGAAACAGTGGGTGTAGTATCTGCCGTAAAGTCCTCTAGTTTACACCTTTGAAGTAAGAGAAGCATCATGATTATTTATTAAGCTTTGTAGAGCAGCATGACAAATTTGTGTAGAGCAGCATGACGACTCTTATATATGTGACTATGTCATATTTTATTTGATAGGGATATCTTAAACTATAAATAATTACGCCGTAAGGTGTTTCTTCTGAGAGGAACTCCCCTCCATGCCGCGCTGTCTGGTTATGGGCCCTTAGATCGATTGTTAGACGATGGAATAAACTCCAGCCATTAGATCGTCTTCCATCCTTAAGACAGTTGTCACTCAATGATGGGCCTTCTCCCACCACATCGCCAAGGGCCTCTTCACCTACGCCAATCTGCAAAAGCTGCCCAACGGAACAAACCTGGAAGCCATTGCCGCCCACTGCAGCCTCGTCGTCACAGGTAATTCTCACGGAGGTGGCCGCCAAGATTCCATCTCTCCCTCCACTCAGATGCCGGCCGAGTATCATCCAGTGTACATTAATGGAGTTCTTGTCTCGCATCCTGACATTGTCAATGACGGGCTGTTAGCGATCCATGGCGTCGACAAGCTGCTTCTTGATCTTGATCTTGATCACAGTAATTATGACACAACTGCGGGAGCCCCTGTTCCTGCAATGATGTCACCATCACCATCATCATCAGAGAGTCCTGGTCCTGATCATCCCCTAAATGTCATAACGCCCTTCATGCTGCAAGATGCAGCGCTCAGTCTTAGAGAGCGCTTAGAGATCGCGGTTACAACATCCTCGCCTTGGCCATGCGCATCAAGTCCCCTGAGCTTCTGCGCCTGCAAAACCTCACCATCTTTACTCTCAGCGACGATTCCGTTTTCTCAAGCGAAGGCCAAGAATTTTCGAACAATGTGAGGTACCATGAACAGGGACTACAGAAAAAGCCAGAAGAAAGACTGTTTCAAGCTCGTTAGGAGGATTCAAGTGTTACTTCCATTGTTTGAAGAACTTCGAGAATTGCAGGGACCCCTTCCTCGGGTGGCAGCGGAGTTCTTTTCTTCACTACGAAAAACATTCCATTCTGCGAAAAGACTGCTTCAACTCTGCCATGATGGCAGCAAACTGTACCTGGTAATGATCACTTCATTCATTCTCTTCTCTATGCCTCTCCTTTGCATCAACTCTTTCTGGGCAATATGTTTCTTGGTCGTTCAGAAAATCATTTGGAATACACAATGCTTCACCTATTTTCATAGATAAAATTGTGTTTGAGCACATTTCTTTATCTTTCAGCTACACATTACATAGAGGTTTGTTTTCATGGTTTTTAATCACGGCGGAGGATTAATTTGGTGTTTCAACTTTAATGGCGTGATCCAGGCTTTGGACGGTGAAGAAATTTCGGGTAGATTCCATGCTCTGACCGAAGAACTAGATCGTATTCTAGATGGCATGCCATATGATTTATTAGAGATTTCAGATGAAGTCAGAGAGCAGGTGAGTATTGCCTGTTGTCCAATCTCCTCTTCCTTACCCCTATCATATAGATTTTTTCCTTCTCAACATGTCTTGGTACCCCACGCTACATCTTTTCGGTTTCTATCAGTAGGCTCTCGATGCAGACATATTTCAATAATCAAGAAAGTTGCAAATGAATGAGTCCAAGTACTATTCGAGATCAAAACAGAGGATCATTTTGAATCTGCTGAACTGATTCTATTGTATTAGCCTGTTGTAAATGTTGCGGGAGAGGACATTCCATAGTGTGTCGGATATGCTAAAGGGTAGGAAGATATGAAGATCTGTAAGGTAACAAAAGAGAAAACGTACATTTACCCTATCAGGTGGAGATATCCTCTTTTTAACTAACCAGGTTTGTCATAGTTCTACGAAATTCCTTTCCAGACATCATCCAATCGCACTACATTCCTAACCTATTTTTAGAATCAGTTCTGGACTTTAATTTTAGATGTAAAAGTTTTCATTTGATGCTTCCTGTGTGGTTCATCTATCTATTTCGTGCAGTACAATTCCCATATACGAGCCTTATGAATAGAAGGTATTATAAGCAACAGATATTTGTATGACTGACTTTTAAGAATGCCAGATTACCCATGTATACCCATTTATTGCCTTCTTTATATTTGTTTGAGACCAGATTGTTTCAAAAGTAATTCTTTTGGCAAGATTCATCTTATTTTTATAGATAATGATAATATTCAGTTGCTTATTTTTTAATTGTTTGCCTGCCTTGGATAATTTTATGATATTATTTTTCATTTTTATGTAACTTCTCTCGAGACTCACCCCACCCTCTGGCCTGTAAGCAAGAGTGAGATACACTTTCATTGCTTATGGAAAGCCTCAATCAACAATTCGCTCATGAAGAGTGAACATGTCACATGTGTGGTTTGAAGGCAGGTGGAGATGATAACAATTACTCTGAACCACTTTAGCCAGATCAAAACAAAATTCTATGATGTTATCTGTTCAATGGGACAGACCTCTCCACTTATTTTCTCTGTTTATTCTTTGTTGAAGATATGCTGTTGTTCTTTTTTTCCAAATCTCTAGCTCTATCTGTTTATTTTGACCTACAGAAACCATAGCAACTTTATTTATTCTTACTTGTGAATCTTTGTTTCATATTTATATTATTTAGTCTGCCAGCAAGGGGATTTTTTTTTAGTGATGTTGGTTTTCCCTCTTTAGTTTGCATTCCATTCTGATGTTTGGTGTGTCGGATATGCTAAAGGGTAGGAAGATATGAAGATCTGTAAGGTAACAAAAGAGAAAACATACATTTACCCTATCAGGTGGAGATATCCTCTTTTTAACTAACGAGGTTTGTCATAGTTCTACCAAATGCCTTTCCAGACATCATCCAATCGCACTACATTCCTAACCTATTTTTAGAATCAGTTCTGGACTTTAATTTTAGATGTAAAAGTTTTCATTTGATGCTTCCTGTGTGGTTCATCTATCTACTTCGTGCAGTACAATTCCCATATACGAGCCTTATGAACAGAAGGTATTATAAGCAACAGATATTTGTATGACTGACTTTTAAGAATGCCAGATTACCCATGTATACCCATTTATTGCCTTCTTTATATTTGTTTGAGACCAGATTGTTTCACAAGTAATTCTTTTGGCAAGATTCATCTTATTTTTATAGATAATGATAATATTCAGATGCTTATTTTTTAATTGTTTGCCTGTCTTGGATAATTTTATGATATTATTTTTCATTTTTATGTAACTTCTCTCAAGACTCACCCCACCCTCTGGCCTGTAAACAAGAGTGAGATACACTTTCATTTCTTATGGAAAGCCTCAATCAACAATTAGCTCATGAAGAGTGAACATGTCACATGTGTGGTTTGAAGGCAGGTGGAGATGATAACAATTACTCCTCTGAACCACTTTAGCCAGATCAAAACAAAATTCTATGATGTTATCTGTTCAATGGGACATACCTCTCCACTTATTTTCTCTGTTTATTCTTTGTTGAAGATATGCTGCTGTTCTTTTTTTCCAAATATCTAGCTCTATCTGTTTATTTTGACCTACAGAAACCATAGCAGCTTTATTTATTCTTACTTGTGAATCTTTGTTTCATATTTATATTATTTAGTCTGCCAACAAGGGGGTTTTTTTTTAGTGATGTTGGTTTTCCCTCTTTAGTTTGCATTCCATTCTGATGTTTGGTCTAAAAAATTTGGACGACATTGCGCTGAATATTCATAATGAAATTCTTTTATTTTTCCAATGGAAAACTTTGTAACTTTTATATTTATGAAAGAGAAAGTTACATTCTGAAGGAGTCGAGGAATTGTAAACGTGAGAAACCATTAAGTGAATTTTGCGTATTGGTTGGATCTGAAATTTCATTCCGCATCAGATGGGTACGTACACTTAAAATTTGAATAGACCTTCAAGGAAATAAATTGAAAATGCGACTAAAAAAGTAGCTTGCTTTCTTTCCCTCCAAAATATTGACAAGAAACACATTATTTCATGATTTCCAGTTTATCTCACTCTGGGTCTGTCCAAAGTATGCGGGGTGGTGCTCGTTGGATCCAGAATTTAAATCTGTTGGACACCTAATCTGCCAAGGGTTAAGATGTGGGCGCTGAACGGTCTAATGGAGTCCAAGAGACCACTTGGAATGTGAAACCAAGGGTCACTCCTATGTATTATAAATGTGTATTATTGTGAATAATAATGCATTCATTGCTTATCCTTCATATTTGGTCTTCCCCATGGTTATGTTTAACATGGTATGAAAAGTGCAGGGGATTTCCTACCCTACTCAAATTTGAGCCACTGGTTTTGTGGCGTCTCTGTGCATGACAATTCTATTATTAGTCCCAAATGTAATGAATGTGCCATCAGATAAATTCTAGCTGCATTCTTTGCCAGTTCTGTCATAGTAACTCCTCTGTTCTTTGTCTACGCTTCAGGCTTTCAGGCACCAGCATGGGCTCCTCCGACGCCTGTCACCTGCGCTCTTCCTGTCACCTGAGTTTTATGCAATTCTCTATGTGTTGAATGCTATCTTTTTTGTAGGATTCCCCTTCGACTAGCACGCTGCCCATACCAAGTTACTACGCTGCTCTCCCCACTTGCGCAACGAAACTGTGCGTTATTTTCTGTTCTTTTGACAGTCTTCATACGTTGCGGCACCCACACCGCCTCTCCAATACATACATAGTTGCCACTCCTTAGCTCCGTGGACCTCCTCCCAATCCAAACACCTTACACTCCAAACGATGTATTCTCCAAACGCTTTAACTAAAATACCATTCATGCTTTGTGTGTTATTGATATTGTTATCTGTTTTTGGAGGAGTCAAGTTTCTTATAGAGAAGCGCGATATGTGCACTAATATGATGCATCAATTGTCCTATTGGGAGCGAAAGAGAACGATATCATAGGGATCAAAGGCTATTATATGTCTCTACAACGTATTGCCATCCGTAGCTCTCACTGACTTCGTAACTCAATATTCTTTTGGCCACACAGAATACCAACCGAGAATCTTGTTACGCCGTAAGGCGTTCCCTCTGAGAGGAACTCCCCTCCATGCCGCGCTGTCTGGTTATGGGCCCTTAGATCGATTGTTAGACAATGGAATAAACTCTAGCCATTAGATCGTCTTCCATCCTTAAGACAGTTGTCACTCAATGATGGGCCTTCTCCCACCACATCGCCAAGGGCCTCTTCACCTACGTTGATCTGCAAAAGCTGCCCAACGGAACAAACCTGGAAGCCATTGCCGCCCACTGCAGCCTCGTCGTCACAGGTAATTCTCACGGAGGTGGCCGCCAAGATTCCATCTCTCCCTCCACTCAGATGCCGGCCGAGTATCATCCAGTGTACATTAATGGAGTTCTTGTCTCGCATCCTGACATTCTCAATGACGGGCTGTTAGCGATCCATGGCGTCGACAAGCTGCTTCTTGATCTTGATCTTGATCACAGTAATTATGACACAACTGCGGGAGCCCCTGTTCCTGCAATGATGTCACCATCACCATCATCATCAGCTAGTCCTGGTCCTGATCATCCCCTGAATGTCATAACGCCCTTCATGCTGCAAGATGCAGCGCTCAGTCTTAGAGATCGCGGTTACAGCATCCTCGCCTTGGCCATGCGCATCAAGTCCCCTGAGCTTCTGCGCCTGCAAAACCTCACCATCTTTACTCTCAGCGACGATTCCGTTTTCTCAAGCGAAGGCCAAGAATTTTCGAACAATGTGAGGTACCATGTGGTTCCCAACATGTGGCTGCCTTTGGCAGATCTGGTGCAGCTTCCGGCGGGCACAAGACTGAAGACTCTCCTCCACGGGCAATCGCTGGTTGTGAGCGACAGCAAACCCTTCTCTGTCAATTATGTGGGTATAAAGATTGCGGATGTTTTCAGCAACAGATGGATAGTCGTGCATGAGATTCTTCGGCTGCTCATAAGCTCTGTGGATCCGATGGAGTGGGCTTCCAGCGACAGCAGCGAGATTCTTCAGTCCCTCTTGATGAGCTTAGAGGATCAGATGGGGTTGTACAGAAACAGCAGCACTGGTGATCATCATGAGTAGTAGTAGGTCAATAAGGAGCTAAAGATTCTTTTATTTTAGTTGTTGTCTGTGTATTTGTGATGTATTTTGCCTTTGCAATTTGAGTACAGTGGTATCCATGAGAAATCATGTCCAGGAAGCAAGCAATTAAATGTCTATGAATGCAGCATGTTATGTTCCTCTATCAAGAAGCCACATTTTGCTTGAACTGTAATGGAACAATGGCAATTTATATAATGGTTCTGATTCCTTTAATTCTTTTCTTTCATGGTTTCTTAATTTTCTGTATGTCAAGTATGACTTCGCGCTTTCATTTCTTTTCTTTGTCATGAGAATCTCCTTAAGCCATGGATTTTCTTTATCTATGGGAAACAACCATAGAGCTGAGATGGTTCAAAGAGAAACTAAAATGGAATGCCAGTAAACGAGTAGAATTCACAGAAGAGGCCAGATCGCCATAGATACTGCATTGCCAGTAATAATAATAAACATGCCATTTCATCCAGATCCTTCAAAGAAATATGAGGGTGCAATCTTCTGATCGAAACTAGCAAAGTCTGCTGAGCGTTGTTAAGAGCACACGTAATGAAATTCAAGATTGCAGAATATTAAGGAAATTTGATTACTAAAATGTTTTGGAATCTGCAAATCAAATTAAATTGCCTGAAAGTTATATCGTAATTCAATCACCTGAAATTTATCATAATTACAAGGATGTTGAACACCATTTAGCACTGATATTTGCCATGCATGAAGAAGTCTGCAATTTTTTGTGTCGAAGAATAGCATTCAAGTCTAATGGGCTCAGAGAAGTAAATCTAGGATTATGGCACGAATGCTTATGCAACTGCGTGAGTGAACTCTCTGAATTCTGGCATGGGGTTGTGGTTCATAAAGCCTTGCACCATCTGCAAAATAGTTTTAAGAGTGGATAGGTATACCCTTTCAGGAGTTCGGAAATATTTACGCCGTAAGGCGTTCCCTCTGAAAGGAACTCCCCTCCATGCCGTGCTGTCTCGTTATGGCCCTTTAGATCGATTGTTAGATGATGGAATAAACTCCAGCCATTAGATCGTCGGTGAAAAATGTTGTAGGCGGTTTAGATTATTGGAATGTCGTAGGCAGTTGAGAATATTGCACTTTTTAGAAACCATTTTCGTGATGTTTTCCATCCTTAAGACAGTTGTTACTCAATGATGGGCCTTCCCCTCAATTTTTCCATCCCCTTCTTCATTTCCATTCCCCCTCTCCTTCCATTAATTCCCTCGCCGCTCTTTCCACTTCCTCTCTCTTCACCAATGCATCTGCGCCCTTCTACGCTTCAATGCCCACCTTCATCTCCTTCACTAGAAGGAAGGCATTCATTCTCTGTTCAGCAAAGAGAGGCCAAGCGATCATCGGCATCCATGTAAGATGCTTTTGATCGTTGAATTCCAACCGCAATGAAAAAGGAAACCGTCTGTGGATGGATGAGAGAGGACAACAATCTGAGGCGCCCATGAATCCACCACAAATCCACGGTCCTGGATTCGAGTCTCGAAACCCTCAGGTAGAACCTCCCTCATATCTGCTTCGGTAGTCATCGTGGATTCAGTTGGAGGAGGAGGCTCCTTACGCAACACCCAAAGGAACCGCTGCACACTTGCTTCTAGCCCCAAAGCTAGTTCCTGAATCTGATTCTCCGACAGGGTGCCGCGGCTCCCAAAAGAAACGAACAGAACTGTCGAGGCGGGCTGGCGGTCCAGCCATTTGACGCAGCCCTCCTTCTCAAACTTCTCTTCATATTCTGAAAGAGACAAAGCTATTAGCAGCCCAACGGGATAAATACAAGGGGTCATTTCAACAACGCTCAGAACCTTCCTTCCTTGAGAGCTTTTATTTGTGCTGGTTCCATTTCTTGGCATGTGTTTATCAGAATTCCATGAGCTTCCTGAAGCCAAAGGGAATGTTGAATGAACCAGTTGAATGAAATATCAAATCTGTATAGAAGAGGGTCTAGCAAATCTATTCCGAGAATGGGCGGAAGGCCCGTCAGAAAGAAATTATAATTAAAGTGGATGTAGTGTATATGTGATGTGGCAATGTCATGGCCTAGATTGTCAATCATAGCAACTCTCTGATTAGGACGTGGTTTAATATGGGGATATGTGTTCCAGCTTTTTGAATGCATGTGAAACTAAGCTGCCATGTTGTAGTCTTCTAGACTTGTGTAACTGGTTCTGTTTCCTTGGTTAAGTGCAGGTTTCAGTTGATCAAATAAAAACTGCAAATAAGTACACTGATGACACCATCTATGCTGGAGAAAAAATTATAATTCCTTGAGAGGGATATGGGAGCTCAGATTATATTTGAAAGTTTGTAGTACAGGTTGTCATGGAATGTGTATGCAGTAATTTGCACAACAGCCTCAAGTCCCCAGTCTTGATTAGATATAAGAGGTCGTCCAGTCCAGTTTGAGTTTTGGATTGTTTATGGTAGGTTATCTATCACAAATTTTAAGGAAATATGTGATAAGCCAGTTAGAAATGTATTTGTTTTGTTTATACAGGTTTCTTTTAGATTTGTTACTCAGGGGCATGATGTCATGTTCTAGAGATACCCTGTCCATGTATCTTTACTATCTCGTAAAATGCAAGTTGAATGCTAATCATGCCAGAGTCCAGTGATTCTTTGGAAACTCATGTAGCATATGGGTGATTGGTGTTCCCTGCATGACAATGCTACCCTGCGTTTATTAATAAGCTTTATCGTTGTATTGAACTCTTGTATTTTGGTGAGTGGTCTGACTCTATTTATCAAGTATCTTTATTCTTTGTTCCACCTTATTGTAGAGCATTTCTTAGCGTAGTTGTTGTTCAGCTTTTTGAATGCATGTGAAACTAAAGTTGCCATCTTGTTCCCTTCTATCCATTGTATAAGACTTGTGTAATTGGTTCTGTTTCCTTGGTTGAGTGCAGGTTTCAGTTGATCAAATAAAATCTGCAAATAAGTACACTGATGACACCATCTATGCTGGAGAAAAACTTATAATTCCTTGAGAGGGATATGGGAGCTCAGATTATATTTGAAAGTTTGTAGTACAGGTTGTCATGGAATGTGTATGCAGTAATTTGCACAATAGCCTCAAGTCCCCAGTCTTGTTTAGATATAAGAGATCGTCCAGTCCAGTTTGAGTTTTGGATTGTTTATGGTAGGTTATCTATCACAAATTTTAAGGAAATATGTGATAAGCCAGTTGGAAATGTATTTGTTTTGTTTATACATATTTCTTTTAGATTTGTTACTCAGGGGCACGTTGTCATGTTCTAGAGATACCCTGTCCATGTATCTTTACTATCTCGTAAAATGCAAGTTGAATGCTAATCATGCCAGAGTCTAGTGATGCTTTGGAAACTCATGTAGCAAATGGGTGATTGGTGTGCCCTGCATGACAATGCTACCCTACGTTTATTAATAAGCTTTATCGTTGTATTGAACTCTTGTATTTGGTGCCTCCAGAATTATTAATTTCCAACCCATATTGCGATGTGAATGATTAGTATTTGTCATTTGGTATGCATAACAAGCTTTAACTTCTTTTGATAATAAAAAATGCAAGCTGCATACTGGCATTTGCCTCTCAATTGGACTATTTAATGGATATTTTCCACAAGTAAATAAACAGTGTTCATTTCATGCATGTGAAACTAAGCTGCCATGTTGTTTCCTTCTATCCATTGTATAAGACTTGTGTAACTGGTTCTGTTTCCTTGGTTAAGTGCAGATTTCAGTTGATCAAATAAAAGCTGCAAATAAGTACACTAATGACACCATCTACGCTGGAGAAAAACTTATAATTCCTTGAGAGGGATATGGGAGCTCAGATTATATTTGAAAGTTTGTAGTACAGGTTGTCATGGAATGTGTATGCAGTAATTTGCACAACAGCCTCAAGTCCCCAGTCTTGATTAGATATAAGAGGTCGGCCAGTCCAGTTTGAGTTTTGGATTGTTTATGGTAGGTTATCTATCACAAATTTTAAGGAAATATGTGATAAGCCAATTGGAAATGTATTTTTTTTGTTTATACAGGTTTCTTTTAGATTTGTTACTCAGGGGCATGATGTCATGTTCTAGAGATACCCTGTCCATGTATCTTTACTATCTCGTAAAATGCAAGTTGAATGCTAATCATGCCAGAGTCCAGTGATTCTTTGGAAACTCATGTAGCAAATGGGTGATTGGTGTGCCCTGCATGACAATGCTACCCTGCGTTTATTAATAAGCTTTATCGTTGTATTGAACTCTTGTATTTTGGTGAGTGGTCTCACTCTATTTATCAAGAATCTTTATTCTTTGTTCCACCTTATTGTAGGGAATTTCTTAGCGTAGTTGCTGTTCAGCTTTTTGAATGCATGTGAAACTAAAGTTGCCATCTTGTTCCCTTCTATCCATTGTATAAGTCTTGTGTAACTGGTTCTGTTTCCTTGGTTGAGTGCAGGTTTCAGTTGATCAAATAAAATCTGCAAATAAGTACACTGATGACACCATCTATGCTGGAGAAAAACTTATAATTCCTTGAGAGGGATATGGGAGCTCAAATTATATTTGAAAGTTTGTAGTACAGGTTGTCATGGAATGTGTATGCAGTAATTTGCACAACAGCGTCAAGTCCCCAGTCTTGTTTAGATATAAGAGATCGTCCAGTCCAGTTTGAGTTTTGGATTGTTTATGGTAGGTTATCTATCACAAATTTTAAGGAAATATGTGATAAGCCAGTTGGAAATGTATTTGTTTTGTTTATACAGATTTCTTTTAGATTTGTTACTCAGGAGCATGATGTCATGTTCTAGAGATACCCTGTCCATGTATCTTTACTATCTCGTAAAATGCAAGTTGAATGCTAATCATGCCAGAGTCCAGTGATGCTTTGGAAACTCATGTAGCAAATGGGTGATTGGTGTGCCCTGCATGACAATGCTACCCTGCGTTTATTAATAAGCGTTATCGTTGTATTGAACTCTTGTATTTGGTTCCTCCAGAATTATTAATTTCCAACCCTTATTGCGATGTGAATGATTAGTATTTGTCATTTGGTATGCATAACAAGCTTTAACTTCTTTTGATAATAAAAAATGCAGGCTGCATACTGGCATTTGCCTTTCAATTGGACTATTTAATGGTTATTTTCCACAAGTAAATAAGCAGTGTTCATTTCAGATGGCATTTTCTCTTTGAAACTGTGCCTCTGGACAACAGCCTGCTAACTTAACTGAACATTCATAAAGCTCTGCCAAATCTTAGTAGTTCATGGCCTATTTTAAATTCTATCAAACTTATTCGAACTAACACAGTATTTACTTAAGTGGGGTCATTTCACACTGCTTAGTACAATAGAATGATCTTTCTTGAAATAGAATAAGTACTTCAAAAAAGTACCTATGAATTTTACTCATAGTTATTTGACTTTAACCTTAACAGAATCCTCTGCGGAATCCCTATATGTCTTCTGGTACAATGTGTCTCTTGTTTTACCCAAAAAAAAAAAAGAAGCAAAAAGGGCATCCTGGCCTTACAGAGCCCGACATTAGAAACTGCCAATGTCAAGTATAGTAGCTCTGCTATCCACCTAAGGAACCTTGAAGATATATTTTCAGGGAGAAAACGCTCAGCTCCCGCGATAGCCTGCAAACAATGTTTTAATTTAGAATAGAATTATCATGGTAAATTGGTATAAGAATATTAGTATAAAAAATCACCGCGTTATAAGCCTAAATATTGGCAAAGGCTAATTCTTCATGTGGCATAATCAATTAGCCATGTTATCTTGCTACATGATGCAAAAAAATGACCCATGGATCCTAATACTTTTTAGGGCTCTTTTTCAATTCAATAGGCTTTTCTTCTTCTTCTTCTTCTTCCTGAGATGGTAAAGATAATGACTCAAGAATGACTCTAAGCTTACTAGATAACCAAATTCTCAACATACCTTGCAATGCATATTTGTTACACCTCTATTATAGACCAAGACAAATGTAACAAATCAATGTACACTAGTGCATCAATATGATTGTTTTCACATAAGGCTTGATCATTAAAAGGACATTAAGGTTTGTACCTTTTGGGACAATTGCTAGTATAGTCAACATCAGAGAAAATACAAACGACCCAGAATATGAGAGAAAATACAAATGACCTAGATCCATTAAAACCTTGAAAGTTTGTTCATGAACTCTCTGAATCTGGTATAAAATGTGTGCTGTATTTGAAACTTCAATTTGCCATTAAATTAATGGGACATGAATTCCCACAAAGCAGTTCAAAAATGTGCAATTAAGTTGAGCTTTCATCTTGTCATTCAATTGATGGACACTCAATATTAAATATAAGATAAATATATAGGAGTAGCATGTGAGTGTTAGATTTATAAAGAAGATTCTTTTTATTATTAATAAAAATATAGATAGTTAGTTTCATTTTAAAGGGTTATAAATATGAGTTATAAATACAAGACTTAATAGGTTGTAAATATTTGAAGTGTTGTAAATATGAGTTATTAATTGTTTTTACTCAAAATCTGATAAATAGCAATTTAGCAATTTCTTTTTAATTGAGTGACTTAAATTCATGTTTTTTTAGGTTGAAGGTAAAGCCACTAAAGTGCAAAAATTGTGATGCCAATAATTAGAGGGATTGTCATCATGGGGTGATAAGAAATTTAATATTCCAAGAAGTGGAGGTAGTAGTAGATTCTAAATAAATTAGCAATGCAACAACATAAATGTTTGCAACAAATTTAGAGAGATCCACCTTGTTGAATAATGCACACACTACATGGATAATGGATTTCCGCACTTTATGCCTTACGGCGTTTTCTTTGCAACATCTGGTGCAAATGCTAGTAATAATAATTTATAATTATAAAAATCTACTAGTGAAAATATGTTTTTTAAAGTAAAAGAAGCCATTATAATTATCTATTAAGCTTTGTAGAGCAGCAGTGACGATAATGATCATAATACTTGGCGTCATCTAAATATTTTAAGATTTAAAAAAAATCTAGAGACCAAATATGAACAATGTTTGAGCAAACCAGAGTCACTTTCATCCACAAGGGTAGAACCAAAGATCTCAAACGAAAAAAAATACAAGTACTTAGCAAACTAAAGGGCCATGAACGTGAGAAGCATTCAGAGTCACTTAAATCTACAAGGGTAGAACCAAAGATCTTAAAAAAATAATACAAGCCCTTAGTAAACTGAGTTATGAACGGGAGAAAATTTTCTGAACTGTTTGAGTGATACATAATTTAAATTTTGCTTGATCTATATTATTAATCCTGATTAGCAACAATTAATGCCTTAGAAGTAAGATGCTGCTATTCAGCTAAGAGACTGAATTAAAAATATGTTTAAAAAAAAACATAATTAACAACAAATAAAGCTGAATATATGCATGGTGGATCTGTATCTGTTAGAAGTTTTAATTGAATTTAATTTCCACGGTTGTCTCCTACCTTAGAGCACTTTTTTTATAAGTATTTAAATACTGCTGTAATCTGGTTTCCTTACCTTTTCAGGTAGTCAGGAAAAGATGGGGAACTTATTAAAACTAGCATTTATGCATTTTTGGCTTCTCAAATTATAAAATTTTGTATTTATTTATTATGTATTTCTAGTTACTCAAATTATGAATTTTGTATCTATTTATTTTTCAATTCTCAGACAAGTCAAGTAATTCGAACCTTGAATTACAGATTTAGAAGTCTGAGGCTTTAGGTCCTGAAACAGAGACATGACTGGAGACCTTCTTCAAAGGTCTTAAAAACTTGTTTGGACAGCAAATTTGCATCTTTTCTTGTACTTTGTTGACATATAACTTTGATGTTCTTGAACATCATCAGTTCAATTCCATGAAATATACTTGGGACTTCTTCTAATCAGCTTGGCTCTATACTAGATATGACTTCTGGAAGGATTGATTTTCTTCATAGATATTCTACATTTGCTGAGGTAACCCTTCGACTGGGATCTGATCAAATCAATCAGGTCGCAAAGTTCACGTGACGACAATGTGAAAAGGGTGAAGTGGACACACGCTATAAAACAATGTGGTAAGGAGACAGGTGGCATGCCGAACTGGACACCAATCGTTCAAATGAGCGATGGTTGTAATGTAATATCACTCCACGACTTAATAAATTAAACAATGGAGTAATATTTATTGTGTTATTCAAAACAAAATTTAGAAATATACAGTTGTAATACATGCAGAGATCATGGCATAATAAAATTTGACAATTGAATGAAATATAAATCACCACTTGTCCCTCTTTTTCCATAACTCAATGCCCAATTCCCCACGTGAACTATGCACAAGTGACACTTAATACTGATCTCTCTGCAACTTGAATGAGGGTGGGCATTGCCTATTGTCGGTTGTCGAGCTGCTACTTTGGCTCTGCACTTTTCCAAGGGATTTTCAACACCAGGAGACCATCCCTCAGGTGAGCGGCGACGATCTCAACGACACACCTGTCCACAGCTCCATCAAACAGTGCAAAGCATACATTGGCAGTTTACCTCGCACCCTGCTCCGCCCTTCCCACCTAGGCTACCCATTTGCACGACCTTCCAACCACAGCGACGCCCAAAGATCAACGTCTTCATTTTTTTACCACCAAAGGGTTTTTTCCTTCATTTTCTTAAAATTGAGGCCTTTCACTGAACACATTTTCATCAGAGACAACCTTTTTTCTCTCTAACAACTCCTTCCTCCACAAAAATCCATGGCCCCGATAGCTTGGGCGAGTTTCTTTGTAAAATATCCAACCTAGTTGCAAGAATTTCTCGTCCCTTGTTCTTTTTCCCTTTCTGAAATTTAACACTGCTGTTTTTTCTGTCTTTTCAGAGGGCTTTGCTCGCTGGTAGTTTCCTTGGAGATGTATATTAGGCCATTCTGCTCATCACTGTGGCCAAACTCTCGGCTCATCAACGTCGTGCCCAGGTCCATTCAGGTCACCCAAAATTTTCCAACTGTCGAGCCTCCATTCATGGGCTCTGCCAGCCACAACCAGATAATCAAGGTTTCACACTGCTTGCTAGGGTTTCCTTCGGAAGCATGGATACAAGCTCTGAACAACACCTCTATCAACCAATATTGACACTTAGAACTGGTTTCTTTTACTCTTTTTCCTAGCGAGACACACTGCAGTCATGAAATCATGAATGAACCCAATGTCATTAGTAGGGGCTCACCTAACCAGAAATATCGTTCAGTAAAGTCCAGATATAGCAAGTTTATACTGAAATAATTTCCCCATCCCAAGAGTGTGAGGTGTCAAGGAGCTTTGTTGAGCTGCCTCTGCTCCCCTAAGGTTTTAATACTAAGTCTTATCTTATTAGATTAAGCTTTAATTTGTGGTTAGTTTTAGTTATAGAAACAATGGTGGTTAGCATCATACACCCGAATTTATTTTGTTCAGCGAGTATTCTGTCATTTTTTACTCCATGACTGGTTCTAGAAGATTTTAGAACAAAAAAATACTTTAAATTTTCTTGAATCCCCAGAAATTACCGACAAAAAATGTCATATAATTTTTTTTTAAAGCTTTATATACCATGAGACCATGCAAAATCTTTTATTTTTTGCGTTTTCAGATTACAGTTAAATCCGCTAAGTTATTGTGAAGCTCTTCAGAATTGAAGGTTGTCCTCGGCAAGGTAATGGAATTGAAAATTGTAGATAATTTCAATTAAGAACTGGAAGATTGTTTCTTGGGAGGTATATTTTCTCATAAATTGTTTTAAATCTTCTTGAATCCCACAAAAACGTTGTTTAACTTTTTTAAGGCTTTATAGACAGTAGGCCATATAGAATTTTCTAATTTCTGTCCTTTCAAAGAACAGTTAAATCAACTAAGTTGTTGAGAAGCTCTTCAAACTTGAAACTGGAGCTTGAAATACCTCTGATCCTAAGCAAAGTAATGGAATTTAACATTGTAGATAATTTCCATAAAGATCTTAAAGATTAATTCTTCGGACGGATATATGATCAGAAATTGTTTTATTAATTATGCACTACAGATTTTAAATTTTTGTGCAGGCATGAGATGGCCTTTTTGGAACAATTCGTTGGCGATTCAACTGGTAGTCTCTTGAAAAAATTGTTTAATTCAGGGGAGAGTGATAAAAAGAAGTCGATGACTACTAATCTATAGAGACCGGACGAAAACAAAGGAATCTGCGTACGTTTATTTGCTCTGCGGTAGGGTTAATTATCTTTGTAAGGTTTATAAACCTAGATGAAACTCGCAAAATATTAGACATTTCTCTTAATCTGGCTAGATATTTCGAAGTTCAACATTTCTGTCTCCATTTTTTTGTTTGTTCAGTTTAGATTTTGCACTGTGCATAGTCTTACTATTTTCACATCATGTCTATCGAATATTATGATGTCCATTGAATATGATAATAATATTTGCATATGAACTTTTTCCCTATTAATTTAGAGTCCCTCGCTAAGACACAATTTCTAGCATTAGCAAGCCATACCAGACACATCGCTCAGCACAATGTTTTCACAATATATTCATCTACGCAGCAAACTGGGTGTGGGATAAGGGATAAGGGTCACCCCACTACTGCAATTTCAATTTATTGAGAAGACTTTGAACGCAAATTCTGAGATTAATCCTTGTGAACAAGGTATGCTTTAGTGACAAAAGAATTGTGATTGTTTTTCAAAATGGGATTGAATCTACTCTCAACACTGCATGCACTGCAGCTCTACCCGCCTTTACAGGTGTTGTCTCTCGTGTTGTCTATGCCTATGACCGATGACCAACTATAACCTTTCAAAAGGTGTTGTCTCTCATGTTGTCTATGCCTATGACTGACGACCAGCTATAACCTTTCAAAATGAAAAAATATATACCATTTTGAAAACAGATATACCAAGGAACGAAACAGGCATACCAAGGAACTGGATGAGATTCTTGACCTTCCCTTCCCGACACCCGAAGATCTAATACATACCAGGTCTGTCAGGTCGCAAACTACAATGCCACTGCCTTTCTCTGGTGCAACTAGCTATGAACTGCTTACCAGAACAAATAGATACTAGAGGGTAAGTAGATACCAAAGCGTGTAGATAACAGAGCACGTCCAAAGGCTGGAATTGAAATCTTGCAGACTCTTCTGGGTAGGCGGCGACAAAACGACGACGAAATACTGAAGGAGTGGCCCTAGTTTCTGCTTGAGCCTTCTGCGCCGACTATCTTTTACCATACCAGAGTTGCATGCTAATAGCCATGTGGAAGGGGCCTTGATAGACATGTGGAAAGGACCTCAAAAGGGCCTCGAAGTATATTGGCTGGCTGCAAAAGCTTTGATATAAATAAATTGCAAAAACTTTGATATAAAGAAATTGGCAACTGTATATAAAATCACAGAACTTTGGATAAAATGGTATTGCCGCAATTTTCTTGCATAGGGCCACGTGAAGCCTGTAATAAGAGGTAGAATGCTTTCAGTCTTAAAACTTTGGCTAAAATTTACGTGAATAAAATTGTTACGATTAAACTTTGGTTAAAATACAAGAAAACAAAAAAAAAAACGGGTCAACTGATCAATTAATAGGTGGTCAAACGATCGATTGATCGCTATAGTCCCTGCTATGCTGGAGGCAGGGACTAATAAAGGCAGACTTGATATGAAGTGAAATTATCCATTAATATCCTTCTGCTAAATCTGGTATCATAGAATATACTTTGTGTGAGAAATTTTAAAATATTCTAAAATGACCGAGGATTTTAAAATATTGAGCAAATATTTAACTATTATGCTAGCTATATGTTTTTTTTAGACATAAACGGTTAAATTTATTAAAAAGCACCAATGCTAAGGCATAGAGCGAATACAGAGCTTTTCTGGTAACTAGCAGAGGGCCTGAGTTTCCTGCTATTACAAAATATTGTTAACCGGAGATAGAAAATATCCCACTGCTGGAAACTAATGATCAGCAGAAGGCATCGGAAAACATCAGCACTGTATCTACAGACCTGTAGCAGTACGCTGGGAGCTGAAAGGGGCCAGAGGCAATAGATCCCTCCAGAGCAACTAACGGATTCATCATTAGATTTCCCAGAACACCACGATATGCGCTCTTCTTTTTAATCCTTTGGTTGCACTTACAGCAGAGAATAAACTCAGGGCGATAAGTCAGCAGCAAAAGGTCCAGGGAACACACTTCTTAGGGGATATTACAGAAGAAATCGACCTGGTTAACTGACAACGAACTTTTGCTTCGCAGAACGCCTTGGTTGGCTTCCATATCTGCTTGGGAGTTTAATTTCCTGGGGATGTGATAGAAAGAGATCTTGTGGAATTTGGGCAATATAAGTCTAATTTTCCTGAGGATGGTTGATAAGAGGAGCTGAGAAGGGTTCTTTTTGGATTGCAGTGCCTAGATAATAATCCTGGAGTCCCCGAAGACTGAAATGGAAAGGAAGTTGCCTTTGATCGCTTGAGAGAGCCCCTGCCACAAAGCCAGAGCCTCCGCTCTGTTGTTGGATTCCTTGCCTAAACCCCAAGCAAACCTTAACACCTCAGAGCCATCCGGACTCAATAGAACTCCACGGCCTCCTGCGACACCAGGGTTGCCTTTGGAGGCCCCATCAAAAAACAGGCAGTGTTCATTCAGAGCCGACCTCCATTTAATGAACTCTTGCTCCTCCAGCCTGATTTCCCAATTGGAGAGGACGCTGGTAGCGATGGTAGCACAATCTTTATGGTTTGGGACCAAACCATTCAACCAGAGTTCCTCTTCTCTGTTCAGAGCTTTCCCAGTTTTTTTGGCAGATTTGGCATCCAGAGTTTCTCCTAAAAGAGCTTTAACTTTGGTGATGACTTTGATCAGATTGCAGCTTTCGTTTCTGAATAGTCTGTTATTCCTTTCCAGCCACAGCTTCCAGCATACGAACTTGGGGATCCACAGCCAGCAATTTTTGAGGTGGATATTTTTGGAAAGACCAAACGGAGATAATTTGCTCCAGGATTGGAAAAGGTTTTGTATGTTCCTGGGGAGCTCGAAATTATCAGAATTTAGCATAAGGACCCCCTTCCAGACTTCTGATGCAAAAGGGCAGGTTAAGAACAAGTGATCAGCTGTTTCTTCCTCTGACTTGCAAAGATTGCACCAAGATGGTCCTTCCATTCCGCGCCTGCGGAGATTATCTCGAGTGAGAATACTATTGTGGGCTAATGTCCAACAGAAGAAATCAATTTTGGGAAGAGAGGGGGAATCCCAAATAAATTGCCATTGAGCCGGATTTGGGGGAACATTCGGGATGGCCATAATACTTTTCTATCCTTCGGAAGCAGAATACGAACCTGTGACAGATCCCCACCTGCATTTGTCTTTTACTGAAGCTTTTACTGGAGCTTTCCCTTGTAGATTATCCAAAAGAATAGAGGCTTCACCCTCCAGCCACTGAGGAACCTCCCCCAGATGCCAGCTTTCCCAGAGACCATCCTCCGACCAGGAGGAGATATCCCAGAGAGTGTTCAAATTGCGATCTTGGAGCCAGTCTCTGATATTGGTGATTTCTTCCACCTGATTCATCGGTTGGTCACCTAGAATAGGATCATCCCAAATTCTTATTTTTTGCCCATTACCTGGAATCCAATACAGCTTATGACTAAAATGTTCCAAAGCTTTGTTGCAGAGTTTAAGAACAGGGGAACCTTTGGAGGAACGAGGAGGATGGTCCAAGCATCTGAGGCGCTTCCCATGGAAATATTTTCTCCACAGGACCTTCTTGCTCCAACTAAGTTTTCCAGAGACAATGTCCCAGAGCAGCTTGGTTCCCAAAGCCAGATTTTGAGCAGCCAGATCGCGGATTTGTAATCCTCCTTCCATAAATGGCTTTTTAATAGTATCCCATTTAACAAGGTGCAGCCTTCTTTCGTTGTTTTTTCCCCCTTCCCACAGGAAGCGCCTGAGAAGAACTTCCATTTTGTTGATGAAGGTTTTAGGGGCCAGGAGGATGGAGTGCTGATATAACGGAAGACTTGAGAGGACCACTTTCATCAAAATGATCTTCCCCACATTATTCAGCCATGAAGCTCCCCAGGCATGAATTCTGTTTTTAATCTTGTCCAGCAAGGGCATCCAATGGGCAACTTTGGGAATGGTCCTGAAGATTGGGATCCCCAGGTATTTGAAGGAGTCCCAGGCCCAGGACCCTTCCATATGGAGAATCCTTGCAATATCTGATAATTCCTTGACCGAGCAGTTCCAGCTATAGACTGTGCTTTTTGTAAAGTTGATCTTGCTGCCCGAGACTTCTCTGTAGCTGTCCAGCTCCTTCTTGAAGGATTTAGCAGAGTTTATGCTTGCCCCACCCAACAATAGCGTATCATCAGCAAATTGGGCATGATTTATGTCTTTGACCTGGTGAACCATGCGGAGTCCAGGAAGGATTTGAGTCTGAAGGTTATGGTCCAGTTGAAAGCTAAGAACTGAGGCTTGAATCGCGTAAAGAAGTGGGGACAATGGGCAACCTTGTCTGAGGCCCCTAGAGGCTTGGAAGAAATCTGAAGGACGCCCATTTACTAAAGGCGCAATCCAAGGAGAGGCAATGCAGGCTTTTATCCAGTTAATGATGGCTGAAGAAAAGCCCATTTTCTTCATAACCATAAACAGGAATTCATGCTTTACCCTATCAAATGCATTTGCCAAGTCAAGCTTAATCACCATACCTTTCTCCTTTCGATGATAGCTTGAATGAACAGCTTCTTGCACCAGCACTATATTGTCAAGAATCTTTCTCCCTTTGATGAATCCACCTTGATTTTCAGGAATAATGGCAGGTAAGATTTTCTTGAGGCGATTGGCTATAATTTTGGTTATTAGCTTGTAACTGGAGTTACACAACAAGATTGGCCTGAATCTGCTGAAATTAGCTGCTCCTTTCTCTTTTGGAATCAAGGCCAGAAACGCTGAATTGATGCCGCCTCCGATCTTTGCACAAGTTTGAGATTTCTTAACCATTCTCAGAAGGTCAGTTTTGATTATGGCCCAACAGGAAAGATAGAATCTAACAGGGAACCCATCCGGACCCGGAGCTTTGTCCGGTTCCATACTGTCCAATGCATTTCTAAGCTCATTCATGCTGATCGGAGCCGTCAGCATAGCGTTGATAGGATCTTGGACACATTGAGGGATCAAATTCATCGGGTAGACCTGGGGATCCAATGGTGGTTCATTAGGGGTGGAGTAAAGATCTTTGAAGTGAGTGTGAGCTGCCCGCTTGATTTCTTCGAAGTCCTTAACCACTACATTTTGGTGATGAATTTCTTTAACGGATTTGAATTGCTTGCGGGCTTCAGCTTGCTTGTGGAAGAAGCTGGTATTTTTGTCCCCAGCTTGTAACCAGAGAGCTCTGGATTTCTGCCTCCAGAGTTCTTCTTCTTCCCTGCTTGCTTTGTGAAATTCTTTTTGCAGGTCAATTTCTCTCTGAAGAAGGTCTTGGGTGACAACAGAATTTTCCAAAGATAATTGATGGGCAGCAAGATTGTCCAGGGCCGTCTTCCTTTTGGAGGAGGGAGATTTCAGCGTTCTTGCCCACTCCTTGAGTCTTCTTTTGAGCCCCCTCAGCTTTTCTTCCCACACATAGAAGGGGGAACCTTGAACCGGTCTGTTCCAGGCTTCTGAAACCATCTCTTGGAACCCCTCATGCTGAAGCCATAATGAACTGAACCTGAAGGGAATGGGGCCAAGATTTTCATCCGTGGAGAGCTCAAGAATAATGGGATTGTGATCCGAGGTGCTGTTTGGCAGAATTTTGGACGAAGCCATAAGACCACAAGTCAGGAAAGAGGATTGAACCAGAAATCGGTCTAACCGAGCTGCGATATGATTTGGGCCCACCCTTTTGTTGGACCATGTGAACTTCCCAGATGAGGGCTTGATATCCTCCAGCTCCCATCCCAACATGAGATCTTCAACCCATTCTCTTGCTGGGTCCCTGACCGGGGATCCTCCCCTTTTCTCATTTGCAGCAAGAGTGACATTCATATCACCAGCTATAATAATGTTTTCAGGGTTGTTCAGCGAGAGATAGGACAAAATCGAGTCCCAACAGAATTTTTTCTCAGAAGGAAGAACAGGAGCATAAATATTGAACAAACTTACTTGATGGCCGGAGTCTTTATGGAGGAGCTTCGTGAGAATCCAATGGGAGGAGCTATCTTTTTGAATCAGGTCATAGATAGAGCTGTCCCAGAAGGTAGCGATTCCACCGGAGGCGCCTCTTGCACTGACAGCACATCCAATACCTTTACGCCAGAAGGATTTGCTAGCATTGAGGAGGAGATTTTCCTCCAACTTTGTCTCCTGGATTAGGAGGATTTCAGGTGAGTACATTCTGATTATATCTTTTAGGGCATCTTCTTTTAGCTTGCTGCCTAATCCTCTGCAATTCCAGGAGACGTACTTCATTATTTATTGGCTTGGGGGAATGTGGCTCCTTTTGGAGCCGAGCCCTGCTTGCGCCCAGACCTTGTATTCATCATTCCCTTGAGAGTTTTTTGGGATCCTTGGAGAACATCCCGATAGGTTTTCTCCTCTCTCAGTTTCTTCTTGGATTTTCGACCCCTGGCTGACTTGATAGGGGTGACTTGTGAGCTGTCTGATTCATAGGTTCTTCCTTCTGAGTCTTCATCCGATTCGGAGGCCAGGCTTATGTGTTCTTCATTATCTTTATTTCCTTCATTGCCTCCTGAGGTTGGGGGGGTGATTATTTCAGTACCCGTTTCTTTTGCTTCCTTCATTGAGTTTTCAGGTGCTTCTTGAGTCTCGATGGTTTCTGCGTTCCCTCCGGAGGAGGTTCCAACTTTTGGATCTTCATTGGTCTTCAGATTGGACTGCGGCTTCTCCCCTGAACCAGAATTTTTCTTCTCTGATGGTCTTGGGATAGCCTTGCCTCTTTTGATTTCTTTCCATCCTTCCTCGTCCTCCTTAGTCCCGGCCTGGGATTTGGGGCAATTCCGTTGGAAGTGTCCGTGTTCATGACACGTTCTGCATTTGAACGGTAGTTGTTCGTAGTCCAGCTTTTGATAGTGATGCCATTCTCCCACTGTGATTTTAATCGCTTCGGGGAGACCAGCCTCTAAGTCAACTTCCACGCAGATTCTTGCACAAGTGTATTGGCCTTTATTGTCTGCTTTGTCAATGAATCTGCCCAGACCGTTCCCAATCCTTTGCAATGACTGATAGCTCCAGCAGTGGATCAGTAGGTTGGGGAGCCTAACCCAGACTGGAACTTCCTTCGGAACATCTACTGAGGGATCGAAGTCCGGGGTCCATTTATTGAGATACAGACCCTGATTTCCCATGAAATACGGTCCATTCCTGAAAACCAGATCTCGGTCTTCTTTGGTGGTGAACTCGAAAATGAAGAAACCTCTACCTACCGGATAACAGATCACACTGTTCTTCAGCTGAGGCCTCCAGTTGCGTTGAATCCAATCGTCCGTGGTTTTTGTAGAGGGCCAACGCCCCATAAATTGCCCGACCAGTCCTCTATCAGCAAGGGCAAGAGCAATTTTGATCGGCTGATCTTCTTGCAGGGCTATCTCAGGCACTTCCTCAAGTTTTTTAATGAATGTTGGGATATCTGGGGCAGGACGTTTCTTTCCTTTCTGCGTTAATAATCGCCGGAAGGCTTCTTCAGAGGAAAGCGGAGGGGTGGGAGAGGATTCCCCACCCCCAGGATCACCCATGACTGCAGCAAAGGAGCGCAACAAGGGAACTCAGCTCATTCCCCCAGCGCCCCTGCAAATCCGAGAATCCAAGCCTAGAGCCAGAACACAGCGCAGTTAATCGCCCAGCCGGAGGCGCAGCGCAGCAAAGCAAAACAGGACACGGGAAGGGAGCCCGCTCAGACGCCCAGAGGGCCGAGGCCGCCGACACAGTCTCAGAAACCCTAGCAGAGCGATCGCTCAATACTATTATCTTCCTTGCAGATGTTAGGAACAACATTCCTAATGAGTAATTTTTTATGCTAGCTATATGTTAAGCATGTTCAAAATGTTAAATGTTTGAAGTATTACCACTTTGAATAGCATGATGGTTAATCAAAATCTAGGTAGTAATTGAATTTAGGGTGAGCAATTTGAAAATATTTAAGAAAAAACAAATTAACTTTGATATACAGGAGAGAATAATACTCTTGCACACATATTAGAAAAATAAAGGTTCGAGTATAAGAAAAATATCTTAAAAGAAGATGAATCTACTTATAAAATAAAAGTGAACCACATTAGAATATAAGAAAAACATCTCAAAAAAATATGATTCTACTTACAAAGAGTTTTATGGTCTGTAATCATGTCAATAATTATGGTGTGGAAGAGTGTAACTTATGTACTTCCCATTACAAATAATATGGAAAAATTCATCAAAAATAAGGAAAATAACACATAGTCTAACATTGTGTTTTGATAAAAATCAGAGTTTATTAACTAAACAACTCTCTAGGTGAGATACTCAGAGAGTGTACAAACACTCGCACAATGCGCTATTACTTAAGAGAACCTAGTACATATAGGCTCTCACACAATGAGGGTGGTTTCAACCACTCCCTAGATAGTAGGATATGAGATCTAAGATTAGAGTCTCAATCCTATCATCATCATAATGGTAATCTAAGTTTATCTTTCTCTATTAATTCCAACACTCTTGCTTAATGGAGAAAGGGTACTAAACAATAACATACGTGTTGAAAAGTGTGCAACAAGAAATGCTAAATTTAGAATGTGCTGAAAAGGGACCTGCTAAAAATAGCATGTCTAAAAATAGCAGTTTGGCCAGTGAGGTCATTGGCCACATTGGGTGAGAGGTGAAACTGCTAAAAATAGAAAGTTCTAAAAATAGCATTTCTGGGTCCCTTCCTATTTATAGCAGTCCCTAGTATATCTATAGGAAGTAAAATTAATTTGGTCTTAACAGCAGTTGGAAATATTAATTAATTAATTCAGTTGAGTTAATTAGTTAAGGAAATTTGAATTTGAAGTCTTTGTGAGCATGCACATGAGTTGTCCCACTGATTGAATAATTTATCCTTAATTTTCTCCACTGATTGAGGGAGTAAGTATGAGTTCTATAATGAGAGAATCAGTTGACTTAGTTCTAACTAGTCAAGTCTAGTTAGATTATTTTAACAAGTTGTTAAAATAATGAAATATAGTTTGTTAATGCTTGCATGCATGTGACAACTATTATTTCAGATAACTGAGCATTCCCTCATGGATAACTGATGCATGTCAGTTCAAACAGAGACCTAGTTGAGATCAGATGAGGGACAGTGGACTATCAGATGCTTGGATATTTATAGTAAGTATTCCTTGCATGGAGAAGGATATATTTCCAAGAGAAATATGTATTATAGGAGATTGGAGGACTTTTGGCTTATATATTGAGGCCTAGGTAGTCTATGATCTTCATAGTTCATTGAGAAGTGAATAGCTTGAGAGCTAATTCTTTTTGTATTGTGAAGAGGATTTCCACTTGATTGGTAATACATGGTTGGGGTTTTATGCTGGTGCTTTCCTCTAGATATATCTTTTGTTATGTGTGATTATTTCTTTTGATCAGTTATGCATGTTTCTACTTGATGTTGCTCATGAATTCGATTATGCTTCCGCTTAATGTTTTGTAGAAGTAGAACAAGTATTATGCTTCAGGACATTGCATATATCGGTTTGTTCTACAGGTGAAATTTCTACAATACGCTTGCTGGTCTCAGTCTCAGCTAGGCTTACAATTAAAACATGAAACAACTTGGTAACATAGGTTTTCATTTTTGTCTTCTTGCAACAGAGCCCATACTTGTTCATCTTGAGTCGAGGCTTCATATTTGCTTTCCTCGCCATAAGGTAGTGATATCTCTCCACCTCAATTCTTCCCCAGTGATGGAAAGCTTGAATTTTTATTCTCTCCCTTCTCAAGATTATGACAGGCTGGATAGGAGAATTTTCCTTCTCACTATTTTTAGTGTCAATCATCTGAAAGTCAACTATGATGTCTTCATCATTCATTGATGTAACATCTACAAACAAAGAAATATTAATGAGATCATCACAATTTAAATTTAAATTTTCTCCAGCTTTATCTTCTTCTGCCATGTCTTTGCAATCAACTTCATGTGGCTAGTCCAATTGATCTTCAACACTTTGTTCCTCTTCACACCCTTCCTGAAGATCAACTCATGTGTCTTCAATCTCAGGATTTTTCACAACAGATTGTGCCTCTTGATTCTAGTAGTCATCAACAAAACCACATTTTTCTGAAATTTCTTCTGACTTGAACATACTACCCATGCTAATTCCAAATGCCAATATGAGAAAATCATCATCATTACAATAAAAAATATCTAAAAATATAGACATGTTTTTAAAGTCTAGCTTATCTCGCTTAGAGATTCTTTTTCGGCTCCACACGGTCCTCTAACGATCTCCAACAACCCGGTTACCACACAGGCGGGAAACTTCTCCCTTTGGCATCTCTTTTGGCGATCCGGCCTCCTCTACTATTCCCTTCAGTGATTTGGCCTCCTCTCTGCGACCTCTTCCCAAATGGCAGTCCTCCGTTAAAGAGGAGAAATGACCCCCCATCAACAGGCCAAATGACGACACTACATGCTTATCGCACAATCTAATAACACTCTCAGCACAATGTTTAATTTATTCAATGCCTGTCTAACACCGTCAAACAACACTTTGCTTCAAAAGTGTTGGCTTGTGGAATGACTTCACCCTGTCACCCATAGACTGGCTGCATTGAACATCAGCAACATGACATAATTAAAAGTCTATGTGATCTTATCATAAAGCAACAAAGAATGTAACTTCACAAAAACGATTATGGATCATTGATCGTTCTCCTTTTTTTTTTCAACGAGCGCACTGCTTTATATTACAATGAATTCCATTATGGGATATTAAAATCTCAATTCCAACTTGGTATATGACTTGCAGGGAACCTAAATACTCCACGTAGAAGCAATTGAAATCGACCACAATGCTTGTTGTGATGATAAGCCGAAAAAACCACTTGACCAACTACTCGTAATCTCCTCCTTGTTCGTGGCTAAAAAATGTTCTTTCCAATCAAAGAACAGTCGCTTAACGTAGGTCACCAATGATTCCTTCACAGAGGTCACCAACACTACATTTTTTTTCATTCATCACCACGTCTACACACAAGTCTGGAGCAACAACTCTAAGTAGTGGATCTGCTCTTCGCAACAGTTCTCACAACTTCAAGAGGTTCTCTCATCCTCACGGTCTATGCATCTTATTATTATATGCTCACTACAATTGAGCACATGCTGGCCACTCCACGCTGACTACAACAACCACACCATCACTTTTCACTTAATTCCACCCACTCATGTGTATGAGCCAATTTATTTGCATAAAGATAAACCACTCGCAGCAAATCACATGACCTAGTGGAGATCACGGTTTTAAACACATGGCACAAAGTCTTTGTGATGACGATTCTTCCAGAATTGTTCGATATCAAGTCTATGTTTTCTCAGAAATTCACACAACACCCTTTCACCAAACTACAAATTAACGCTGCCACTATAGCCTCAGAAATTCACGGATCTTATTTCTAATGCTGCTAAGGTCGATCCAGTGTTGCACAAATCACGGATCTGCATTTACAGCCTCGCTGGTGCTCTCCTGATTTTACCCATCAGGAAACTTTGTCACTCTCGCCACCCAGGAATAGAGCATCCAAGGCTCCACCGACAACCCTCATGTTGTACCTTCGATTCGACCACACATGCAATCGGGTTCACCAACACTCGGTCTCCCACGCGAAGGCACCGCCACCAAGCTTCCGCTGCGCTCGGATCTCAGCAGTCACAGGTCTCCACGTAGAACCAAACAAAAGAAGTCGTTGCCTCACGCAGCAAGCTTTCCAAACCACGCAGTTTAAAATAGTCGGCGCGTTGAGTTAATTTGACAGTCGCGAAGAGTCGCAGCTGTATAGCTCGGACTTGTGCTAGTCAACCAAGTACTCGTGATGGGCCGAGAAGAAAACAACTGCGAGAAGTTTCACAGTACAGACTTCGCCCTTGCACACCAAATACTCGTGACAACTCCGCAATAGTCGCACCCTTGCTCAACTTACAGGATTGCAGTCCTGAAGCTCTGATACCATGATAAAAATCAGAGTTTATTAGCTAAATGGCTCTCCAGGTGAGATACCTGGAGAGTGCCCAAGCACTACACACAATACACTCTGTATACAATCATGAGAATAGCCTAGTACATATAGGCTCTCACACAATGAGGGTGATTTCAACCACTCCCTAGATAGTAGGATATGAGATCTAAGATTAGAGTCTCAATCGTATCATCATCATAACAATAATCTAAGTTTATCTTTCTCCATTAATTCCAACATGTTTTGAGTGGTTCTCCACAACATGAAAACACCATGTTATCCAATCGAATGGAAAGTTGGAAATTATGGTAAATTCAAGTTGCCTAAATGCACTGCCAATGGTTTTGTATACACCCTAACACACTCGCATCCAATTTCATGTTTCTTGTTAAAGACATAAATTCATCATAGAATGAGCAGTGTGGGGTACATGCACTAATGCATCTATGATACTAGCACAATGCATGGTGTGTTTAGCCAAGCCCAACACCACGATTGAATTTAGTTAGCCCCACCAATGGTGTGTGGTACATACATTGACACATTAATGGGATTTTTCCATGTTCCTCACATTAATGGGCTTTTTTAGCATTAACCTAATGGCATTGTAAAATCCAAACTAACATTATTTAGGGATATTCAACTTGTTTGCACACGCTGCTATTTCTACAAGGTACATGTGTCGACATAGCCATAAGAACAATAATGTGTCACGTATGTTAACAACATCAATAATGGTGCAGTTAGCAATCCAATAAGGGTTAATGTTAACAACATTAATAACATTGCATCAAATTAATTAAAAGGCATTGCTGTAAAATGAAATGATATTTTAATGTCCATAAGACTAAAAATAGTTTATGGGACCATTAGTTCCTTGCTTTTCGTCTTTTGCAATTCAATATTTTTCTTATTCAATTGATGATGAGCTGGCTCAATCTTCCAACAATCCCCTCACTAAAATGACAATGCCAAGAAACCGATGCTAACATATTCCCATAACTTTCTCTAATGTCTTTGAATGCATCACATTCCAAAATGAAATGTTTTTCCAATTCCACTGCCCTAGACGTGAAAAATGTACACACCCGTTCTTTCCAATCTTCTTTTGGCCTTTTCCACCATCCTGTTTCACACCGAAGTTGATGTGAGTTGGTTCTGAATTGAGCAATAAGAACCTTTTCCCTCGACAGAATGCTAGCTCCAATGAACTCTTTTTGTTGTAGATCATAAGTAGGGTTGAATTCCTCAATGTAGTACTTATTCTTTCTACACAACTCTTTTCCCCATACCTATTTACAAAACCTCTCCATAACAAAATTCTTTAGCTCCTTGCTATTTGTGGGACAAACATTGAGGTAGATATTCCATTTTTGCATCCATGTGTAGTTTTGTTTCATCCATGTTTTATTTCATTCACTCATGTCTTCATTGAGGATACCATTAGGCCATCTACCTACTCTCATTTGCTCAATTCTTTTTAGATATCTTATGAGCCGCACCATAGTAATTGCTTCAATGGGAGTTGCTCATGTTTCACTCAACATTATCTGATATGGTACTGTAGTTTTTATTTTGAACTAGCTCATGATCAAGCATTTTTGGATTTTCTCAATTTGTTTCCATTTTGAGATGGGGGTGCTACTAGCCCACAATTCACACTATAGCATCAGTGGACAAACTAGGAATCCAAAAAGCACTCTAATCGTTTTCCAATCCCATAACTTTGCCTCTCTACATCTATTTTGAAGAGCATATAATGATTTCCACCCTCCTAAATTTCTATTCTTTCTGTAGTCCTCCCAATTAAGTTTGTTGTTGAAATCAATCTCGAGGTACTTGTACTCATTTACTTCTTCAAGAATGTTTCCTTCAAAGAAGAACGTATGTTGGCTCTACTTCTTTTTATTAGAGAAAATCATTATTTTGGTCTTGCTAGTATTGACTTGCATCCCCGCTACTCTACAAAAATGCTCAAGGGCATATAGGTGCATTTGCAATCCATAGGCCGATTTAGAAATCAATACAAGATCATCAACATATAAAATAAGATTTATCACAAACCCCCCCAACTGAACATTGTCTCCACCTTACATATTTAGCCACTCTTCTAGTTTATACGTATATAAACCGAAAATAGTAGGGGATAGAGGGAAACCTTGCTTGACTCCAATGTCACTTCTAAATCTTTTTGAAATACCTTCCAAGGTTCTAATTTTTACTTTGACCTCTTCATAAAGTATATGGACAATGAATCTATAATGCAAAAGAATTTCAAGTTCTTCCATTCTACACCACAACTTATCGCTAGGGACTGCGTCAAATGCCTTTTTGAAGTCAACAAAGTAGCATAATACTTCTTCTTTGTCCTCCCAAACCTTTTCAACAATGTGTCTCAACGTGATACCACGATCCACTACAGAATGCTTCAGCCTAAAACCCGATTATTAAACTAAAGATTTTGAAAATTAATTTTATTTTTTATTTTTTCTTTTTTTAAAATGTAAATTCTTTTTTTCCTAATCGATTTATTAATTTTAAAAAAATGTAAATCGTTTTTTTTTTTCTAATTAGTTGATGACCATTTTTATGTGCTTTTAAATTGAATTTTCATATATATAAATTATATTAAAAAAATACCATGATTTATCAATACTACTTTCCTAAGAACCATAACTCATTTCAAAATCAAAATATTTTATTAATATTTTATCTTAATTTTATGAAGAAACCATTCTTATGTTAAATTTTATAATATTTCTAATATTATATTAATTTAAAATTATATATATATATATATATATCTATATATCTATATATATATATATATATATATTAAAATTATCTACTACCTTTTGCATAAGAGGTAGGTACTAAGTAACAACACTGCATATTACACTTGCTTTTATTTATTTGTATCTAGAGGAATCAACCACTGGGTTGGTCTCATACTCGCATGACACATGGTCGATTCCAACTACTACCACTAAAACCTCTAGGTGCCTATGTATGCCCCTTCTACAGACACATGTGAATTGAGGTGATTTGAACCTATGAACCTCCTTGCTCATAACACTTCATTTTCACGACCATCATTAATTGAGATGCTCCTCAGGGGCTAATGCATTCCTTTTGATTAAATTTATTATATTTGGTATATTTTATGTGCAAAAACTATTATGCATAACTATTTCTAGGGTTATATATATATATATATATATACACACACACACACACACACACACACACACACACACACACACAAAGAAAAAAATAATTAAAATTTAGAGATTTTCTCTTTTAAAAGAAAAACATTTGGTTTCCTCTTTCTTGCTAATGAGATATGAGAGTAAAAATGAGGAAAATTTATTGTAAACTACCATTGGTATTCCAATTTATAGTTCGTCACAACAAATCTAATAAAATTATATTTAAAATATGGAATTCTACACTATTACAATTTTATTAGATTTTTGGATCTGTAGATTTACTATTAATGGTGCATGTATGCGAATGAAAAGTATGCAGAAAATAGAGAACTGTGAAATAAATTCTCACACACACATTTAACACAAGATATATTATGGGAAACCATTTCAGGAAAAAAAACCTAGCTATCAGGTGAGGCTGCTCCGCTCTCTTTCTCTAAATGGAAAATATGGTTGTAAGTATGAAGAAATATGGCCTGTGGCCCATGGGATGCTACAGTGAACAAATCTTCTCTGTGTGCTCTACCTCTTATCCATCTTGGCTATTTTTTCTAAAGCTATGGAACATATGCACTCGAAAGAATGGAATCCCTTTCCCTCATAGTGGCCCGGTTATAACTCAACATGATAGCCTATTAGTAGTTAGGTTTGACTACCTAAACTCTTAACTAGAGTTACAATATAGATTCTTATAGAGTCTTCTACATCATAATCACATGGATAACCCCGTTTCCATGCGTAATAGGGGCTGATGTTGCATACTCTTGAATTATTGTGGTGAAAACAGGAAGGTCAACTTTTGAATGGTATAAATTTCACATACATAATATGATTGACATGATTCTTGCATCATTAGAAAGATCTATATGTGTAGAATAAGAAAAAAAGGTGCAACATGAAAGAGACAAAGTTTACCCCCTAAAAAATATCGTTTGATGCCTCAAAACGCTCCCGTAAGGCTTTAGACCCTATTTTGCCGAACTGGGTTCCGTCGATAAAAACAGTCTCATGAGATGATTCCTCCACTTTTTCCACTTTGAAAGAATTGATATGGATGATAAACAATATAATGATCCAATCCAGATCACACCTCCTCATTTTAGGAGGCTTTTGGTCCCCAAAAGCTTCTACTGAATGAGGTGATGATTTTTTCCTCCACATTCTCTCTGGTGTACCATTTAGCTATGCCTAGAAGTTGTCCTTTCAACCCAATTTTCCAAAGGTCATGCTGCCCCTATCTTGTAGTTTTGTACCTCTTCTGAAAAATTGTATCTTCTATCAAATTTTCCTGAGTATCTAGTGAAAATCCTCCATAGAAGGTAGGATATGTTCCTCTTCCTGATCTAGAATGGAAGACTCATAAATTTTAAGAGTATCTACATTCACAACTGAGTAAATGCGCATATATGGTGGTAAATTGAGTTGATAGGCATTATCACCAACCCTTTCCAGTATCTCAAAGGGACCATACCTCACAACCTTGATTTTCTTACCAGGTCCCTATATCCTCTCCTTGTTTAATTGCAGTTATACTATTTCCCCCACCTTGAACGATTTCTCTATTCTATGCATATCATGCCTGGCCTTATATTTCTCTTGTGACTTCTATAGTGTCTCTTGTACCTGTAGATGGATATGCCTAATCTTTTCTACAAAATTTTTAACCCTTAAGGCATCTCCTATAAGATCTTCCCTCACCCCTCCTTGTTGCTCATATGTAATTTCTAAAGGTGAACATGGAAAATATCCAAAACAAGTTTCAAATGGGGACTTTCCTATTGAAGTGTGGACTACTTTGTTGTAAAAATGTTGTATATATATCATATTTTCATCCTAGGCCTTTGGATGCTTTTGGTTGTATCCCCTCAGAAGTTGCACCAAAGTCTTGTTGACTACTTCTATCTACCCATTCATTTGTGGATGGAATGTTGCAGATCTCTTCAACCTCGTGTCCATGTTCTCCCAAAATGTAGTCCAGAACGCACTGAGAAATCTTGTATCCATATTTGAAATGATGATCCTTGGTATCCCAAAGTACACCTAAACCTATCCAAAGAACAAGTTTGGTTCTTCTTTCCCACTAATGGTCTTTTTATAGGGCCATTAGAACTCACATCTTGCTGAACCTGTCAACTACCATGAACAGGTAGTCATGTCCTTTCCTGCTTGTTAGTATACCTCTCACAAAGTCCATGGAAATACTTTCCCAAGGACAAGTGAGTATATGTAAGGGATGATATAAACCCTATTTCATATTTCTAGGCTTGTTGGTACAATAAAACATGCATCCTCTTATGAACCTAGCTAGCTACTCTTGGATCTTGGGCTAATACACATACCTCTACAAGTTGACCATGATCTGCCCTACACTAAAGTGCCTCGCAACCTTGGAGGTGTGAGCCTCTCTAATCAACTACAATCACTCACCTTGTAGAAAAATCTATAGATTCGCAAGATTATGTAATCTACTAAAACAAGAGACAAGAATCTACTTCTACTCTTTACAGTGGAATCCCATAAACATCGAGCAAACAATAATCAATAGAGGAAGAGAATCAAAGGCACATAACACAATAAATATCTGAGGAAAGCCACAGCTCAAAACCCCACTATCTGTTTTGTATTAATCCAGAAAATCAAGATGAAATTACAATGCTTGTTCTCTCTAGAAAAATCCCAGCACTTAGCAAATTCAATCTCCAACTCATAAGAAAGCTCAAGGCCAAAGCTTAGCCAATTCACAAGCTCTCCAAGTCTCTATTCCAATGTGTAATTCCTATGGATAATAGCTTGTATTTAAAGGGAAATAAAACCTCTAAAAATAGCACAATCCCTCAAGGATCAGTTCCTGATTGCATGCACTATCAGTGCAACTCAGAAAAATCTAAAACAAATAGTACACTATCCCTACACTCTAGTCTCAACTGGGTCTTTCTCATAATCAACATGCATGAGTTTCTGATGGTGGAATCTTTAGTTAAATAGAGTAGCACTAATTAGGTCACTAGTGTCCCAACTAACTGTTTACTCACTATTAGTTCCTGAAACTGTTTGGAACTAATTTAACTGGATTTGAATCAATAAACTGAGTTAACTAATTACAACTCATTCATAAATCATCCTTAACTCCTATAAGTTAGGGAAAACATATACATGTATTCTAAAAGACTTCCAATTTGAATTTCCTATATTTATTTAGTTAATTAAACTTAATTAATTATTTTCAAATTGCTATGAGAAAAGAATTCTATTTTAATTCACAGTTTAATTCAAGGAAAAATTAAACAAAAATTTCTTGTTGCCATTTCTCACCACACCTTTAGGAACACATAACTTATCTATCATGTAGAGAAACCCATCCTAGGTCAACAATTTTTTTGTCATCGTGCACATGATTCGAACTCTGCAACTACTAAAACACCTCCTAGAAGTCTTCATCCTCTGAATATGCCTATTTGTATGCATCATGGGTGAATGGCTCCATGTGCATAAGAGTTCCCATAGATGTGATCTTTGGCATGGGTGGCCTTGAAATCATGTCAGGCAACTTGTTTGTGTCAACCTTCTTGTACTTGATCACCAAATGAAACTGCTATAGAAACCCCATCCACTTGTAATGCGTGGTCTATTATAACTTACTCTAGGCACACAAGTACTATAGTGGCTAGTTATTTTTGTGGATTGTTGTCTCCTTTCCCATCAGATAATGCTTCCACTTATTCACAACATACAATAGGGCATAAAGCTCCTTTTTGTAGGTAGAGTGGTTAAGAACTTCCCCATGAAATACTTCATAATGGTAGTGTACAAGCCTTCCTCCCTGCATCAATACCGCTCCCATAACATACCCACTCAAATCTATCTCCACTTTAAATGGTTGCTTAAATTTTGATAATGAAAGAAATGGTGCTTGAATGATCTTCTTCTTTAGCTCCTCGAAAGTCCTTTGTTGACCCTTTCCCCACTGGAAGCTTTTACCACATGTTATTATAACATGGAGCATTATTGTTACCATTGAAAATGAGGCTATGAATTTCCTTAGGTACTATGCCACCCCAATGAAACTCATGGCCTCAGAAACATTAGTAGGAATTGGCCATTTCATGATGGCCTTCATATTTGGAGGATTTATCTTTAGCTCTCCTCCACCTATCACATACCCTAGATACACCAAAGATTTCAATTGCAAACTCACACTTCTCGAGATTTGCTAACAGTTGGTGTTTCTTTAATGCCTCCAACACCTGCGTCAAATGTTAGATGTGCTCCTCCTAGGGAGCATTATATACTAGTATATCATCCAAATAGACAAATAATAAATGAATCTATAAAAGGGCGCAACACATCATTTATTAATCTCATAATCTAGTTAGTGTGTTATATAGGCCAAATGGCATGAATAACTACTCATACAAACCTTGCCTCGTTTTGAAGGCGGTCTTCTAGGTATCTTGTTATTTGACTCGAACCTGGTGATATCTAGACTTTAAGTCTAGCTTGCTGAAATATTTTTCTTGCTGCAACTGATCCAAAAAATCATTTATCCTAAGTAGAGGGTACCTATTATTGAGTGTGATTTTGTTCAATGCCCTATAATCTATACACATCCTCCAAGTCTAGTCCTTCTTTGGCACAATGATGGTGACCCACATGGTGATGTTCTCCATCAAATGACACCCTATTCCAATAGTTGTTGCACCAGTTTCTTCTCCTCACTTACTTATATAACAAACTACCTGTACAACCCAATGTTTTGCAATGGGGAGTCCAACAATAGCTAGATCTTGTGCTCCACTTCCCTCTTAGGTGGTAACCGTTTAGGCTCTCAAACACATCCTTATATGCATGTATAAAATCATCTAATTGTTTTTATGTTTCTTAGTACACCCCTCCAGGGATGCCTTACCTCTTACTCACTCTTCTAAAGACTGATTTTATCTTAAAAAAAAAAAAAAACATATTTCTTGCAAGCACTGATCAATTTCTTGGCTTGGTTGGCAATTAACAACAAATTTTTTGACTTTCCTTTATGTGCGTTGATAATGCATTATTTTCCATCCTTGGCGAGACAGTACTGGTTGGATCTTGACATGAATATTTCATCTCTTATGTACATGTAGGGACTCTCAAATAAGACTCTGCATACATCAAAGGGAACCACATCTAGTTTTACCTTATCAATAAAATCAAAACTAATAGCAAATATAATTTTGCATTGTTTTGTTACCTTCAACTTTGCATCCTTATTTACCCATCCCAACAGATATGGGCTTGGATGATCACGAACTTCTAACCCCAACTTCTTAACCAACTCTGCTACAATGAGATTCGCCTGTGATCCTAAGTCAAATAAATAATCAATATTTGTCTTCTTAACTTGTATCTTTATATGGAAGAGTTTGGTCATTTATTTCTCTTCCTATTGCCGAAGGCTACTCAAGTTCACCTCCTTTGTCACTGATGTTCAGACAATATTCTCATCAACATTTGAGTTGCTTTTAACATGGATGAGTCCAAGCATTGTTCTAAATCTTTCAAGCTTTTCTATTCCAAGCGCTTTGATGAATATGTCTACAATCTGCTCATTAGTGGAACAATGACGAAGATAGATTGTTTTGGCCTCAACATGATGTCGAATGAGATGATATTTTGTATTGATGTGCTTTTTTCGATCATGGAACTTTGGATTCTTGGCCAATTTTATCGCCAAGGTATTTTCAATCATGAGTGGAGTCGATTGTACTTGTTTTACCTGCCAATCTTCCAGAATTTTCCTGAGCCACACAATTTCTTTTGTTGCCTCAGTTGCTGCCACATATTTCGCCTCTGTTGTGGAGTCTGCTAGAGTGGATTGTTTGCATGATCTCCAGGAAATAGCTCATGATCCAAGACTCATAGCATAACTCGAAGTAGATACCCCAGTTTCTTTGTATCCATCGAAGTCTGAATCAGAGTATCCAATCAAGCTAAAGTCACCCACCTGTGTATACTTGATTCCAAAGTCTTGAGTTCCCTTCGTACTTTAGAACTCTTTTTGTGGCAGACCAATGTCCCTCACAAGGCTTTTGCATAAACATGGAAACAAAATGTCTGGTCTGGTAGTAGTTAGGTAGTTGAGACATCCTACAAGCTGTCTATACTTTGTTGCATCCTCAAATTCTTTTCCTTCAATGGTTGTGAGATTTAAGTTTTTTTCCATTGGAGTAGTAAGAGGATTGCATTTAGTCATGCCAAACCTATTCAACAAATGTCCAATGTACTTCTTTTGAGAAAGGAATATGGACTTCGGATGTTGAGTTACTTCAATACCAAGATAGTAATGAACATAGCCCAAATCAGTCATTTCAAAACATTTCCTCAATTCCTTCTTTATGGATGCAATGTAGCTCTCATTGTTCCCTGTCATCAAAAGATCATCTATATATACCACAAGATATACAACTATTTTTCCAACCTTCTTGACAAACAAAGTTGCATCATCAAGATCATAATGTTTGAAATTGAGTTTCAGAAGATGCTCAGTTAGTTTTTCATACTAGGCTCGCGGTGCTTGTTTGAAGCCATACAAGGATTTCACAAGTTTGCATACTTTATGTTCATGTCCTTTTACAACAAATCCTTCAGGTTGGGACATAAAAACATTCTCTTTTAGATCTCCATTCGAGAAAGCAGTTATTACATCCATTTGATGGACTTTCCAACTGTTTTGAGCTGCTATGGCAAAGAGTGTCCAGATGGTAGCCCATTTTGTTGTGGGGGAAAAAGTCTCCTAATAATCGACCCCTTCCTTCTATGCAAAACCTTTTGCCACAAGCCCGACTTTGTGCTTGTCAAGTGAGCCATCAACTTTATACTTGTTCTTGTAGACCCACTTGCAGCCAATTGGTTTGGTTCCTAATGGAGGATCAACTAGCTTCCAAGTGCCATTATTTATCAAGGCATCATACTCCTTTTGCATTGCTTCTTTCCATTCAGCATGAGAAGCATATTCTTTGAAGGAAGTTGGTTCAAAATCTGTAGACAAATTCAATTCACAATCATAAGAAACATCCATATCAACAGGAGAATCAGAGTCATCTACATCACCTCCATTTTTCCGGGTTGAATTTCTAGTTCTTGTCTTTCCAACCTCATCAGGATGAACAATTTCAAGTGTCTTTGTCAGCCACTTTGGGGGACCTTTCTGAGATGGTCTAGGCTGCTCCGTTGATTGAGTTGGGACTGAATCAAGATTGAGTCTCCCAATTCTGTCAATCACATCACTCAAAGTATCATCCATTGTTGGAGTTTCATGCGGGGGAGAGAGTGCTTCAGAAGAAGATTCCACAGGTTGATCTATTATAGGAACCCCCCCTTCAAGATGTGGAATCTAATTATCAAATTCTTGAAATGATTTAGCATTTGTGAATCTATCTAAGAGATCAAGTTGCCGCTCAACAACATTGTCAGATTTGGATGATTCATGAAAGATTGCATCTCTAGATACAACAAACTTTTTATTGACTTCATCATAGAGATGGTATGCTTTGGAGGTGTTTGAATACCCCAAGAAGATACACTTACGACTTTTTGCACCAAGTTTGTGTCTATTTACCTTTGGTATCAAGGCATAACATGTGGAACCAAAGACCCTGAGATGCTTTACCGAAGGAATGTGCCCATACCACATTTCATAAGGAGTCTTGTTTCTAATAGCATTAGATGGACATCTATTCTTTACATATACAACACATATAAATGCATCAGCCCAAAACATCATTTTTACATTTTTGAAAAACATCATGGAGCGCACCATATTTAAGATTGTCTTATTCATTCTTTTAGCTACTCCGTTATGTTGGGGATTATAAGGCACAATTGTTTGATGTTTGATCCCATGTTGGCGAATATAGTTTTCAAATTCATTCGAAGTGTATTCTTTTCCATTATCAGTGCGAATAGAGCCAATATGAGATTGTGCATCATTTTCAATCCACGTATGAAATTTCTTGAATGTTTGAAAAGCATTGGATTTGTTCTTCAATAAATAAACCCAACACATTATGGTGTAGTCATCAATAAATGTCATCATATATTTGTTTCCATTTGTAGAAGGAACAGGCATTGGACCACATAAATCTGAATGAATGAGTTCAAGTTTTCTATGTGCTCTGGAATGTGAATCATGAAAAGGTTGTTTGCTATGCTTTCCTAGAATGAAAGCATCACATTGCTTAAGTTTCCTAGGAATTGTAGGCAAACCAGTAACACCATTTTTCTTCAACAAGTGGAGGCTGTCATAGTTCAAGTGTCCAAATCTAGCATGCCATAATAAACTTGATGGAAATGTACCTTCTTCATAATGAGAATTGAATGAGAAATTTTGTGCATGAGCAGAGGTACCCTGTAGTTTGAGAAACCTTTCTTCTTCTATCCCCGTCATGACAAGTGAGTGGTCTAATTCTTTTCTCACCTCAAGCTTGCCATAAAACATATGAATGGAGTGTCCTTGCTGGCAGATGTGGACCAAGGACAACAAGTTTCTCCTCAGCTGTGGGAGATATAAAACATGATGCAAAAGAAAGTCTGGAAGACTAGGAAATTTAAGCCTGATTGTACCAAGCCCTGATGGCTTGAGTTTTGATTTGTTTGCAAAGTATACTGCTCCATCAACATTTTTAGTAAATTATTCAAAAAAATCTCTTCTAAAATTCATGTGGCAAGTTGCTCCTGAATCAAGCAACCAATCATTTTTCCAAGAAGCAAGTGAAGCATTAAATAAGTCTTCACTTACTCTAATATTACAGTGTGCCACAACATAGTAAGCGGATTCAGGTGCTATACCTTTCTCTTTGTCATTAGTTTTACCTTTGGGTTGGTTTCTTTCATGCTCAATTCTATCCCAAGGAAACTTGCATGTGGATGCATGATGTGATCCATCTCTTTTGCAGCGTATGCAATGCAAATCTAACTTTTCTCCTTGAGAGTGTCTACCCCCCCTGCCTTTGAAATTTCTTCCTCTTCCTCTTCAACCACCTCTTCCTCTCGAAGAATTTTAAGCAAGATTATTCTCTCTATGTGCAAGGCACACAAACTCTTCAAAAGACTGAGGACTTGTCTTCTTCCCAAAAGATTTCTCTCTTTCAACAAATTTTTTCACAAGGGAGTCAAAGGTAATATCTTTGAGGTTTCCATTTGCTTGTAATGACTCAAGATAATTTGAGTAAGTGGGATAAAGTGCCTTGAGAAAATCTATCAGATGAATGTCCAGTTCAACATTAGTGACCTTAAATCATGCATAATAGATTTTACTTCTGATGCAAGAGCAAGAGGTTCATTATTTTGTAATTCAAGGGTGAACAATTTAATCATGAGTTGAACAACTTCAAGTGTAGAGTGTGAGTCATAGAGTTCCTTCAGTTTTTGTAAGGCTTCGAAAAAATTTGAAAATGGCAAAATATGGCGACTCACCTCTTCATTTACTGATGTTGCAAACAATGCATAAGCCTTGTTGTTCTTATTTTCCCAAATGGCGAATTCCTTGTCTGAGGTAGGCTATTCTGGCTCTTTGTCCCCATTTCCAACACACACTCCTTTCCACAACTCATTAAAAATGAGGGTGTGTTGGATTTTCCAAGACCACTTAGGATAGTTCTCCTTCCCATTGAGAACCACTCCCACAATAGATATCAATGAGTGCATTTTAAAAATATGTACTGTGTAAAAAAAATCGCTCTTCTGCTGTGTAAGAAAATGAGGTGGTAGTCTGTAATTCGACTACTAGTTAACTTTGTAACCTCATCAGCAAAGTTGCATCTTTACACAATTCGCGGACCTGTGGGTTATGGGCCCTCAACATTTTATTAATTTATTTATCACAGCCGGAATGAACACGATTTCTTTAACGTTTATGACTGGAACCCAGATAAATTTAATCTCCTTTATGATCATTTCACATCTGCCAGAAATGTTAACCTATACGCATCTTGTGATGCGATTATCGTCTGATCAATCAACCAACGAATGGTCATGATGGCTAGAACTCAATGAGGTTTTAATCCCATTGTATAAAACCTTATTTCATTCGAAATTTAAATTAACTCACATGCATCTTCCAACATGATATGCGTCCGATTACCCATTAAACGGTCTGATCACTATTGATCCCTCGTTGACTTCTCCTTTTATCAAGCACTTCAATCCGTACTGTCGATCTCACTTCTCTAGATCCAATGGATATCACGTCTTCTGCTCACCAACTAACCCGGACAATCTCCACCGTCGATTTGACCCATCCAATCGAGTGGTTGTCGCGCAATCTCGCGTGAAATCTTGCATAACCGATATCAGGTCGAGAGCACGCGAGAAAAGTGGTTTTCCCGTGCTACGTGTCGCCCACTAAGGTTAATCATGTGAATTTTAGGAATACTATTTACAGCCTTTAGGGCGCGTGAGATATCGCTTCCCACTTATCAATACCACCCACGTGCTTAATTCATACTTTTAATAAAGGTGCTTAAGGAAAGGTTTAGTGCTAAATCTCAGTATTAACGATCAACATTAATTGACTGTGATTTATAAATAAAATGTATGAACAGAGAAAAATACCTCGCATAACCAACGGAATGTCTATAGCAGTTGCCAGAGAGGGGTTGCAGTTGCAAGAGAGGGGAAATCCTGTAGAACGGTTGAGAGAGGCACAACTGTGGAGTGGTTTCAAGAGGTCAGTTCTGCAAAATAGGCATAACATAGGCAGAAGGGAGTTACAGAGCAGAGAGGGAAGCCAAAAATGGCACTGGCTCTAATACCATGTTAGACCAGGAGGTAACTCCTCAAAATGTAATCGTATTATTCATTCAGGTTGTTCATTATTATATACAAGAGGGAGTGACTGTTCAGTTCATCTCCCGATGAATCTCCATTTTCTCTATTATTTATTTACACTAATTACAGTTGTTCACCCAATCCCTATGATTAGGTGCCAACACGATTAAATTCATCGGGGTTTGAGCCTCTAGTGTTAAAGCGTCGGGAATGCCTTGAAACATTTAGCAAAGGAAATCAGTCGCAAAATAAGAAGAGGGTTGAACTTTTCTCTCTTTGAGGGGGGCACGTGGCTGAACATCATTGGATCTGATAAATGAAATGTGGCTACATATGATTGGTTCTGATAAGGAACACGGTGCAACTGATGTCAGCATGATGCGGCAGTACAGTGGACACGTGGTAGGAAAATTCAGCTTTCTGGGAGTCATAAGGGGCCAAAACAGAGTGATATGTGTCACCACTCACAAGGTGACACATGGTAGAGGATGATGTCACATCGACGATTGATGATCAGAGGATGAGCATTGTCGCTCATAGCGAAACCTCCGATTGTGATCCGATGATAAAGGGGATCTGACATATGGGTTGGCCCATGGTCGAGGGAAAAGCAGAAGAACTAAGAGTTGAACAACAAAAGGTGATCGATGTTTAGTAATTGCAAATTCTAGAGGGTGGCCACCAATGGCCATGTCATGAAATCGCCGATTGCGATATTACAAAAGCCCCTGGCACTCAAGCATGTGGTCCCATTTGTTAAACATGGGGACCATCATTGATGTTGTATTCCAAAGAATTAGCCCCCATCCTAACTATTCGCACACCCAACACAGTATAAAGTGGTGTAATCCCACAGTCTTTAAAGTGTAAAGTACTGAAAGGGCTCAAAGCCAAAGGGGCCTAAAGGGATAAAAAATCACTGTATTGCAACATTTATAGTATAAAGGGCTTATACTGGAGAATCCATAATACACCTTATGACAATATAATAATGCATTTCATGGCCCCGATAGTGTTCTACATGAAGACTAGAGGGACAAATGAGTTAGCAGCAATGTTCACCATATATCATGGCCACTATGCGGAACCACTTCTAGGTTCTTGTATGTAAATAATTGAAGTTTGTTTGAGACTCAAAATGAGAGGGAACTAGCCTGGAGTGTGTGAGGCATGATGCGGCAAGAACGTGGCTAGACTAGAGGCCATCCAAGGAAGTGGCAAGGAGATATTTTCACAAACCATCATTTTAGTTTCACATGTTTTGTTAGTTTGTTTTATTTTAACAAACAACATCTTTTTATTGTAATAATTGAAGGTGATAGAGCCTGCATGCCAAGACAACTAGTCATGCAGATAACTGGATGCTCAGGCCTAAGATATTTTTGTAACTGATTTCCTAGTTCTCCCTCTCCTTATAAAAAGAAGGAAGAAACACTTAAGAAAGGTTTTGAATTTTGGGAAAGACAACTCTTATACGGGACCTTTCTTGTTTTCATAAAGGCCTTCTTGATGCTTGTTATATTCTGGTTTTCCTGAAGAGATTAATACAAAGTGTATGGTGATTCCAGCTTATTAGGATTGCAGTATGTGCTTCTCTCTTTGTTTTTCATATGTGTTTTTAATTCTTCATAGGTTGCATGTCATAGTAGCAGATAGCTACGTTTCCCTTTAGATACAGATTCATTTAAATCAGAACCAATGGTGGATAATACCTCTTTCAAGGTGGAAATCAAGTCTTTAAAAAGATTTCCATGCTTCTCAACAGGTCATAGCATCCCCTCTTTCCTGTTTCTCTCTTCGTCTTGATATATAGGATTATTATGTCTTAAGCCCTATATGACAGATTCCTCCTCTGTTATCTGCCTCCATTTACATATGTTTTAACCACTAAATCATTGCAAGATCTATACGTTATTTGGCCACCTTAAATCAAATATTATTTCCTAAGTAATCTTGTATATAAACTGCATTCCATTTAGTATCTTTATGAATGGTTCTGGATCAAATTCATTTGTATTTGTGTGACATAATTGAAGTGTTGCAAGCCTCTACTCTGAAATTTGTCAAGCACTCTCTTAAGATGTCCTAGCCACTGGTCTATAATCAACCTAGAGTTGTCTATAGGAATATTATCTATCTCTTGAAGTACTTGTGCTCCTAGTGCTAGGAAAAACTACTACACCTCCTATCTCTCTTGGCTATTTTTGCTAAACGATGGAACACGTGCATCGTCTTTTCCTCCTAGTGGCTTGGTTATAACACAACCAAATAACCTACTAATGACTAGGTTTGACTACCTCAACTCTTAACTAGAGTTACAATATAGACTCTTCTAGATTCTTCTATATCATAATCACATGGATAACCCCTTTTCCATCAATAATGGAGGTTGACGTGGCATCCTCTTGAATTATGGTGGTGAAAACAAGAAGGTTAACTTCTGAGTCGCATAAATTTCACATATAGACTCTGATTGATGCAATTCTTGCGCCATTAGAAAGGTCTCTGTGTGTAGAATAGGAAAAAAATGTGCAACGTTAAAACCAAAGTGACAAAATTTTACCCCCAAAAAATGTCGTTTGATGCCTCAAAATGGTCCTGAAGATTTCAGACCCTGTTTTTCCAAACTAGGTCCTGCCAATAAAAAATGTCTCGTGAGATGATTCATTGACATTTTCCACTATGAAAGCATTGATATGGTTGACAAAAAATATAATGATCCAATTCAGATAAAAAAATCCCTTAGAAATTTTGCGTCGAGAGGTTCTCTCCAACCCAGTATGGAAGATATGTTTTAATGTCTTGTCCAGTTAAACATTTTGATTCAGTCAAATTACATAAAAATAAAATAAAAATACAATTTAAATATTAAATAAAATAAAATAAATAATTAAAATAAAATTGAGGTAAAATAGTCAATTTACTGTTAGCAGTTTTTGGCTCAAGGTTTTGACAACCCATAGTTTTTCCAATGGTATATATATATATATATATATATATATACACACACACACATACACAAAGACATATACATACATATGCATACACATACACACACACACATTACCAACCTAGATCATAGTAGACATTGGGTTCAATGCTTCCAGTGTGTTTCACGACATGGACTAACCTCATCTCATGGATTCTAACTATTTCAATTGTAGCACATACTAATGCTTATGGGTTTTGGTCCAATGATAATCATTATTCAAACAAGTGGTATTAGAGCGATAGGCCTCAAGTTTGAAACTCACCTAGCTCGCACTAGAGGAGAGATTGTTGGACATTCGGTTCAATTCTCGCCATTTGTTTTGTGACATGGGCTAACCACCTCCATGGATCCTAAATTTGGCGATTATAACAGAGATTAATGCATGTGGGTTTTGGTCTAACGACAATCATGATTCCAATAGATCCATCCTGACTTCGAATCTAAAAATCCTTGAGAGGGATAAAATATCTTGAGGTGCAAACCTCTTTTAGAGTGAAAAGAGATTTGAATCCTCTTGGAACTTGGTAGATCCAGTGTTAAAATAGATCTAGGCTTGTTTTAATGAAATTATGATTTTAAATCCTTTAGGGATGAAGTGTGGCAACTAAAAATGGTAGTTTAATGACCATATTTCAGGAACATGTAGCGAAGTGAAGCATTTAGTCCTTAGGAGGGATGAAAGAATTATGAAAATGGTAAAATGACCCTTTGTTATTATTATATATTTATTTTAATGACCTATTCATGATGTGACTAAGTATTTGATACATCAGGTGCATACATTTTGTTGTATATTGATATGTTTTTTATTTTTATTTTCATTGTTAAGGTATGCCAATTCTCTATAGTGGTATTAAAACACCATAACTAATGCATTATGGTGTAGGCACACTCATGCACTTTTGATAAAAGAGCATGTGCACCTAGGTAATATAGGCATATTTATGTGCATTTTTTTATATCCAACCACCACTTGCATCATAACAAACATGCGCTAATGAACTCTCCAAAAACCTCTAGTCAGCCCTATTTTTAATGTAGTATGTTTCCATTGTATTCTATGTTTACCTCGTTGGACTCATTTGAAGTTGACCCAACCCCTTTAAGGCAGGAACATGGGTAGAAAGTTATTGAAATGAGATACCAATATAAAATATTTTTCCAAGGAAACTTTAAGTGATGCTTCAACACATTCATGAATGGCATCTCTAATAAATTTGCAGGGGTTGATTGATGTGTCTTACAAATGGGGATTCTGATCCAAGTGGATATTGGTGGCCACCCACTTGTTCTACTGACTCAATGATCATTTAACTTCTTGGCAGTTTTTATATGATTTCTTGGTTCCCAAACTTTCAAGGTTGTTTTGAGGCTCTAAATGAGGTTTTTTTGAAAATTTAGGGGGCCATGGGTTGACGTGGCATGTCTTGGACCCAATCAAAAGTTTTAGTCCTTCTATAGTTCTTTCCAATGAGCTATTTTGTACCTTAAATAGATATTAAATGAAAAATTTGTAGCCCTGGGAAGTTGATATACCAATTAAACACCTTAGGGCCTGGAAACCTTTTGGTGCTTCGTCTTTGAGGGTTAGTATTCTAGGCCTCTAGGGTTCTTTCTTTATGCTAAAATTCCATTCTTTTGGTCTCTTGTAATAACTTTTGTGAATATGTGTAGCTATGATCTCTTTCTCTTCCGATATAACTACCACCATTCTAAGGATTTTGTGTTCTACAATATTTTACTATTTCATTTATTAATAGAAGTTGGGTTTTCACCATATTACTATGTTCTTTGTTATGTTTCTCTTTATGTGTGTTTATTTACTTTCTTTCCTTTCATTTCATTCCTTGTAAAACCAAAAATAATGGTACTAGAAAAATGTGATCCTTATTGTTTCTTGGTGGATATCCATGATGAGGTCATGACATAGAGTGTTGGGTCTCGAGATAGTTTTAGTTGGGAACGATTGCTTTTTCCAACTGAAGCGAGCTCCCATGGAGGAAGAAAATTTAGATGATAGACGATGAGATCCTATCAATTTTTTGCTTGAGGAAGCACTCATGTGATAGAGAATGAGATGATGGACAATTTTTCCTAGATCCTTCGATGGCTTCCAACAGTGGTCAATGCGTCTTTAACCAATGGAAATATCAAAGGTGAAACACCATTCAAGGTACAAGTTAACTTTGATATCCCCTTATTTGAAGGCAAAACATATGTATATATTTGGATAAATGGTTTAATCTATTAGAGGGTTATTACTCTGCCCAAAAAAATTTCGACATTGAAAATGTCACCTTTGTGCCTATGAAATCCATTCCCCATGTCAAATATTGGTGAGAAGGTTAATCAAAGAGACAAAATGAATATGAATATGTGATATTCAAGGAAGGACCCACTTGGTAATCTTTTATTGATGCCCTTAATGAGGAATTATATGATGTATGAAGCTATGATGATCAATACGCAATATGGACAATCCCGTGATAGGCAAGAGACTAGATCACGACACCAGAGTACGCCAATATTTTTCATACCTTGCACTCAAAGTTGGGTATTAGCGACTTTGAGTGATGCATGGCTCTAAAGTACCATAGTGGTCTAGACATGTAAATCTAAACAGATATGGATTTCTTGGATATATCCTCACTGGGATCCACTTCTTGATATGTTGTCTAAATTGAGAAAAAATTGAAGTAGAGAAATCAGTGAGAGTTTAGGTCTACAAATCCACCACAATGAAAGCTTAGAAAGGTGGCCCAAACTTGTAGAACAAGGGAAAAATCATGGAGAGAAAACCTTAAGACATCTAGCCATAGTTATAGGTAAAGAAGGGCATTGGGAAGTTGAGAAAGGACATTAGAAAGTGGTGTGAGTTCCACAAAATCCCCTGGCACAACACTGATGAATGTTACCTTAAACAATCATTGTTGTAATAGATTAAAGAAAAGGAAGAATTCTTTGTCTTAGTTTCAATTCAAAATAACATAGAGGAAAATATATCATCAATGTAAAACCTATTGTTATAACCGTGACCACAAATATCCAACCAGAAGAGTCAGAGGAACTTGAAGAGAGGGTCTTACATTTTGAGATGTGGGTGAAGGTGACCCCACAACATTTCATAATTGGAAATAAGAGATAGAAGAAGTTGATCTTAGTTGAGATCATAAAGATATTGAACTTTTTGACAATTCCACACCCCTAACCACACACCGTTGGTTGGTTGAGCCATGGATGAGACATTCATGTCAACCAACGATGCTTCCTATCCTATGACAACAAGCCCTTAAAATATGAGGTACTATGTGATGTTGTCCCACTAAAAGTTTGTGATGTTCCTTTAGGACAACCTTATATGTGGAAATTTCATGTTGTTTATCATTCTTGTCCCCATAGTGTCATTATTACTCTAGGAGGCCAACTCTACAAGGTACTATAGGAAATTCCAATTATTACAATTTCATTCATCTCAACAAAACAATGTAGAAAGGTAATTTGTCTAACTGCAAATTTTGTCCTCTTTATGGTTTGGTAAAAAGGTGAAAGGAAGGTCATTGTAACCACTACAACCTTAACATGTGGTCTCTCTACACAATAGAAGCATGTGGACAATATTGTAGAGACATACAAAGATATCTTCACTACACCTATGAGGGTTCCTCTATATTGCTAAGCCAAACATTCAATTGACTTGATTCTTGGTGCACCTTTACCTAATGGCCCAATACATAGATGCTCACTTTTAGAGAATGGGGAAGATTTATGAGCTCATGAAAAGGGACACATTTGACCAAGCTCCTTACCTATCAAGAGTCCAATTGTGTTGGTGCATAAGAAGGATGGGACATAGAGATGTTGTATAGACTATTGAGCTCTAAATAATCACAATCAAGAGAAAATACACAATCCCCCAGATTGATTATCTTCTTGATTAGCTTAATGGTGCCAAGTGATTTAGAAATATTTATTTGAAGTTAGGTCACTGCCAGGTTCTAAATGAATAATTGATGTATGGAAGAAACCTTCAAATATAAATAAGGCCTTTTTGAGTGGTTGGTCATGGCCTTTGGCTTGACTAATGCTCTAGCAAATTTTATGAGGATGATGGACAATATATCGTGGTCATTCACAAAATATTTTGTGGTTGTACATTTGGATGACATGCTCATCTTCAACAGAACCTAGGAACATCATTTGCATCCAATTCAATAGGTCCTGAACAACTTGTGATGACACAAGTTGTATGTGTAGCACTACCTCCCACCCACTTGGACTATTTCTCACTGTAAGAGGTGTTACTTAATGAATTGACCCAACCTCCAAGGCCTATTAGGAAGATGGGGTCACAAAACCCTCTTTTTACAACTTCTTCAATTCTAAAAACAAATACCGCCATCAAGTTCATCTTATTAAGAGGTTTTCAGTGATAAAAATTTTGTGTCAATCTGATTCTCAGATTAAAAGTTACACCTTCCTAGAGTTTGACAAATTATATTATGCCACATCAATAAGGAAATTCTATGTGGTGTCCATGTGGCCATTAACATGTCTTCATGGAATTTGCCACATAAAACTAGGCTCATGGGCCCCATCAGGCAGGCTCGACCCATTCATGTTATGCAATGAATTCATGTTACACCCTTTTCCAAGTTCATGAAAACCAGAGTGGTTTATCATGGGAGGTTTCCCATTTCGTACCCCCTCCCGTTAAGTTATGACAGACCAAGGGGGGCCTCAAGGTGAATGAAGGCCATTGATAAGACCCGCGTCCTGATCAAGGAACTGTGAGGTGGTTTCTTTTTAACATGGGACCCATGGTGAGGATCCCCACATTAAATCCCCCTGTTAACTCACAACAGATCAAGGTGTCTCTGGAGTGAATATGGGCCATAGATCTAATTTCATCGCGATCCCTCCATTTGAAGTAAGATGCCCAAAATATGAAGACAAAAGGTTGATATTCTCTAATGAGTGGTCGGTCATCCTATCATCTAATGAATCTGATAGATGGAAATTTTCTTGTTAACTATTGCTTTGTTTGTTGCCATAACCCTACATAAAATCCTAAAGAATTGGGAGTGCTAACGAGTGATGGGTGGTCTCGTTGGTTGATAGCCCTAGTAGACGAGAAATATTCCATCATCTATTGTTTCACTTCTCGAGACATTGGGGGAAAAGAACAATAGTAGAAGTCTGATACCTAAAGTGAAGCTGAGACCCAAGAGGTGCCAATACATGAGATCCATGATCTTGTGCACTCGATCACCAATGATGATCACATGGTTGATAAGTTAACCTAAGTGCTAGGGCTATATACATTTGAGGGATGGTGCATTGTTATTATGGATCCTGTTAGGAATTAAGAAAAACCATATATCACTTAGAGTCTTTGATACCTATCTTGGTGCACAAGGTATGGAAGACATTTCTCAACTCTGGCACTATTTGGTCCCTCTCCTACTGTAGTGTGGTCCATCTCATGTACTAGTCTGTATAACTTCCAACAAGGTAATATTTCTCTTTAATATCATCATTAAAAGAGTCCCAAGTGGGTGCGATTATAAAAAATTCATATTCCTCTGTGGCCCTTTTCTCACAGTAAGCGTCTCACCAATACTTGACATGCGGGGCATCCTTAAGGAGTGAAAAGAAAAAAAAATTCTCTATTAGAAAAATTATTGACTGAAGAATACCCTTCTAGCAGATTTAACCATTTTTCTAGACCATATGCATCTATCTGGCCTTCAAATATAAGAATATCAAAATTAACTTATACCTTGAAGGGGGTGGCACATCAAAAGTGGCCACTTGATGAAGATGCATCATCTATTGGCATCCATCGAATTATATGGGAAAATTATTGATCATCTCGTTCCTTTGTCGCATGAGGGCTTCCTCGAGCAATAATTTAATAATATCTCCCTCTATCTTGTTTTTATTTTCTTACACCATGGGAGGTAACTGGGGTCATGATGATGGTCTTGCAAGGGCTCAACCAATTCAAGTACCAACTCCTTATACCCCGATCTCGTTAGGGACATGCATAGAAAAATGGATAAAGAGTAGACCACTTTGATACCACTAGTCCAGATTTATGAAGGGAACAAAATGAAATACATATTTATAACAAAAAAATAGAGATATAGTGAAACATGACTTCTATTAATAAATGGAAAATATTGAAACTATAAAAATGCAGAATGAAAACAAACTAGCATGGATGGTGGTAGCTTATCTCTGAGAATAAATGTGACAGATATGTGCCTTCGCTAGAGTGAGTTACAATAAGGCTGCAATTCCCTTTTTAACATCCAAAGCAATGAGGAAACCCTAAACATCTAAAAATCTAACCCTAGGAGATGAAACACCATAAGACTTATGGGCCCCATTGGGGTTACGTTGGTACATTAATTTCTCGGGGCCATAAATTTTGCATACAATATTTGTTTGGCTCACTCAGTGTCCCACTGGAAAGATCTAACCAAGAATTACACATTTTGGATTGGTGTAGGTTGTGCCTACAATTACATCTTGGGTCATTTCCCCATAAGAAAAAATCATTTAGGGCCTAAAAATGGCCCCAAAAGTTTAGGTCTCAATAAACTATATAAAAATTGCCAAGATGGAGAACTATGCTTTGAGTTAGTGGAGTAGGTGGATTTACACTGATATCCACCGGGATCAAGCTTCCCATGGAACATTCATTAATACTAAATATGAGAGTCATAATCATATTATTTTACTTTCCTTTCGATCCAACTTGGTCCAGTTCTCAATTGAAACTACAAGGAAAATACCTTCTAGGGGAAGTTATAACAAAGGTTTTTAGTGTTATAGAATGACAAAATTTGTAAAAAAAACCTCTGCTACAATATCCTTTTGTGGTAGAAATTTTTTTGGCAGAGCTGATAACAAAACTTCATCACAACTAAAAAAATATGTGCAGTCGAAGGTTTAAGAGGATGGTTTTTTAGCGATGCACTTAATGGAAAAAAACACGTGTTTTAACACTATAAAAATGCCGATGTTGTAAATTTAAATAAAATAACTAGTGCATTGAATTCAAAAAACACCGATGCATGAAAAGTATACCTCCTCGGTGTTTATGTCTTAAATAAACACCCCAAGAAGTACTTTTCAGGAATTGCACTAGGGCAGGAAAAATGTTTCTGTAGACAGTGCTTTTATTTAAATTTATAGCGTCGGTGCTAATGAATTGTACAAATGCATTGGTGTGCTACATATATAAAAGAATTGGTGCTATTAATTTGAATAATCCACTGGGTGTAGAAAAAATATTTTGGAACACCGAGGATTGGTTTTATGAAAGCACTGAGCTTTAAGAATTACAATGCACTAGGGCGTTACATGAAAACAATGTCAGTGTTTGAAGAGTATAAGGCCCTGATGCTCATTTGTTTCCAAACACCCTGATGTTGTAATGTTAAGGAAAGGCATTGGGCCATGAAAACAATTCTTGCTCGATTGGTGCTTTACATAGTATAATGCACAAGTGCGTATTCTTTTACATACACACTGAGATTTTTTATTATAGCACCATTTTTTACAGACGATACCATTTTTTATTATTATAAATATCGTTGATAAAAATTCATATTCAGATCGGTGCACATTAATATATGATGTCTCGATATCCATTTTCTCTTTTTTAGAAACATCGACCTATGACAATGCAATTATTATGATTTTTTAATCCATTATTCATTAAAAAATCAACATATATCTTATAACAATATTCATATAAATTAGTTTTTTAATAATGAATTTGTATATGATGTTTGAATTAATTTTTTATATCATTATATTTATCATCCCTTCATTATAATATTTAGTCATCCATATTTTTAATCAATGGTGTAACATTTCACAACGACATTGAATAATGCAATAAAATAAATTAAATTGTATTTTATTATATATGAATAAGAGGCTCTTTGTCATACAAAATGGGATATTTATTGGTAACCCCTCATCTTTCAATTGGGACACTATGTCCATTACATTAAACAAAATGTCTAATTCTCACAGACTATTATTTCAAAAAATACAACAACTTGCATTGATATCAAAATAGATCATCATTCTTTGTTGGAACTACTGTCAATATTGCTTGAGTTACTTCAATGACTTTGGTTATTTGGATGGATGTTTTGTTGATTGCATCGAATGTTTTTTCCTTCTTCTTGTTACATCTGCAAACATAAAAATAAAGTCTAAGGAGTGTATCTACATTGGTGAGAATAATGAAAACCGAAATAAATAATATACATCGATGTAAATCAAATAACAATGTACCATATCAAGAAGTGACTCATGAATTGTACAGATGGTCTCAAAACCAAGTCTCATGCCTTGTTGCAACAACTCTTACGTTGGCGTAGTTCCATACTTTGTTTCCTGCAAATTTATACCCCATAATAAATCATAGATTTAGTTCGATTAATTATAAACTCATAGAAGTAAAACAACATGGATACTTACAAAATCCACAATTAATTTTTGATATGCCAACATATACTCACAACCGATATTTAACCCATTTTCAATCAATTCTTCCGATGACTCTTCTTTGTATGTTAGCACCTATTTGAAGACATTCAAGTATGGTTGTTTTAAAACAAGTTAAAATATACAAAAATGAAATCTTAAGTTCTTATAAAGAAATTTTAACAATTACTCACAAAATTTGATATCAACCTGTTCTTCTTTGTTGTCTTGTTTTATGTGTTGAATAGGTTCCATTTTGTTTTCTTTTTGCAAGAAAATACCTGAAAATTAATATCTAATGCTAAATTATTTGTTTATATGTACCTAATAGAAAACTTATTTGGTTACATACATTTGAAGCATGTTGTTGTTGAGATGGTTCCTCCCGTGATACAATTATGTCCATTTCTTTGACCCTCCCCTTGTACACTTTTTTGGACCTTCTTATTAGCATGTTTCAGATATCATCTCGTTGATCCATTGGGATTTTCAAATCTTCCTACGAAAGTAATAAACTATTTTTATATTGATATATGAAAACTAAATATAACAAAATTGATTTTAATAAATGAAGAAAAGCATTTTTATTAAGAATATTTCTTTTTGAATGAATTTTGTTGGTGTTGTTGTTGTTGTATGTTTTTTCTATTGCAAGTCTGACAGGTCTCATTAAACATTTCTCTAGAAATGCCTCCTATAGTTTTAATTTAACTTGGTTCTTGGAATCACTGGATTGATTTTTGTATTATGAGTTGAAAGTACATCTACAATTTCATTCTACTATATCCCTCATAGTTTTGTAAAAAAAATTCTCCCTTTTATTAACCTCCAACACCACTCCATATGAGCTAAGGACCAATTCATAGTCATTTACATCTTCTATATAAAAATAAATAAATAAATAAAAATCTTCAAATGACATTTTTTTTTCTTCATTGTTGGTTCATGTAGAACATTAAACATATGTGAATTGATAGATTCTTTGAAAGTTGTATTTAAATATTCTTAAGTATATTATAATGAAAATTCAAAAGAAAAAAAACTCATATTGAATAATATTTTTTCATTCACCTAATTCATCTTTCTGCAATTTTTCCGTTAGGTTTTTACGCTTTTCTACACTTAGATTAGAAATAATGTTATTGAGCTTCCTCATTTTGTGGCTCTGCATGACGCACCAACCAATACATATTAATTAAACTTACATATAGTTCAAACATATTAATTTTGTAAAGAATTTACAAAGAACTTGCCTTTTCTGCTTTTTTGGATGTGTTATCATTGTGTCGATCAATGTTTTTGCTCCTTGACAATTTCTCAAACATTTTTTTATGAATATACAACTTGTACCATTAAATATAGAAGCCATTAAATATATTTTATAAATAAATCACATAATTTTCAGCCAAAAAAAGCTCTGGAAACCGGTACGCTTACGTGAATAAACACATCAGTGCATTTAATTCAATTAACGTATCGAACATTTAATTATTGAGCACTGAAAATCAAAATTATACTTTTAAAAAAACTTTGAATTATGATGGTGTGAAATGTAACGATAAAAGCACCACCATCATAGTAAAAAATGAAAACAAGAAAACAAACACATGTTTTTTGACTTAACGATGTTATTTGTCATAAGCGCCTCGATGCATTATATAAAAATGGGACACTGATGTGTTATACTTTATTAAACACATCAGGAATTTAATTATTGAGCATCGACAATGAAAATTATTTTAAAAAAATAACTTTAAATTATGGTGGTGCAATATGTAACAATAAAAGCACCTCTATCACAGTAAAAATGAAAACAAAAAAATAAACATATGTTTTTTTACATAATAATGTTATTTGTCATAGGCGTTCTAATGCTTTATAATTTAATAAACACACCAGGTATTTAATTATTGAGCATCGACAAAAAAAAATATCTTCTGAAAAAAACTTTAAATTATGATGGTGTGATATGTAACGATAAAAGCACCGACATCATAGTAAAAAATGAAAACAAAAAAAACATGTTTTTTTGACTTAACGGTGCTATTTGTCATAGGCACCCCAATACGTTATATAAAACATGAAGCACTGATGCATTTTATAAAACATAGTGCACCCGTAAACGGAAGCCATTTAAAAAAAATGGACAAGGCTAATAGGGTTTGAATCCCACTCAACAACTAGTCCCCATGCTTTACATGTGAAACCCTTTATATATAGTACTACACAAACTCCTTAAATCTAAAATGCCTAAAGTGAAAAGCCCTATGTGGTAGAGGGAGTTAAACCTTAAGGTGAAATTTTGTAGTTACATAAGCAAGAATAAGTAAGGGTTTAAGGTAAGTAATGAATTTTTTGTTTTTTGTTCTTTTGTTCTTTTGTTAAATATTAATAGGAACAAAGATTGTAAAAAAGTTATTAGTAAAATCAATAGTAAATTTTTTACTATGCAGGGTTTTTATTACTTTCTAAATTTTAGTTAAATATAAGAAAAATTGTAATTTTGTTCTTTAGTAAATCAACCCTAAAATTTAAAATATTTACTCTACAAGGGTTTGAGTGAATCACCATACCTTACAAATTTTGATCTTCTGAATAGTTGATCTGTTGTTCCGAAGTATTCTGTTGATCCATAGTGCTCCAATATGTCTCTCTTACAAATCTCTCTTTTAATTAAATCTACCAAAAGCTATAAACAATTTTATTAGTAAAATAAATAGTAAAATTTAAAAATTTTACTATGCAGGGTTTGGAGTAAATCACCGTACCTTTGCTCTTCTGATATTTTGAATAGTTTTGCAGTTCCAAAGTATTTTGTTGCTCCACAGTGCTCCCAGTTTGTCTCTCTTGCAAATATCTCCCTTGAAAATTTGGGAAAAATAATGAAATAGTGAATAGCTTCTTACTATTTAAAAGAATTTATGAAATTATATTTCAAAAAATCATTTATCGCTCATTTTTCAATTTGAAAACACAAATGCACATTTTTTTTCTTCATTTTTTCCAAGCGTTGGTGTGCTTCATAGGAAAGTGCTCCAGTTTGTTTTTGTGTAACACGCATCGGTTAAGATAACTTATCAGTGTGCTAAATTTTTATAACACACTAATATGATAGATTTTTTATTTTTATTTTCGAAACCCCGGAAACTGGAGCAGTTATTGTTTTAATGCCCCAGTGCGGTTATTAGTGAAACACATCGATGCGATTAGTTTTATAAGAGCACCAATATGATAGAATTCCTTTTTTTATTTTCGAAATCCTAGAAATCAGTTTGGTTATTATTTTAACGCATCTGTGCGGTTTGTATTGAAACACATTAGTGTTATTAGTGTTAGAAGTGCACTGGTATGATGTATTTTTTATTTATTTTCAAAATCATAGAAACCTGTGCAGATATTAAGTTAACACATCAATGTTGTTATTATTGTACACATCAGTGAGTTGAAGTTTACAAAAGCACTAATGTGCTTTAAAAGTTATTTGAATTTTATTTTCATAGAAAATGGAATATTCATCTCAAATTATTTTTTAGGATGCATTCACATGAGTTACAGTAGTTCATAGTATACATTTTGTGCTTAAAGTCGCATTATTATTGAAAAATGGTTTCAAAACTATATTGAAATTTAGATTGTGGTTATATGGCTCTCGAAATTAATTTGAGGTATGTACACAAAAAAAAATATTTCTGATTTTGTTAAAATGCAGGGAGAAAATCTCATAATATCAAATGACCAATTCTTCAGATTCCAACTTGTTCCATATTGCTCAAAGTACTTCATGGAGTTCTCCCTTTCCATCTCTAGTAAGTTCAAATTTTATTTATATTTTGATTATCTAATTGGTTTTTTTTATCCATGTCAATTTGAATAAAAATGTATCCAAATTTGCAAACGCAGTCGGAAAACGATGAGGACATTTGTTCAAGAGGCAGAAAGGGTGTACAGAGAAGGCACCGATGAGGATATACGCAGGCTCATTAAGGAACTAGAAGAAAACGTAATGGAAGAAGATTCAGAGCCTAAAATGGAAGAATGGGGGAACCTCATTCCAGACCCAGGTAACACCAGGGGACAGATGACGTTATATATATAGGCTTTGCACGTTTATTGGGTGTTCAAATGCTTACTAGCTAAGGCGTTGGAACAAGTTGCACGCGAAATGGCGGAATTGGCCCAATGCATGCCCAATATGAAGAAGGAAATGAAGAACCTTCAAATCACTATGATCATGTAGGATAGAAAACTAGATGAAATCCAGCAACAGTTGAAGCAACTTATTCCAGCAAAGAGAGAAGCGGCAACACCACCCGAGCTTGTAGAAGAATGACATTTTAGTTCTTGCAGATGTTTGCCACATTGATTTTCTTAAGCCTGTTTTCCGTTTTCCTATTTGGTTTCATGACTGTTAGACATATGCTTAGTATTTTTTGTTGCGAAGTTTATTTAGCTTGGATTGATAGACTTACTCATTTTTGCTACTAGATGGCATATATTAATTTGAGGTGGCCAACAGACTCGGTTTCCCATCTGGGTGGGTTGAGGCCACCAAAACGATGTACAGGGCTTAACCTAATTTTATGTGAATAGAAAAGGAAAGGCACTACCTCAACTTACAAATAAAAAAATGTATCCAAGTTTGTAGGATCTTGATTCAAAATCGAGTTCAAATGTATAAAATATTCCCTCATTTCAAAAATGTTGGAAGCTCTTATGGGGAGCAACATACTGCAAGTAGTTGGTAGATGAAAATGTACAACGATGGTAATAATTGTTTGGTATAATGTAATTTCAACAAACCAATTACATTGTGCTTACTAATACCATTGATGTACTAATGTTCAATATTTTTTATAATTAGGATTCTAGTGATGATGAGCGACCCACCTACCATCTTCCATATCACCCCACTACAATGTCAAATCAAAAGAAGATTACATTAAGAGAAAAACTCAAAGAGGAAGCATACAAAGAATGGTTAAATCAACCACCTATTCAATTCTCACTACGTCTAGATTCACCAATTAGGAATGACTACAACAATAATAGTTCTTCAACATAAGTTGGAAATGGAGGCAATCAAATAGAAGTTATGGGTAATTACTTATGGGATATGACTGCCATGGAGGCAATGTTGTTAGATGCATTTCATAATGATGAGCTAGGGGATGATGCTCATATCATTGATACCTTATTTGAAATCCTAAAATCTACTTCCACCACCCCTCTTTCGACTTGGCGACCAATCAAATTCTATCCAACTGGGTTCAATGATGTTATTGTACATCTTGAAAGAAAATTTTGGCATGTCGAATGCATGTTTCTTAGTAATATTGAGGTAATTGACCATGGTCAAGTCCCTTATATTTTGAGATCAAATCTTGTCACACAATCAACATTAAAAATGGTCAATTTTATGAACATTAAATATTGACATTATACATTTATATTTCCCACCAACTGTAGGTTATTCAAAGATAAGGTTTTTCCAAGTGATAATGTCTTTCCTAGTAGCTACAAAGATGCAAAGCAATTGTTGAAAATGTTGGGTGTTGAATACATATTATATCATGCATGTCTGAATGATTGTATTCTATATAGAGGAGAATATGCAGACAAAGATATATGCCTAAAATGTGGGCATGATAGGTACCATAAATAAAATAAAAAACGGGTGAATCACATGGTCCTCCTCATAATCTATTGAGAAACATGCCCATAATCCCAAGGATTCAAAGCCTCTTTCTTTGCAAAGAATTATATATGTTGCAAGGATGGCATGCCTCACATAGAAGTGAGCCGATAGTTATGCGAATCCCAACAAATTTAATAGCCATGAAGCATATGGAGGATACATGGCCCAAAAAATTCAAGTATTAAGTATGAAGTCTACGATTCAACATATTCATGGATGGCATCAACCCATATTCCCTCTAAAACACCAACTATTCTATTTTGCATGTAGTAGTGACCAATAAAAATACCCCCCCATGGTTGTTTGTGAAGAATGAAAATCTTATGTTGGCTTTCATAGTCCTTGGTAGAAGAAAAGTGAAGAATATGGATGTCTACTTACAACCATTGTTTAAAATGAATTAAAGGAATTATGGGAAGGGATACATGTATACAATTTATGAAGACCCTTCGCAACAAAGAGGAGTTTTACATTATATGTCTTATGTGCTTACACCATACATTATTATCCAAGCTTAGGAGTTTTCTTTGGTAAATTACAATTTTATTGATCTTTTATATACGTAACAATATTGTTGCACATATTAATTTAATTCATTACAATTGTTATAATATTCATGATCGCTAATGTTCCCTGTATTATACAATAATTTCACATGTCTTATAACAAAAGGGTATCATTGATGTAAATTTTGTGGACCTTCTCTAAAGGATAGGTGGTCCAACCACCTACAAAAGCCAGTTTATGACTGCTCTAGGGTATTCCTTCCATAAGAACACCCTTACAGAAGAGCAACATCAACTTTCAATGGTAAACTAGAGAGAACCCAAGGCATGCAATAATTCCACTAATTGAATTACTTAGAGGATATGAGCAAGATAAGGAGAAGGAGATTATGAAAATGTTTGATTCAAATGGGGAGCCTATGTTTGATGATCCAGAATTCTTTGACATCTATGTCTAGATTCCATGCATATATATATAAATGTTTCATATTATTTATGGAGGCACGTATCATAAAAAGAAAATGGCATATTGGCTGTTATGAGAGATCTTATTTCTTCAAAATCTAAAGATAAACATTTTCCAAGACACGAAAGTAGAGGAGAGGCTAGTCCTTCTTGGTGTTTCAAAGAAGATGATTGATGTCCCATGGATTTTAGATTAAATATGATCGTTCATTGGAAAATAAAGTTATAATGGGTATGAGGGTGCCTTGTTTATATGGGTGTTCACTACGACATTGCTTCACTACGGAAGACCATTTATCAGGGTTGAAATCGCATGACCATTTGAACCTTCTAAGAGTATGTATGTCAAAAACATAATTTTTATTTTTATGCAATGAGATAAAATACAATTAATTTTTGTATGTGTTTACTTTGCAGTGTCATTATCATCTAATTGTGCGTGGGTGTGTGAACCATGGCTTCCCCCAAGACCTACGACATGCCATATGTAAATATTCTGCATTTGTATGTTGGATCACATCAAAGGAGATTCATATGGTTAGCATTCCATGTTGGTGTCAAGGGATAACTGAGATTGTTTCTATGTATGAGGAGGAATTGCCGACGAGTTTCATGGACTTGCAAGTTCATCTTATAATTCACCTAGTAGATGAGGTTGAATTAATTGGGGTGGTTTCTTATCATTGGATGTTCTTATTAGAGAGGTACATGAAGAAATCGAAAAGTTTTTTTCGACAAAGTGCAAAAATTGAGGGGTCTATGGAATAGGGGTACATATCATATGAGTCTTTCTATTATGCCAGTGAGTACATAAAGAAGATTCACGAAACACTGGGTGAGGTGATTTGGGACAGCGAAAGGGATGAAGACAAAAGAGAAGGGGAGCTTCTCCAAATGAATGGAAAAAGGTGCACGATAAAGAGTAAGTGACTTATAATTTATCAAATTTCTACGGAGTAACTATTCACACTGAACTTCATAATTAATGCTTATTTTGATCTCATACATACTATATATTTTGGTTTTATTTCATTAGTGAATTATGAAATTGAAGCCATCAACAAATTCATTCTTTACCATTCAGAAGGGACACAACCATGGGCAGCATTGTACGAACAAAAGAGGAGGAAATGGAATAGTGATAGGAAAGAATTCAAACGGTTGAAAATAAAATATGACAATGACATGCCATAACAATTGGTTACTGATCAAGTGAGAGAAATACAATGGATATGGTCGTTACCCGCATGTTGAGGAGGATGCGTTAAACATAGGGATTGGGTGCAAGAAATCGATAATAATTTATTTCTGTACCGATTTTTAACTTCATAATGCACCTTTGAATTATAACATCTATATTTTATATTTTAATTATGTTCGGGTTTTTAGACACATATGATAGAGTGATATGTACTTGTGTTATTTCATAATTTATACTAGTGTTCTATGTTTTAATTTTCTTTATTTCACTAATTATATTGTTTTTTATTCGTCTTTTTGGAATTTTATATAATTGGTAATATTCACAAACTTTTTTACATGTTTTTTTCTAGTGGAAACATTTTTACACTCAAAACTAAGTATTTCCAATTGTGTAATTTATAATTTAAAATTTAAAAGTTTAACATATTTGTTTAATTTATTTATTTCTAATTTACAATAGACTTCTTTTATAGGCTTTAGATATACATCAGGTTGGATCAAAATATTGTAATTATAAGCATGAGTTATCAATTTTGTACTCTTTTGCCATACTTTTGTGACCCCAAAGATATATTTCTAACATAAAACATTTTATGCTCTAGATAATGTAAAAGCCCATTTTGAATCCTAAAGGTGAGCACTCCATTAAGAATGCTTATTTATGACTATATTTTTTTAGGATATCAATATAAAAATACTCATTATCTCCTTTATCAAATGACATTGTGAGTATCAATCTAAAATAACTCACAAAGTGATAGAAAATGGAGAAGGAAAATCATATATGTGTACTAAAAGGCTTACTACAACCATTGTCAATTTTTTTCAATATAGTAAAATAACCTCCTTTATTTTCACTATGCAACATAACTACATAAATATAAATGATTAAAAAATGATGTACAATATCTATGATAATAAGTATTCAAGGTGAAATCCTTCTCAAATAGGAAAATGAGAAGAATATCCTAAAAATGTGAAAATAGGGAAGTTGGAAACATAACATTGAATATTTATTCTAGAAAGGTTCACAAGAACACTACATGATTTTGCTAAAATAAGTCGATTATGTTATCCTCTACCATTTCCTAGGCTGAGGAGGAGATCAAAAGAGGTAACCTCGAACCACTTTTAGCTCAATAGCTAGCCCTACTGAACCAGAGAGGGATCTCTCAAAGGATTTTTCAATGAATATATGCAAAGAGATAGGTTTTAGGCTAGATATATAAGTTTGTTTTGAGTTCTTGTGAATTTAGGGTTTTAAGTTTGCTGGACTAGGGTTTAGAGTAGGTAATTAGGTTTAGGCTTCAAGTATGTAGAGACAAGTATAAGTAGGAGCTAGATATCAGTGTGTTATGGTGCACTTAGAGTGTTTGTCAATGTAGTATATATTTTTGAGCTTAAAAGAAACTAATGAGCATGTAAAGGCATGAATTCATTAGCTTTAGAAGAAAGGAAACACAAGTATGAATTCCACATAAACATAGCTTAAATTCAAGATTCCTGTCTATATAATTGCAAGGAAATTCATAGGAAGAAGATAAAGCATGTAAAGAGAGATGATTTATCCATTAGAAACTAATAGAAAGAGAAAACACACACCATAGAATCACTGAACTAGAGTTCCTAAAATATAGCTGCAACTGCTCCTGTATTAGCTGAAGAGAACATAAACATAAAAGCCTTCTCCAAAAAGTCCAACCCTTCTCTCTGAATGAGAAATAATACATATAGACTCAATTGAACCACTTCCCCACCTTCAGGAGTCGAATTCCTAGGTGGTGGAACTGATTCCAAGATTCTCTCAAGCAATAGGTGAGAGGGAGAAGGTCAAATACAAACACTTCTTGTAGACTTTGTTTTAGATTTTACTTCCTTAATGAAGCCTATTAAACCAAAAAAACAACCTATCATGTATATTTATTGATGCTTACATCATATAACCTCGAACTAACTTCAATTTCAACAATATTTTTGACTTTGACCAAGTCAAACTAAAAACTAAGAAATTTACACAGTGAAATTTAAATGAAAAACACAGAAATTCACAGAAGCGCGGTGCCGACTTTGAGACCACTTTAAGGTGCCTTCTTGAGGCCCAAATGAAGATCTTAAAGAATGGTCAACTATGTTTTCAAGTCTAGTTTCCATAACACCTTGAAGTTTTGAAAATGACCCATGGGAAGGCCTTCAAAAATTCATTCTCCCAAGGTGTCTCCAGAAGCGCAGTGCTTGTCAAAAAGAGGGGCAGAATGCTAATTTTTTACCACTTTTTCCTCTTTTTATCAAAATTTGGGCCCTCTCTGGAAAATCTGATGAAGTGGGTTTTGAGAGGATTCCATGGGCTTTCCAAAACTACAAACCATTTGTCATTTGAATCCCTGAGGAAAAAGAACAGCGCCAAGGCGTTGCACTTCTGTGACTGGCCAATTTTCTAAATTAGACACCAAAATAGCCAAAAAACCAAAAATGCTTAGAATTCCTCCAAAATTGGTCATGAGATACAAAATGTGTTTTCAAGCCCTCATGGATGCTTGAACAATCATCTCTAAGTTATCCCTCTCATTTTGGTCTTTTCGGGTTTCTTTGAGCTTGTTTTCCAACTGCTTGAGCTTGATATTACAAATCATATTTCTGGTTTGGTAGTGATGTGCCATTTGCCTTAGTAGTTGGTTATACCTATTGGCTTTGTCAAGAATATTCTCCAAGTGTTCATTGACCTTATCTAACCAATATTCTCTGTCCTCGTTTATTTCTAAGGCAATTATGTCCTCCATATCTAGTTCTTCATCTAGCAAACTGTTATTTTTCTCTTCTTTCAATGCCTTCTTGAGTCCTTTTGTTCTTGGCCTCTTTTTCTTACCTTGTATTTCAGTTTCTTTAGGTTAATTGGTCTCTAATACTACTTTTCCTTTACCTGCTTGCTGCAACAGTTTAGCTTGCTCTTTTTCCATGATAAGTTGTTTAGCCTTTAGCTAATTGTTTTCTTGTTCTAGGAATGAGATGACAAACCTTGCCCTTGCCATGTTGTCCATGAGTTCTCTGATCAGAAAGTCTTTTTATTTGATAGTCCGCTGCATTCTTGAAGGCTCATTTTCTGCTTCCAAGTCCACAAACTCAAACTCATTCTCAATCAAATCTTTATCCTCTACTGGTGATCCCTGTTTTGCTGATGTAGAAGGCTTGGCCCCTTTCTCAACATGAGAAACAAAAAAAAGCCTTTTCCCCTCTAGTACATCCTAGTCACCTCAGGTTTAGGTGATTTAGGAACCTCCATTGATTGTATTGATGATCATGCCTCCATCTGCTATGTTGGAATGTTTGGATGCTGAACTGAAACATTAGCCTCATGCCATTTCAAAGTTGTCTCCATGAAAGACTCCCATGTCATGTTTTTCTCTGCAAGCTGATGGAGGAATCAAGAAGGACTAGGATAGTTTTGATCAAACTATGGTGAAAAAGACTAGGATAATGTTCTTTGCTTTTCACCTGTACCTTCTCAGACATCTTGACCAGGTTTCTACACAGATAGTTGCACATGTTAAGAGGTTTTTGAGTTATAAAGTGCATTAGAAGCCGGATGTGATAGGCATACAATCTAGAAAACCTTCCCTCACATGTGAAAATTTTCATGACAACCTTCATTAATGGAGCATACTTCTCCAACAGGTACCTAAAAGGTATGATATGTGTATGGGTTTCCCTATAGGGTGTTTTCAAGAAGGACCTGTAATGCTCAAGATCTAAATTCATGCCCTTAAACCAGTATTCTCCATGATCCGGTATCCCTGTAGCAAGTGAAATAGCAGCCACTAAAAATGTGAACTCAACTCCAGCAATGATAGCACTTTCCCCTTTCAAATGAGTGGCGATCCAATCTGTCAATTGTTCATGAAAACCAACTTCACACACCCTTTTGCAAAACTCTAGACAACTCACATCTTCAAAACACTGCTTGATGAAGGGTGATGTATTGATTTCATTGTATTTGGTAGGTTCATATCTGAGAGTTTTTCCTCCTTTATGGTGTTTTTTCCTCTCTGGTGAAGAATCTGCTTCCATGATGACAGAAACCTTGTAGACAAGTTTGGATTAGCAAGAAAGTAAATTACGAACTTCAATTTTGAGTTTGGGTGATTTCTAGAAGGCTTCTGGCTACTCTGGCACAAATGCATCACAATGTCTGGAAGCACAATGCCGGCCTTAGAAGTGCAACGCAGTCTTTAGAAGCAGAGTGCCTTCAATATTTTTCCAATTTTACCTAAAAATCTGTGTTTTTATTGCAAATGGAGGGGAAATCTCGATGAACAAAGGGAAATAGAAGGCAAATGAAGTGAGTTTGGGGTTTTTTGGGTTTCTATAGGCAAGTATGTTTCCCTTTTGAAAATAAATGGGCCCCACATACCTTTTTAAAAAACTGATTTTTCACCTTTAAGACTGAGTCACTTTGGAGAGCTGAAACCTGAGCTGCATTTTTACCTTTTGAACACTAAAACTTCTTCTCCTGGAACCTTTGAGACTAAAATCATGAAGAACTTGTGAAAATTCATCAAGCTAATGTCAAAGAGTTGCTTGTCATGATTCATTTAATGTTGGATTTACACATGATGATGATGGACCTTGAAACCCTAATGACTTAATGAAGACATGAGATTGAGTGGAATGGTGATGATGATGATTGATATAATGAAAAAATTCTTTTTATTATGACACCTTCATCTGAGTGAGGTAGGTGACTAGCATGTGTGATTTTCCCAAAAGAATAAAAACATTCCTAGACAAACTAGCCATTGACCAAATTTTACTCTGTAAACCTAGTGACATGATAAAATTTGACCTTGAGACTCCTTCCAGACTTGGTAAAAGCATATTTGATCACTGGTGGAAGGCAGATAAGACTGACACTAATAGATTCTTCCCCACTTGACATAAAATGGTTGAGATGAAGCAATTAAAGAGAAGGAATGTGTAATTAGATGTTAGATACGTATTGGTCTATTAATGAATTCACATGTTTTTTCTTTAGGTTAGTGATAAATCTATGACGACTTTAACAATGAACAAATTGAGTATTAATATGTAAGATTAAATTCTTGACATGAGAGGTAAAATCATGTTTACTATATTTAAATTACATTTTTTGCAACATGATGTAAACTAAAAGGAGGTCTTATGTGCATGTGTAAAATGTTGATTACATATTTTTATGGACCATAAGGGAAACAAATGGGCTTATATTGATGCATGAGAGGTTTTAATTTTTTCTTCATGGATAATGGAAGAGTTTTGACTTTTCTTTTCATTGGTAATTATAAATAAAAATTGAATTAATCAATATTTTATGGCTAAGAATTAAATGATAAATAGTGTGGTGATGATTAAGAGGCATTTGTTTGACTTTCTAATAGACTTAGTGATGCATTTTCTTTCCTATTTAGATTATGCAAGATAAATATCTATTTTTATGTATTTACAAGTAAACTATTTAAAATATACATGTATTTATCAAATTAAACATGATGTATTAGCTAGGAGAAATGTGAGAACATGAATTTTAGTGACTATCTCGTGATAAGTATGTGGAAAAAATAATATTTCTTGAATTCTTCGTTAAGAAATAATCAAATACATTATTTGTCAAAAAGTTAAATCTAATATAGTATGATTTTTGTTTTATTTAAGTCATATTTATTATTCAAAGAAGACAATTTTACTATAAAAATATTCACTTTCATCTTTAAGGGAGAGCTTCCAATAGAGAAAATCCCCAACTACAAGTAACTTCACAAGCCTTACTTTACATTTCTTCCTCCTCTTTAGAGAGATAAATTTACAATTTAAATTGGTAAGAGTTGCTATAAAATTAAATTTAAATTGCTTGAAACTCTCATAACTTTAGTGATAAGTTAAATTTTATTAAAATATACTTTTCTAAGTTATATTAAATCTAAATTAGCTATAAAAAACCCTGACTTAAGTTTTTTTAATTTAACAATAGAATATTGAATTTCATAAACCAATATAGATCCCTCTTAACAACAGATCTACTAGGAACCGAGAGGGATCGAATTTCACTATATGAAAATCTCTTTTTAAAATTCAAAACTTGAATAAAGATGTACATATTAAAATATTTAATCTCTTTTAATGCTTCATAAATCTGTGATTAATATGGATCTATAGTGGTTTTCTCTCTCTATATATAAACCATGTGTAATTTTTCATTGTTTAAATTGTATTTTTGAAAACTTTATTATTATTAAAATTTTATATTAAAAATTGAATGAGATACACATTTTTGTTTTATGAAAAACCAAATAAATTATTTTACTTGTAATTATTTTTTCCATGTGAGCATTGAAATATTTTATTAATTAGGTTATAATGAATATGTATAAACTATCTAAGCAATAGAGAAATATCTATGGTAATTTTACAATTATAGTTTCAACCACATTAAACTTTGTAATTTATAAAAATATCTTTGCATTTTTGTTTAAAGTAAATAGTTTTGCATGTAATTTCATATATATAATTTTGTTATAGGTTCACCAATACATAATATATAATAAATATTGAATCCATAATATTCTCACTTGTTGAAGTCGGGATCCCTCAGGATGGCTAGGGTTCGGAGGCTAGGGTTTCAGGTGGAACCCCGCTCAGGTCACGGGTAAGTTTTCTGCAGGTGGAACCCTGCTCGCGTACAGGTGCAGGCGCAGGGGCTTTTTCCACGATCGACTGGCAGCTAGAGGTGGCAGTTCCGTTTACTTTTTACTGTGTAAGTATTCCTAAAAAGGTTAAACTACAAGACTATCGTTTTTTATCTGTATCCTAGCTTCTCGGGTGTAGGCGATCATCTCCCTTGTCGGCTTGCTGTCGCTTTCCTGGAACACTCCGCTAACCATGGTTAATCCGAGTGAGACGGTGGACTTGGACCCGGAGCTTGAGGATATCCTGTCTATGTGGGGTAAGGAACCCACAGTTCAAAATGTCGAGCAGTTTTTTGGGGCATATGAGTTTTCGAGACAGGCGGTCTTCTCGCAGGAGGTTAAACCTTCATTTTTAATCCAAGGTGGTGGCTCGAACAGAGATTTCTACAATCCTCGTCTCCAGGTTTCATATAAGTCGCCGGATAGGGGAGCGGTGGCGGATGGGTCGTCTTCTGGTGTTGTTTTATCTGCTAACAAAGAAAACCTTGGGTCTTTCCGGCATTTCTCTGTGAAAGGTTTGGAGGACACAGAAATTTTGGGGCTTTCCTCGGGTCTTGGTACCGGAAGGGTTTCGGGTGGAGTCTCTCCGCTTTCCAGGGTTTCGTTGCCAAAGGTCGGGTTCCTCTCAAACAATCCCCCAAGCGATGGTCCCGTGGGGCGCCTTGACACTTCCGCGGGAGAGAAAGGAGGTTTTAATGAATCGACACATGGTCCTCTTCCTTCCGGGAGCCATGCACATTTTTTCTCGGCCCCTGTACAGCCTCAGCCAGAGGTAGAATTACCAGCGGATTCGGCCCAGGAGGGTCTAGCATGGACAGGCGAAGCTGAGGGATCTAGGGTTCCAGTTGAAGACCCAAGAAAGAAAGGTGAGAAGCGAAAACCCCATGGGCAGATTGGTTCTAAGGATTTAGAAAGGAATATAGTTTTAGGCATGGAAATATCCATTGATGAGTCTCTAGAAGTCGCCGAAAGCACCCTTGTGGGAAGGGCAAGAGGAAAGAAGTTCACATCGGAATTCATTCAATCCTGGGGTGAACAAGTGTTCGTTTCGGATAACCCTCTTCGTTTTGAAGCCCAATGCTTAGCCAAAGGCTGGTTCATGTTCTGTTTTGAGGACAAGAAGGACGCAAAGTGGGTTCTGGAGCGGAACTGGAGCATAGGGAACATCCCGGTCTTGATGAAGCATTGGAGCCCCCTTTTCGACGCTCTCAAAGAGAGAACAGATGAATTCCCGGTATGGGTGAGGGCCCCGGGCTTACCGTCGTTTCTTTGGACGGAAAATGTGTTCAGATCAATTGGCAATTCAGTGGGTTCCTTTCTGGAGGCAGATATGTCCTTTTTGAAGACGAAGAACAGGGCAATGGCCCGTATCTTGGTGAGTCTCAACCCGGGTGGAGGCCTCCCACAAAAGGTCAATCCTCAGTTTAAGGAGTATGTTTTCGAGCAGATCCTCGATTACGAGCACTTGCCCTTCCGTTGTCATAGCTGCCATGAGTATGGGCACCTTGCCAAGGATTGCCCTCGTTTCAGAAGAAGGAGAAGATTCCGAAGGACCCCTGTTACCAGTGAACAAGCATTCTACCGGGTCCCTCCTCCTCAGGAGAAAGCAGTAAACGCAAGCCAGGAAGTGGAAGAAATGGAGATGGAGGAAAATGTGAAAGAGGCCGAGGTGGAAGAACCCCAGCTCCACGAGGCGACCCAGATAAATGACTCTCAGCCGGCGGATGCAGTGGAGGAGATTACCAAGGATGTAGCGGCAGATCTCCAACCCGACAGCGCTCAGGATAAGGGTATGTGCTCAGGCTCTCCCTCCATATCTCTTCAAATTCCTGAGCATAAATCTATTTCTGTGCAAAATACACCATCTTCTTTCCCATTACATAACTCGGACCAGAATGATAAGGTGGAAGCTCCTAAGATTATGTCTGATATTGATTCAATTTCTGTTGCATTACCGTCTCTTGATTTGAATAGTGAAGAGAAGTGGCCTCCTCTTGCCTCCCCTTCAAATCATAACCCGTGCCCTTATAACCTTAGATCTATGGGGGGAAAATCTGGCTTGCCTGTTACTGCTGGGGGCTTAGGACAGTCTTTTGGCCTTAGCTCAGCTAAGAATAAAAGAGGTAGGAAATCGGACCTTTCAAAGGCAAAACTGAAAGCAAAGATTGACGTAGCTGATGGTAAACAATATTCTATTCCTGGGGTTCTTAGAGCAGTGCAGACCCCCGACCAGGTTATCAAATGATTCTGTCATCCTGGAATTGTAGAGGGTTGGCCAATAAACCCAAAAAATTGGCCTTGCGGGACTGGATTCTAAACTCAAAATCAGACATTGTCTTTCTTCAAGAAACTCTGGGGATAGGCTCTGAGGTGGAAGCTATGTTAAAAACCCTCTTACCGGGATGGGTCTTTACTGCCATTGATTCTTCTGGACATTCCGGGGGACTTGCTATCGGTTACAAAGAAGGAAGAATCAAAGTCATTAATCAGTGGGGGACGAGGCAAGTTCTGGGTATGGAGATTCTCACACCTGTTTTTCCCCTCCCTTTTTCAATTGTAAATATTTATGGTCCTTGCCAAGGAAGAGAAGCGTTCTGGGTGGATTTGATGGCAAAATCTCTAATGAAGTCCTCTATGTTGATTGTGGGAGGTGACCTAAACTTTTCTATTGGAAGAGCTGAGGCTTGGGGACCTTCAGCCAGGGAGGATCCCTTGTCGGACTTCTTTCATAATCTCCTTGAGGACAATAATCTCACAGATCCCTCTCCGGTAAAGCTGAAGCCTACTTGGAGGAACAGAAGAGTAGGAGAGGACCGGATTGCTAAGAGACTAGACCGTTTTCTTCTTTCTGAGGCGCTCATTTCCAATGCTCCTATTTTCAGGCAATGGGTGGAGGAAACTGGTAATTCTGATCATTTTCCTATCTTTTTGGATATAGCCTTCCCTCCTCCTAAGCCTCCGGCCCCCTTCAAATTCAACCCTGCATGGCTTCAAGATCCCTCCTTCAGCAATCTTTTTAAAGATACATGGATTCACCCGGGTATGAATGCAAGAGAGGATAAAGGTTTTCTGTTCATGGAGAACCTCAAGAGACTAAAAAAAGCAACCATATCGTGGGCAAAAGACAGGAAGATGAAGCAAAATGAAAATCTATCAAAAATTAGGGAGGAATTGAAGATGTTGGAGAGCACAGAGGAGGATGGTTATCAGTCGCAGGCATCAAAAGATAGAATTCTACTTTTGGAGAAGCTTCAAAACAAAATTCTTTTAGACAAGGAGGAAGAATGGAGGATCAAGAGCAGGGCAATATGGTTAAAATCAGGTGATGAAAATACAAGGTTTTTTCATAACTATGCAAAAGGAAGAAAATCAGTTAACACCATTTGGAGTCTTAAAGATGAAGAAGGAAGGGAGGTCAGATCCTTTGGAGATCTATCAAGCTTAGGAAAGAGACACTTTGAGAGAATCTTCTCTGATCCAGGGGAGGCTACCATAGCCGAAGTCATTAGAACAGCTCAATGTTTTCCGAGGTTTGTAGAGGAGGAGGAAGCAGAGGAGCTTTCTATTCCGGTTACAAAGGAGGAGGTTGAGGCAGCAATGAAAATTATGGCAAAAGACAAGAGTCCTGGCCCTGATGGGTGGACTATTGAGCTCTTCCTTTTCTTTTTTGACTTGATAGGCTCTGAAATCACTGATGTTATAGAAGAATCTAGACTGAAGGGAGAGGTTTTCAGGCCTTTCAATTCTACATTTATAGCCCTCATCCCAAAGAAAGATGACCCGGAGACCTTTGAAGACTTTAGGCCGATTTCCCTTTGCAACTGTATTTATAAAATCATAGCAAAGGTGATTGCTATCCGAATCTTTCCAATTTTATCCAGGAACATCTCAATGGAACAATTCGGTTTTCTAGATGGAAGGCAAATTCATGAAGCTATTGGGGTAGCACAGGAGGTTATTCACAGTGTCAGACAAAAGAAAATGAAGGGAGCAGTTTTAAAAATAGATTTATCCAAGGCCTATGACCGCATTAGCTGGCTATATCTCCGGATGCTGTTGACACATTTGGGTTTCAACTATTCCTTCACCAGCTGGATTATGGGATGCATTACAAATGTCAGTTTTGCAGTCCTGATAAATGGCTCAGCATCCTCTTTTTTCAGCAGTCAAAGAGGTCTCAGACAGGGTTGTCCATTATCGCCGCTCCTTTTCCTGTTAGTGGCAGAAGGTCTGAGCCGATTGATCCACAAAGCCAGAAGAGATGGGAAGGTAAAAGGTATCGAGGTAGCTATTAACCTCTTTATCACTCATTTGCTATTTGTTGATGACATTCTGATTTTTACAAATGGTTCACCAAATGAAATTAAGGAGTATAAAAGCATTCTTGATCTATTTCTGAAAGCCTCTGGAATGCAGATAAACTATAGAAAGTCACAAATATGTGCAGCAGATCTTGTCAGGAGAGAAAGAGATAGATTGACCAATCTGTTTACTTTCCCTCTCCAGCCCCTGGACACTCCCTTTAAATACTTGGGGTTCTGGTTGAAACCTGTAGCTTACAAGAAAGAGGATTGGAATTGGCTTATAGCAAAAATCGAATCCAGAATAAATCATTGGAGTTTCAGATGGCTCTCCAGAGCAGGTAGACTGACACTCCTAAAATCAGTCTTGTTAGCCATCCCAGTATACTGGGCTGCTCTAACTTGGGTACCCAAGGGTGTGATGGAGAAAATCAGGAAGATATGCAGCAGATTCCTATGGGCAGGATCAGCAAAGGAATCATCGGTTCTTCCATGGGTGGCATGGGACAAGATTGCCAGACCTAAAGAATGGGGTGGCTGGGGAATCAAAAGACTCCCTGATTTCAGCTTGTCTTTGGCAGCAAAGTCTGGGTGGAGGTTAATTTCAATGGAGAATCTTTGGACAAAGGTGGTTAAAAGAAAGTATATTGACCCGATCCCTTTAGAAGATTGGATTAGGAATCCAGATAAGAAACAGAAGAATATATCAGTCATTTGGAAGGCTACTCTGGAAGCCTTCTCTGTGATAGAACAAGGACTGGCTTGGAAAGTGGGAGATGGTAGTCACATCAGAATCGGAAGGGACCCTTGGGTGGGCTGCAATGAATCTTATGCTCTGTCTCCAAGGCTTCTCAGACACCTCGACAACAAGGTAATAGTCACCCTAGATCAGGTGGAGAAAGTAGGCCACTCCACTATATGGGGTCAGGCTTGGAAAAGTGATGAGGAACTAGGGTTAAATATCATATGGAAGAATGAATGGGCATCCTTCATACAAGAACTCCACCGTTCACATGTCAGACTCAAAAACGAACCAGATAAGCTGATCTGGGCCCTGGGGAAATCTGGAGAATACTATCCTAAAGATGGTTATTCCTTCTTAATGAAGCAGAAAGGATGGGATATCCCGGAGTGGTGGGCTAAAAACATTTGGAAACTTACTAGTCCAGCAAAGGCCAGGATTTTTCTTTGGTGTTTGCTTAAAGGAAAAGTCCCAACATGGGACAGACTTCAAGCCAGATACCTTGTTGGTCCAGGAAGATGTCCGCTTTGTAAGTCAGAAGAAGAATCTATTAGTCATCTTTTTACATCCTGCACAGTTTCTTTAAAGATTTGGGAAGAGCTTACAGTTATGCTTAATGTAAAAGCACAATGGGGAGCTGAGCCTTTAGACGTTGCATGGAAAAATTGGTGGCAGAACCATCCGGAAGGAAACCTGAGAAATCTTCCTCTAATTTTCTTCTGGGGAGTATGGCTTGCGAGAAACAAAAGTATTTTCCATGACAAAACCATCCCCACTTCTGTTATAGCTTCTAATTGCGCAGCCATATATTCTGCTATTCCGGCCCCTGAAGTGAAAAATCCCCCAAGCCGTGATAAGCCGCTTATTATCAAGGAAGGTACTCCGTGGGCCTTCTTTGATGGAGCCTCCCAGGACAACAGGGCTGGAGCTGGGATTAGCATTCATTTATCCGCCGATCATTTTTTAAAAGCTTCTGTTGGATTAGGCCCCGGGACAAACAATTTTGCTGAACTGTCTGCTTTACACCTTTTGCTGTGCTGGCTACTTCAGAGGAACATCTTCACTATTCAAATTTTTGGCGATTCACAAAATGTCATTAAATGGGTCAATGGAACTGCATCTTGTCAAAATCAGGTTTTAAAGCCACTGTTAGAAGAAATTTTGTTATTGAAGTCATCTTTTAACAGTTTTCATATTTGTCATATCTACAGGGAGAAAAATGAAGAAGCCGACCAGCTATCTAAAGCTGGTTTACAACAGGTTCTGGGCGACTGGTCAATAGAGGAATACTGCCAGGGGCAGCAAAACTTTTCACAGCAGCCTCCTTTTGCTCCTCCTCAATGAGAAGGGACTCTTCCCTTCCTTTTTTTTGCTTACGTTTTTTCGACCTCATGTATAAAATACTTTCATTAACAGACTCTGTTTCCATAAATATTTTCTACATTTCCGATCCGGAAAACAATACAGTGTTAAAAAACTTTCCTTTATATCTCTCGTTTATGGTACAGTTCTTATGACAGTTGTTTTCACGGGGTCGTTTTCCTCTTCTGAAGGAGGCCCAAGTCGTGTCTTTAAAAAGATTATGTATATCCTCCGGATGAGGGACTGTGTCTGTAGTCTTCAAAGACTGCGTCTGTTTACCGTCTTATGTTTCTTGATGCTCTATGAGCCAGCAGATAGTATGATCAGCTCTAGCCGAGCCATCCAGTATGATCAGTGATCCAAACAGATTGTAAAACTTTTTATTATGCTAATGAAAAGTTTTGATTTTTTCTTCGGAAAAATAATATATAATAAATATCATTTCATAAAAATAAACATCATGATGATAACCATCTAACTGTACGAATTTACAGGGTAAGTTCCTCAGACAGAACACCAAAGGACACCGTTCACAAACAAATCGCACATCAATACACCAGTACTTTTGATGTGGTTAAAACCCTCAAAGAGGGAAACAGTCCATGGCCTGAGCCAATGCGGCCACTTCAGGAAATTTATTAATAAAATAATGAAAATTTACATAAGCTTCTCTCATGAACGGTTAACCTACAAATGACCCTCTATGCTCTTTAAATAGAGATCATGGACCAATCGGGTGTTAAGCCACGGATCAAGTGTCGATAATACTGAGGAGAGAATGAACCGTCGGATCACTACATATCGTGACCGTCGGATTGTAAGTTACAAAATGTACATAGTAAAGAAACACACTTTACCTAACTCTATACTAGACCAAGTTATACTTAACTATTTCCTATGTGTCGGAATATCCTAACATCCCCCCTTAAGAACAACTTGGGATAGGATTGAAGGATTTACAAATATGACACAATAGGAGAAGGAAGGAGGCACTAGAGCCTATTCCCCCTTAGTGACAACTTCCTGAACTCCAACCATAAATCGAAGTTTAGTGAACTTCGCCTCTATGAGAGCCTTTGTAAAGATGTCTGCAACTTGATCATCTGTTGAACAATATTGCACTTCAAGAACATGGTCATGAATGAGCTTTCTGATGAAGTGCATGTGCAGTTCAATGTGTTTGCTGTGCTGATGTTGGACTGGATCTTTGCATAGCTGAATGGCACTTTGATTATCACACCAAAGTGTAGTCAAATGTTGCTGCTGAAAGCCAAACTCTGACAGCATCTGACGAAGCCACAAGGCTTCCTTACTAGCTTTTACGGCACCACGATACTCTGCTTCTACTGAAGAAAGAGAAATGGCACCTTGTTTCTTGCAAGCCCATGTAATAGGTCCTGAACCAAGAGTGAACACATAACCTGCAGTAGACTTCCGATCATCAGGGTCACCAGCCCATTCAGAATCAGTGAAACCAACCAATAGAGGAGATGCTTCGGCACTGTAATGAATCCCAAACTTAACTTTACCTCGAACATAACAAAGTATTCTTTTAGCTTCTTTCCAATGACTTTCACGTGGGTTTTGCATAAACCGAGCAACAAGGCCAACAACAAAGGAAAGGTCAGGATGAGTATGGGTTAGATACAAAAGTTTTCCTACAAGTTGACGGTATAAGGTAGCATCAACTTCAGGAGAAGTACAAGTGACTGAAAGTTTGACTCCAAAATGAAAGGGAGAAGGGGCTGGCTTACAGTCTTCCATGTGAAAATGGCGTAGAATATCACAGGCATACTTGGACTGGGAAAGGGAAATACCTTCCTTGGATTGCAAGACTTGAAGACCAAGAAAATAATGTAAGTGTCCTAAGTCTATCATTTCAAACTTCCTTTTAAGGCTAGTCTTCACATGGTTTATAAGGTTGGGATCACTACCAGTCAAGATAAGATCATCAACATAAAGGACAAGAATGATAAGAGACTTGCCCACTTTCTTGGTGTAGACAGTATTGTCAGAATGACACCTAGAAAAGCCATTTTCTAAAAGAAAGTTATCCATTTTGGCATACCAAGCTCGAGGAGCTTGCTTGAGACCATAAAGGGATTTCTTAAGCTGACATACAAGGCTGGAGTCTGTTTGTATAAAGCCAATAGGTTGTTCCATATAGATTTCTTCATGCAAGTCCCCATGCAAGAAGGCAGATTTAACATCCATCTGATGGACTTCCCATTTGAAAGAGGCAGCAAGGGAAAGAACAAGGCGGATAGAGTTCATTTTGGCAAAAGGGGAGAAGGTTTCAGTGTAGTCAATGCCTTCAACTTGTGAAAAACCCTTAGCAACAAGACGAGCTTTATGTTTATCAACTTTCCCATCTGGTCCATACTTGGTTCTGTAAACCCATTTGCATCTAACAAGTTTTCGTCCCTTTGGTAGAGGAACAAGATCCCATGTATCATTTGCCAATAATGAATGATATTCTTCATTTATTGCTGCTTCCCAATCTGGATGGACTGAAGCTTCTACAAAGGTGTCAGGGTCATGATTTACTGAAGCTTGAGCCAATAAAGAAGAGGCTCTATCAAACTGAGAACGTGTACGTCGCTGATCTGTAGGATCACTGACAAGATCACCTGCTACATCCCTAGTAGCACGGACCCATTTTGGAAGTTGAGGAGCTGAAGGAGGATCCTGAGAAGGTGGGGGAGGATTTTCATCCTTGCTTTCATCATCTGAAGAAGAAATATTTTCAAAAGTAGAAGAGATAGGGAGAGGTGGCACATCCGCCGAACTAGGCTCGTAGGCCGATATATTTTCAGCAAACTTTACATCTCTTCTAATGATAACATTTTTGGACTTAAGTGGAATAAGTCTATATCCTTTGACATCTTCAGAATATCCAAAAAAAATACATTTTTCACTATTAGGTTCTAAAGCTTTATGTTTCTCATCTGGAATATGGGCCCATTCTTCACTTCCAAAAACACGAAAGTGACTTACATCTGGTTTGATTGAGCTCCATGCTTCTTTTGGAGTGATATTCTTTAAAACCTTAGTAGGAGTGCGATTTATTATGTAATTTGCACAGTTAATTGCTTCTGCCCAATAATTAAGACTAAGTCCTTTAGATTGAAGCTGGGAATGATGGGGACGTGCTATTGGCAGATGGGTCAGTTGTAACGCCTCTCCAATGAGCCATTTCCTTTAAGGTGCGATTCTTCCTTTCAGCTACACCATTTTCTTGTGGAGTATATGGAACAATATGTTGCATTTGAATTCCATTCTCAGTGCAAAAGTTGATGAATTTGTTGTTAACATATTCTCCGCCATTATCAGATCTTAGCTTAAGAATTTGATGTCCAGATTGTTTTTCAACAAAGGCCTTAAAGGCCAAGAACATGTTAAATACTTCACTCTTGAGTTTTAAGAAGTATACCCAAGTGCGTCTGGAGAAATCATCAATGAAAGTTAAGAAATACTTGTAGCCAGAGAATGAAACAACTGGAAGTGGACCACATAAATCACTATGCACGAGCTGTAAAGGGGCTGAGGCATGCCAAGAGGCACGTTTTTCAAAACTGTCCTGATGATGTTTTCCGAGTACACATCCGGAACAAACACCATCTCTGCAAGATACCATTGGAAGACCTGTCACCATATTTTCTTTACATAGATTCTGAAGAGAGCGATAGTTTAAGTGACCAAATCGCTCATGCCAAAGTTTTCTCACTTCATCATTATGAGCAACAAATACTGAGGGAAGATTTGATGACCCAAAGTTGTGAAACTTATACAACCTTGTAGAATCATCAACGATGCCAGTAGCTAAAATCTGTCTAGGATCTCTTAGGTCCTTAATTACAACATCGTGAGGTGAAAATTCAACGATTTTACCTTCACCTGAATGGGTTATCTGATATACAGATAGAAGGTTGCAGGATAAGGTTGGAACACATAATGCATCATTAAACTGACCATTGTCTATATGAACAGTTCCAGTCCCTACAACACTAAGAGATCTATCATCACCAACATATATATTTTTGGTGTTACAATCATTTAAAGAAGAAAACATGGCTTTGTTTTTGGCCATGTGATAAGAAGCTCCAGAATCAATGAGCCACTCATGAGAATGAGAAGAAGAAGATACATTTAGTGCATAGCCAGATCGAGATGCTTGACAACCACATGCAGAAAGTGCCATTCCTGAAGATGAAGTTGAAGTTGAAGAGTGCTCCACATGGATGTTATGCTTCTTCATTGCTGCTTCCAAGGCTTCCATCTTCTTAAAGCATTTAGATTCTAAGTGGCCATCTCGATTACAAAAGTTGCAATGTCTATCAGTCTTCTTCCCTTTGTTTTTATTTGTCTTATCATTTTGTTGAAATGATTTTTCATTTTGAGGCTGAGATTGCTTAGGACCCTTGTTTGGTTTAGGACCATTCCTTTTAGGATACAACTTCTTAGGATTCTTTGGATTTGGTTGTTGTTGGGCGGCTAACGCTTTCTTAGAAGAGTTTCCAAGATTAAGAAGACCAAGGTGTAAGAGTTTTTCTTGTTCTCTTATTAAAGAATCACAAAAAGAATCAAAGGAAGGGGACTTGTAGTCTTGTCCTTGAGAAATGAAGGCTTCTCTTATAGAATGGAAGTTGAAACAAACACAGAGTAGGCTGGTCCCAACTTAGTAAGAATGGAATAGATAAGGTTACTATCTTATTTCTTAACCTTAACACCTTCCAAGAGAATTCTAAGGGTCTTGAACTTGGACAAAAAATCTTCAATGTAAGAAAAATTATTGCGGTCCAATGTAAGCAACTCATTTTCAAGTTGATGGGCTCTAGGTTCATTTTTTATTCCAAAAACTTTAGTAATCTGTTTCAATGCTTTATCAGGAGTATCAAGTTCTGCAATATGGAATCTAAGATCTGGAGAAATAGACATCCCTATCAACCCACGTGCTTGATCTTGCCTATTTTCCCATTTAGCTACCTTATCTTCATCTTTCGGTTTGGTTTCTTGGCTTGTGGCTATTCTGTAGAGACCTTTGCTTCTAAGTAAATCCACAATGTAGGACCACCATTGGAAGTAGTTGGTGCTGTCAAGAATAACTTGGCATGGACTTTTCATTTTAACAGAAACTGAAGCTATAGATGCTGAAACTAAGTGTTCCAATGGAAAGATGTCGAAAAATTAGGCTGTTTCAAAAAAAAAGGTTCTGAAAACGGCTTCCGGATGAAGAAGTTATGGATTTTTGAAGAAAATTTGATGAAGATGCCGACGAAGTGCAGGAATGTGCGGAAATGAAAAATCCGCCCCCACAAAAGGGAGACTTGAACTCAAGACTTCTACTCTCATAAATTAGCTTTGGACCAAGTGAGCTATACAAAAAGTTTGAGAGAGAGAGAGGGGGGGGGGGGGGGGGGGGTTGAAGCTTTGGGTTGCGTGCTTGCTTTGAGAAAGCTCTTTTTCCCTACAAAAAAAAAACACAAAACCCAACACGGACATACAAAAAAAAACGAACCTTACGGCTCGAAGTTAGCTTTAGCCGGAAACTAAATATTTTCCTCAATGTTTTTGATTTTCTGAGATCACACTAAGGCGCAGCGGAAAAGAGCATACGCATGAGAAAAATCCTTCCTTTCTGTTTCTGATTTGCCCAGATCGCACAGAGTCGCGGGGCAAAGAGCATACGCAGAAATGAAAGGTATAGATCCGGTAATAAAAAAAATCTAAATAAACCGAAACCGAAATAAACAAAGAGAAAATAACTGTAAACTGCAAATAAACACTGTATACCTCCAGATCTAAAAAATGACGCAGCTAGGGCTACCGGAAACCTTTTCGCGTGAAACGAAAGGGGTTCCTCACTAGAACAGATGCTCTCAACACAACAGAGCAGTCCTCTTGGCCCGAAAGCAGTCATAAATAGTAGATCTAAGAAACGGTAGTCGGATGCAGTTCTACCGGCTTTAGATTTGGATCACCAATGGACGCGGCCCTCAAATAGCTCTGATACCATGTAGGAATTTATAGGGTAAGTTCCTCAGACAGAACACCAAAGGACACCGCTCACAAACAAATCGCAGATCAATACACCAGTAATTTTGACGTGGTTAAAACCCTCAAAGAGGGAAACAGTCCACGGCCTGAGCCAACGCGGCCACTTCAGGCAATTTATTAATAAAAGAATAAAAATTTACATAAGCTTCTCTCATGAACGGTTAACCTACAAATGACCCTCCATGCTCTTTAAATAGAGATCATGGACCAATCGGGTGTTAAGCCACGGATCAAGTGTCGATAATACCGAGGAGAGAATGAACCGTCAGATCACTACATATCGTGACCGTCGGATTGTAAGTTACAAAATGTACATAGTAAAGAAACACACTTTACCTAACTCTATACTAGACCAAGTTATACTTAACTATTTCCTACGTGTCGGAATATCTTAACACTAACAAACATAAACATCATCTAAAATACACATTTAAATTCGCTAACATCATCTAATTATATACACCTCTAGCACATATAAACGTCATTAGCTAGCACACAAATTTAATAATCTAACAAGGCATCATCATCATGATCCCATCTAACAAAACACAAGCATTGTAATCTAACATCATCACCACACACATCAATCTGCAAGCACATTAAATGAGCATATCTAACATGACCTATATATATATATATATATATATATATATATCAAATAACTGCATCAAGTGAAATATCTGATACAACAGTAGTAGTGGCAACCTAGTTTGTAACAGAAGAGGATATAACAGTAGTGGAGACAATCTAGTCTATAGTAGAAGACGATGGATGGTCAACTACCTTAACAGTTGAACTATGAGATGGAGGAGGTGGAGTACTACTAGAAGGATCATTGACACTTGGATGATCATGATCCGATGGAGATATAATAAGTTTAGTTGAAGATTGTGTATCTGAAGGATAACTAATAGGATCACCACCCTCATCACCGGAAGGATCATCACCTTGATCATCATGATTTGATGGGGCGGTACTGGGTGAAGTATCATCTAAATCTACTGTATGCCCATGATCCCTCCTTGCTTCCATAGCCTGGTAGATCCAATGATATGACACATTAGACTCATCATATCGCGCGGACAGTCCCTCAAGAGCTCCACAAGCGTAGGATCTACCCTGATGTCTCTATCTATTGCAGGGTGGAATCCCTCCTCGACTAAAAGTCTAGAGATTCGGTTAGAATACTCCATCCTCAATCTGATACAAACCCTATGTGCCTGCATGCCCACACCCATCTACATGTAAGGGTGTGCCTCACCTTTCGTGACCTCGACCATCTCTATATATCCCTCCAGCGGGGGAGGAGGCATGTCACCAATGAAATTGCTGATTTCTACAAAATATATATTACAAAAAAATAATTAGATAATTTCATTAAACAATTTAATAAAACATGTTAAAGAGCATGCTAGAATAATTTTTATTCTAAATAATTAAGAAAATAAAATTAAACTATAATAATTTAAAGAAAACACTAATATTACCTCTATCATCTGCAATCTCATCTAGTGTGAAGAGGATGTTGGCACAATGTCACCAATCCATCCCTGCATAAGGACACGACACTAAGACAAACATGTGGTCATCCTTACTGCTCAGTAGCCCTAGTGTCTTCGCAGAAATCCTGGCTGAATACTCTGGCGGGACCCTCTTGGGAATCATCTCACTGCACATGCACATCCACACCTTAGTCATCAGCCTAAGAGGGCGACAGTCAAAACTAGGCCTTGTCTCCAGAAACCCCTCAAAAAATAAATAAAAAATCTATGATGCAAAAGGGAAGTTCACCCTCCCATGTATCATAGCACGACATATATCTAAAGCCATACAAAACTGACACAAAAAATGGCAAACCATTTTATACATCATGGCCTCTACACCAAAGAATCGACATAAAACAAAATAGGGCAACTAATGCGCCGCCCATCACTAGTATAGTGTGCAATGGTACCAAATAATAGTGAGAGGCACCTAACCTCTTCTACACCAAAAGAAGCGATGAATAGTTGTCCACCAGACACTTGAAAATTTGATGCATGCACTACATGATCCCTGATATATCTCCGAGAGTAGAAAAGTTGTCTCTCTGCCGCAACACCATGAGGGACATAATGGAATTGGGGAAAATCCTCCCCTCTTTTGGATAGGCTAGTGATGAAATATATGTCCTCCTCATTGGGTCCATACCATGTGTTAGGACCAACATGGAAAGCCTATGGGTGGGCATCCCACCGACAGATCAGTTGTGCCAACAACCCATAGTGGCCCTTCAAGGATGTAGCCTCCTCATAGTACTTAAGGAGGCCTACATTCCTCAAGATGACTTGGGTCGCTGCAGTAATAGGGCGAGGGTATAAATCTCACTCCCTCTCTTGTGCCTACAATGGCCAAACCACATTGTATTGGTCCTCCATTTGCTCATGCTATTGTTGTTCCTCCCTCTATTGACATCTTTTCTACATGATTAACATATAAAATACATCAACCTCAAACACAAAACATAATTTTTTCTATTAAATTAAAAATGTGTTTATAAATATGGAAATATAATTTTCAATAATAAAAAAAAAAAACATTCTCGATGCACCCACAAAAAGCAAAGCACTAGAAACGGTGCACCACAAAACCCACTAAAGCATTGACAACAATGCATACAAAAACTTGACCCACCACTTAAACATTAGTTTTTTATTTCTCGATGCGATGTGTTGACATACAATACACACCAGTGCATATTAATAACCTTTTTGCACCGAAACGAAACATTCAGGTTAATGAACACACTGAGTTAATTTTTTGTAATATTTATGCATGCAGAGCATTTAGTGAAAACAAACACATTGGGAAGTAACTTTTACTAGATGCACCACGGTAAAAATTATAACTTTCCTGGTGCATATCAATTTATCAAATGCATTGCTTAAACATTGTATTGTTATTTCATGACGTGGTGCGTCAACATACAATTCGCACTAGTGCGTATGAATAACCTTCTCGTGCCAGAATGAAACATTTATGTTAAAGAACATACTGAGCTATATTTTTTTAATATTTATGCATGTGATGCATTTTGTAAAAATAAACGCATCGGGAAGTAACTTTTACCAGATGCACCGTGGAAAAAATTATAACTTTCCCAGTGCATATCAATTTACCAAATGCACGCAAAAATACGGTGTATTAACATAATGCACTGATTTGCGGTGCACCCTGTAAATTTATAGGGTGCACCGCCATTGGTGCAAGCCGAACCAGTCAAACACATCACGTAGCATTTTTTTGTCAAAAACAATTGATTTTTTAACCTAATTTTCAATTCTACTCTGCTAAAAAGATAAATTAAAGAGAAACATGGAAATTACCTAGACATTTTCTTGTCGGGGAGGCATGGTTACCATGTAAATGAAAAAAACAAATTTGAGCATTGTTTAAGAAAATTCGAAAGTAACACACTAAGCAATGTATGGAAGGATGGAAATCAAAGGAAGCACCAATGATAGGGTGCTTAACAAAAGCAAGAGTAGCACTGCTGCTTGAGAGATCTGCAACACTGCAAACGATAAAAATGAATTTTACGACCGATAGTTTTTTTTATTTAACCTTGTTGTGGTGCGCTAGGTTAACGCACCGGTGTGTGCACGTTCTTGAGTGCACCACTATTTTTTAATTAAAATGCTATCATGGTTCACCTTGTTGTTTACACAATGGTGCATTTAAATACATTAAGAGCACTAGTTCTTCGTTTGAGTATAGCACTGAAATGGTGAAAATGAATTTTACGACCGACATTTTTTAAATTTAATCTTTGTTTGGTGCTATCGAGTAGTATACACATTGGTCCACTTTATATCGATAATGAACTGTTGTTTTTTATTTATATAAAATAACCTTGCAATAGTGTACCACTTGATATTAAGCACCAATGCTCTATACCAGCTATGCACCGAGGTGTTCGTGTACTTGTTTAGCACCAGGGTGTCATGAGAGTATAGCACCAGACAGTGAAAAATGAATTTTACGATCGATTTCTTTTTAAATTCAACCCTTTCCATTGCTATTAAGTATTATACGAACCAATGCACATTATGTACTTAGTGCGGTGTTAGATATTTTTATTTTTTTATAAAAAACTCTGTCACTATGCATCATATGCTATTAAGCACCAGTGCATATGATTATATAATGCACTGGTGCGTTTCGGGTATTATAGAGACACTGTTAAAAAAACATGAAAATGTCCACCTGCCCATCTCCACTAGTGACCTCAACTACAAACAGATTTTTGGGCTATTTTTATAGGGGCTTCCGCAAAAAACTCCACTGGAGGGTCTTTTCTTTGTACTATGACATCCCTGATAGTGTAGTATCTGAATCCACAATGATCCACTGATCTCTATTTACAAAAAAATATTCCATTTTGAGCTTCCATAGCTCAAAAGTATGTCCATTGAATTTCTCAAGCTCTATCTTTGAACTTCTTTCCCTTTCCTTTTCACCATAAGAATCACTTTCATAGATCTCCCACTGTAATAGGGTTTGTCACATGCCAAAGCCAAACCCCTTAGCCTAAAGTCACCCCCTTAATGCTAAAACTGCTATGATACCAAATGTAAGGTTTAACCCTCTATAATTAATTGTTGTAAACAAATTCTTAATTAAAACATAAAATATGCAATGTAAAACACACACATTAACATACATGTTTTATCATGGAAACCCAAAACCAGGAAACCAACATGATTTTCCAGTATATATATTTGTATAGTATTCAATACAATATATATCCCACAACATCCATGAATTATTAATTTATTTAACCTAGATTATAATACAATCATAATTTCTTAACTGAAACTACAAAACCATGGGAAAAACCAATAGATGCCACAAAACAACTTTTAGCAAAAATCGTGTGCCGAAAAAACCAAAAAATGGACGCAAAAATTTGCTCGATTTTTTTTTTTTGGGCGCAACCCTCAAACCCCTTGAACAGGGGGGTTACCACCACCCAATGTGCACCAAAAAACTTTTACAACAAATGGGGATAGTGGTGTAATAACACATAAACCCCTCGAACAGGGGGGTTATCACCACCCAATGTGCAACAAAAAACTTTTACAACAGATGGGGATAGTGATATAATAACACATAACCAAAAATATATTTGAAAGTTGGGATTGAAGGATATGCATTCTCTAATAATGTGAAAGTACTATGCTAGTACAACATGGTTTTGATTGTTTGGGAGAAGGAAGCACCTAGCGAGTACTATAAATGTAAAATCTAGAGACAAAGAATAAAGCGAAAGTCAGATTGGACCAACATAGGATATATTGTAGAACATGTTATAGATTTTATTTAGTAAAGTACAAAATTGAGGAATTAACCAAACTAGAGTCTAGTACAGATTATGGAGTTAACCATTCAAGTGGAGAAGTAGTTTAACGATCAAATATTAGAGGGGATTGGTGTCTCTTGCAGGTTGTTGCCAACAAATTAGAGGAGATTGGTGTCTACTGTAGGTTGGAGCCTACAAATCAAAGGGGATTTGTGTCTCCTGGAGGTGGGTGCTTACAAATTTTAACATTGATGAGATTGGTGTCTCCTATAAGCTGGTGCCTGCAATATTTTTCATATAAACAAGTTTTGAAGTTTTCTCCCATAAGGGTTTCCACTTATATCTTGTGTTACATGTTCGTTTTATGAGATTGATGCTTTATGGTGTTTGAATGTTTAAATAAGTAATTTTTTTATTATATTGTTTCACTTGCCCCACCTGAAAAAAAATAGTTATGAATCTGACAATCTATAAAATTCCTTTGTTCCCAATTACTAAATTGAATATCCTTGGAAAGGTGAACACCAAGCACTTAGTCAATGTAGAGGACAAGCTTTTTCTTTGTTGATTCAACATTTTTCTTTCTTTCCTTGGCCATTGTGAGTCTTGGTTTTGCAAAAGAAAGTATAATTTTTCAACATTGTATTAACCAAATCTATTTCATATTTGCAAACATTAGTGATCATATACCCTCATTTTTGTCCACAATTTTTTATGTTCAAGGTCAAGCATCTTTTCAACATTGAAGTAGGTTGATGAAGTGTTGTATCTAGAGGGATTTTATTGCTAATAAATTGAGGAAACAAAAGAAAAAATATTATAGAGGAGACATAGTCTTCATAATTTGCAAGAGAACTCTTCTAATAATCATCAACTTTATTAGATGGATTGACATACTCCCTTTGTACATGACTTAAAAGGCACGATGATTTTCCAATAGATACAATTTATTTACTGTGAGATACATAAAATTGAAAAAATAATAACGTGTTAATTGTGGATTTTATCTCTTTTAAAGTTAGTTGAATTTCCATCCAAAAATAATTATTTAAGTGATTCATTACCCTTTCTTCCTTTCCTTTCATTATTTTCCAATGCCCTATTATATATAAAATTGAAAAAATAATAACTTGTTAATTATGGATTGTATCTCTCTTAAAATTAATTTAATTTCCATCCAAAAATAATTTTTTAAGTAATTCATTACCCTTTCTTCCTTTCCTTTCATTATTTTCCAATGCCCCCATTAAAATTAGTTAAATGAAACATATAATCAACCTTTCCAAATTCCCAATAACGCATAAAATAACCTTATTCCCAAAATGCCAAATCCTTAATAGTAATAAAATCGTTTGTTCACATAAAATAGCCTGGTTCCCAAAAGGCGAAATCCTTAATAGTAATAAAATCATTTGCACATAAAAACAACTCACTAATCACTTGAAATGCCTTAGATGCAACCATGAATTTGAAGGCTCAATTAAACTTGATCAACAATATCACCATGGACATAACACATGCACAACCGTCAAAATTAATGTGATATTTTTCTTTTTCTTTAGATTATGGGTTGTTTTAGTATATTCATGTTGAATGCTCCCTCCAATTATTGATAAATCAAGGGTGCGATCCTTAATAGTAATAAAATCATTTGCACATAAAAACAACTCACTAATCACTTGAAATGCCTTAGATGCAACCATGAATTTGAAGGCTCAATTAAACTTGATCAACAATATCACCATGGACATAACACATGCACAACCGTCAAAATTAATGTGATATTTTTCTTTTTCTTTAGATTATGGGTTGTTTTAGTATATTCATGTTGAATGCTCCCTCCAATTATTGATAAATCAAGGGTGCGGAGGATATGTTAGTTTCTTCATAATTGGCACAATAATTGGCACAATGATTTAGATTTAGATTTAATTAGACATTTAGATTGAGATGTTTCTTTCCAAGGTATGTAATTATTGTTTAACGTGAAATGTTGGTAAATGTTGGTTATATACATTTTTTATATGTTATTTAGGTATAATTAAAAACAAATCACTTTTGATGCCAAAAATATCTTAACTCAACTCATTAATGTGCCTACAATTTTGTTTAGTGAGAGAAAAAATGCATATATTAATCAAAATATCATCCCATGATAGAAAAGAAAAATAATTTATTAATGTTGTAGTAACAAAAAGAATGTTTTTTTTAAAATAGAAATAATGAAAGAAAAAAAATCTTAAAAATAAATTACTAAACCTTTTAATGTTGTAGTAGTTAAAATAGATTCAAAAGATGCTTCTTATGACGGAATATAAATCGCATAGGTAAATGATAATGGAGTCGATGTTTGAAGAGAGAGTGTTACACACACTTCAAAATATCAATCAAATAATAATGGAGGCAACCCTCAAAAATACAATTGCATTTTTTTGGAAAGTTTCAAATTTTACAATTCTTTTTTCCAAAATTGTTGGAGTAAAGAACCTCTTTGGGGTAAAATAGATGCAGTCAATCACTTGGTTTCTTCCTAATTAGCAAAAGGGAAGATGTAGTGGATGGATTAGAAATGGAAAAGTGGTTAGGGAGGCATAAGTTCTTATTCTCTAGAACATAAAGGGAAACTTTGATCCTAATATAATTGGTTTAGGGAAATAAACAAAATCACGTGTTGCTCAGTTTCAAATGGCATTATTGCGGTGTGTTTTGCCATATCATTGAAGGACTTAGGAAATAAGAGTAATGTATTTTTACTTTTTTACTTTTCTCTTTTGCGGAACATTGATGAAAATTTATAAAAAAAAAATTCTTTATTTTTATTTTATTTTATTTTATTTATTTATTTTTATCTTATTTATTTTATCTATTTTTTTTAGTAATATAAAGAGCAAATGAAAACATATATTACTTTTAATATTTTCCAATTTACCTTTAAATAGTAAAATTCTTATCTATTTTTTAATGATATTCCAATTTATCTTTTAAATAGTAAAATTCTTATTTGTTTGTGAATGATATTGATGTGTTAATATATTTATATTGGTCTTAATTTAGTATGTTACATTTAGTGGTAAGTGTTGGGAACTCCTCTAGTTCATAATATCCTATTAAAAGTGATGATTTATAGTATTGGTTTAAGAAATGATTTTGTGTTAGGATTTCATAGTGTATTATTAATACATATAAACTCATAGTAATCTGGAATTATAGTTGGAGTTTGGGTTTGTTAGGATTGTATCATTTTTATTTTTTATATAGGAATTTTAAATTGTGTAACTATTCAATTTTGATATTTATTTGGTGATTCATGTCATTGATTTGTGTCTTAGTTATTTTCATTTTTTTTCTTATTTATGAATTTGACAATATTCAGTTCACAACAATGAGATATAAATCCAATAATTGTTATGAGATCTCTAAAATATTTTAACAAACTAAGTTCAGAAGAGTCTACTAGAGAGTAAATGAAAGATGCAGCTTGATATGCTTTTGACACCATGGAGATAAAACATAAATAATAAACTTCCATTACATCATTTATTTGATGTCAGAAGTAAATACAAAAAGTTCACATCTAGTGGAAAGGACTCATTTGAAGGATTGCCTGTGTAAATAGTACAAAATCTAAATACCTATTTTAACTATAAATTATGTCCCCGATGCCCACCACCTCGGGCTGAATGATAATGCAAGTCATTAATTTTGGGGAGTGGTGTGGCCACCCCCGTGCATGAAGAAACATGCAAAGTTTAAATCCTCACATAAATCCAGCCTGAACCTGGGTCATAGAAGTTGCTCAAAGGATGTGGTTGTTTGGTCCAAGAATATGGTTTTTTGTTGGGCGTGTTGAGCCCAACAAACTACAAGTGGCAGGCTCCTTTGGTAAACAATCCATGAAACCAAACTTCGATGGGGTGGTTCAAATATAGTAAATAAAATGGGGAAAGTTGCAACTGCAATATTGCATTCTCCTCTTGGCATCATGTCATTACTTGGTTAACCTCTACATGCACCAGATCGCGGCGATGTAACTCGGGTAATGACTTCTTTTCTCAGTTTAAATCCTAGACTTCTTGCTCTAGTTTTACCTTTCTGGATCTCGGTGGGCCTTCAAAAGGCCCCTCTAGGTGGTTTTATGTGAGTAATTATTAACATTACTTTCAATTTATCTAATGCCTAGTGAGCTCTTGTGTACATGTGCTTTTGGTGTAATGGGGAGCTAGTTGTGTTCATTGTTGGGAGGCCTTGTTAGAGTTTGTTGGTTTGTGGGTGTTGTCAATGAACCACCAGTCAGAGAAATTGTTCAATAAGACTGATATTTGGCATGTGGTTAAGTGGATTGTTGCCTTTTGAGACCATTTACATCACTGGAGATATTCACCATTGAGTCGTGGGTCTCTCAGTCATCTGGGATGGTGGGTGTCATGGTTTTTATCCTTTTCGTGTTCTATAGTTTGGGGCTTAGGAAGCACATAGGTTTCTTATCGCCTGTCTCAACCAACCTTTGTTATTGTGTTTCTAGTTTGTTGCATTATCTCGAGCGGCCATCTTAAGGAGATTATAATATTGTTTGTGGTTGGTAGTCTGAACTCTGTATCCCTAAGTGTTTTCGAGGGTGAAGGGGCATTTAATTGGTTATAATCTCTTGTAGGGGGGGGGGGCTCCATCAACCTTTGGATCTGGAATTGAGATGGTTCCATTTCTGTGTTGGGACGATGTTGGTTTTAGGGAGTGTACCAGTGGTTTGTGGATTAAAGGAAACTGTTCTAGCTCCATAAGCCCAGGCATACCATGTTATAGGTGGTTCTTGGCAGAGTGTACAGGAAACTCTTATTGGATGATGACCATGCAATATCAACACATGAGAAGTTGTAGGGGTGGGGGAGTAAGTAGAGGCCCCTAGGGATAGGGTCAGGACCAAAACCAAGTTAGGGAAGCAGAGGAGATTTTCCATGAGTCCACCTCGACGGATGTTCATAATGAATTGAGGAACTTGGAGAAATTATCTGCTAGGGATAGGGAATCCATGTTAGATTTAGAATTTATGGAAGAATTTGAGCAATTGGTTGCAGACCCTGGTCATATAAGAGGTTGCAGGAAGCAGTATTTACAGGCACTTTTCGTTTATGGGAAGATGAAATCATTGATGGGGAGAATTATGATGGAGTGACAAGCTAATCAATATGGCATATTTTCCAACCTTGTAGATGTTAAGTGAGATCAGGGGAATATGAGATTCAACATGGAGTAGATTGGTAAATGCTTAGTACATATTGAGTGACATATATCTTTCCTCATGACTTCTTCAATACCTCCAGGGTCAAGTGCTAGATATTGAGCACTGATCGACTCTTCTGAATCTTAGTTTCATGATTTACTATGCCTTAGTTTGTTTGTTGCAATCTATCTCAACATTTTGGTCCGATGTTTTCATCTCGTTAGTGATATTGAAAATTTTGATACTGTTGAAATTTTGGACATGTTGCTTTGTTTATAGATAGGTAAGCCTCGGTTTCCCACTAGGCATGTCTTGCATGTATGGTGATATTAAGATATAGAATGAATGATGTAACACTACTTTTGGTGCATTAAAGGTTCTGCCCATTAACTCATAAAAAAAAAAAAAATTATGAAAGATAATGCTAAAGAGAGATAGGAGAAATCACATAATCACTCAAGGGATATTTACTTAGCATTTTCTATTCCACTTATATGAGAAGGGTCTATTTCTCACAATCAGCATACCAATAGGCTAAACCATCTTTATGTGGAGCATTAGAAAGGTTAGGATCTTTTGAGAAATGATGGTTTCACACTTTTATCACCTGTTAACCTAGCTCCCTCAATTTTCCATTTATTAGTGCGTTGTGGTCCATCTTGACTAGAAATTCCAACTTACATTATGACTTGTTGCTTTGGTGGTACCTTTTCTCTAATGGAAAGTAGAAATGCTTTGAGATTCTTTGAGGTAGAGCGAGCCATCTTGTAATCATTCCCAGTAGGGTGCCACTACTTGCTACACTTCACTTTACATGTTATCTAGAAGTTAGAAAATGATGCCTTAGTTTAGAAGAAACTTCTATACATGATGAAAGTTTTGTGGAGAAAATTTGTAAGCCTCTCTTGTTATTGAGTTAACATGTTGATTGTGAAATATATAAGTTTGTATGATACATGGGAAAGTAGTGGGGCAACAATGACTTACATGATACTTGAAATTTTCTAATATAGAAAAAAACCAAAAACATTTTTTTATCAAACTTATGACACTTCAATGAATTAGGCTAGAGAATTATTTTCAAGAAACTCTTGGTTTTTATTGTTTTATTATTTGAACAATAATGACTTTGTTGTTAGCATAACATAAACAATAATGACTATTGTTAGCATAACATAAACATCATAAACAACATAAGTATATAAAAAATATCACCTAAATCCTAAGTGCATTTATCACACTTTTTATTATTATTATTATTCACAATGATGAAATGAATATTGTTTAGAGACATCTCACTAGAATTTGCAAATTCTTGTCACAATATGAAAGAGAAATTTTCAACATTTTAACAATAATTTGTCCATATTTCAATAATTTATAAAGATTTCAAAAAGCAAATTATTGTTCAAATGTCCCTGGCATTAGTTTTTTAATAAGATTTGTTTTTAAAGAAAATTATGTGACACTATAATGATCTGGAAATTAGACTTATTTGAAAAGTTGTTTGACTCCAAATTTTATTTTTATAAATATTTTTTACTTTTGCTTCTACATTATGTATGAAATCTTAATATTAAAATAGTATAAAAATTTATCCACAAATTTAATAATAAATAAGCTTTCTAAATTTAATAATGTTTATTTTAATAATAATTATTATCAAAATATATTATCCTTTAGGATGGAAATAACTTTTTAAAACCTATATATAATTTGAATGCTGCAAGTGGATATTGAGATTATCCAGTGGTGAAAGAGTAAGGAAAAAGGAGATAGGCTTTTAAACCTAGATAAAACGGATGATGGATATAGTTATTTAGAGACTATTTATTCATTTATGGGTAAGGTAAAAGAGTAAGAAAAAAGAAAAAAGAAGATAATAATGTGGAGCCATATCTCAATCATGAGATATTTGATTTTAGATTTTTGGGCCTATATGACGTGAACACTGCAAGTGGACATTATAAGTCATTCATTTAATGAGAGGGTCATGAAAAGAGAAAGAGACAATTTTAATATAAAACAAAGTTTGATTATGAAATATGTCATTGTACAATTGCAATATTAATATTAACCATTATTTTTTATCTTATATAATAATTTCAAGCCATAAATGACCAATAAAGATTTATATCAATTTTAAACCTTAACCCTTTTCCCATAAAGAAATTTGCAGGTGGGCTTTTCAGTCTCAATCATGTATGCCCAACAGTAAGAGTAGGGACAACGACTGTGACAAGTCTCTTTCCTTTTGACAGACTAAGGGCCACAGCCATCTTTATCAGGGATAAAGCTTTGGCCACAATATAGCAATGGGGAAGAAGTGGGTTTTAAGTTATGTCTGATATTCTGGTTTAAAGGAGAGGTAAGACAACGTAGGATGAATGGCAGTGGCAGCCAGTTGGTATTGTGTATATAAAAAATCAGATCTGTCATTCGGTGGCATGTCACTGTCGAGGTTGAGTGAAAATCTGAACCATTGATTCCCATTCTTATTACTGTTGCTTCAGGTCGCTCTCTGCACACATGTAGTGGGGTTGCGTTCATGTGAAGCAACGATGTGATACTGAGTTACTTAGGGTCGGTAGGGTTTCAGAAATCAATCCAGTCACCACCACCTTAGGGATAAAGTTAAAATGGTTCTTGCTTTGCCTCTGATCAATATATCCATTTGACTCACTCAACAACAGATCAGCGATGTTGAGTTTGGAACACACAGTCTGAAGGAAGGGCAAGGGGCAATTCATGAAAACATATTTATTGTTTTCATTTTGTTTCTTGGTATTATTGCACAACATGATGTCGGCGCTGCCTCCCACTCAGCTCCCATATTCCTGTGGTGGATCAAGCTCTCTTTTCTGCGAATCCATGACCTTTGATCCACAATTAGTGTACGCCCAGGTATGGCTCAAATTCTGGAAGTTGCAGAAAACTATAGGTTGATTTTGGTTTTGGTTTTGATTCATTTAATTAGGTTCTGGAACTTGAACAAACCTGTAGGTCTAGGTTTTGCGTTTGGTCGACTTGTTATTTTGTATGCTTTTGAAGCTGCAATCGTTAGTAAATTGTTGTTGTGTTTTTTTTATTAAATATGTATTTTGGAATGTATAGCTGGATTGGAAGTTTTGTGAACTGAATTTGGTTTAGATTTGATTTGTTTAATTATGTTTGAAGTTTATATGGGTGAAGTTTAAGAGTTATAAGTTTTTGTTTTGTAAATAAATTTGGATGAAATAACTATCAGGCAAATTTATGTTTTTCTTAAATGTATAAATACATTTAGAGTCTTGAAAAGTTGAGAACTATTCAATCTTTATAATTTATGGTTAAAATAATTTTTAACTAAAATTTTAACAAAAACTCAGAATAATATATCATAAAAGAGCAAAAACAACTAGACAGTTACATATGAGTTTGGTATCATCTTTATTTGGTATATACAGCTCAGTGAATGTAGCAGATTTTTGATAGTTGTCAAGATGCTGCCTTCCAAAACTTAGCAGATTTTTGATAGTTGTCAAGATGTTGCCTTCCAAAACTTGCAGATTTTTGATAGTTGTCGAGATGCTCATCATAAATGTCACTGCCTTTCCAAATTTTGTAAGGATTTTATAGTTTATGTGTAAAAAGTTTGGTAAATTCAAAAAAAGAATTTGATAAATGAGAAAAAAGAAAAATTATAGATTTATGTTAGAAACTTTAGTTTTTTTGATGTCCTGGAAAATTTGTAAAAAAATAATTTTAACTAATTTTATTTTAAAATTTTATTATTTTATTTTTTAGAATTTTGAAAAAATATATATTTTATCTAAATATTTTAACTATATTACTAAGTATTATGTTAAAATATATTACTGAGTATTATGTTAAATATGTGATTTTAAGGTTCAAATTCTTCAATTCTATTTTGCCAATAAGTAAACCAGGGCTTATGACTGAATTTGTAATTATAATCATAGTAGTGGTGGTCTAAATCATGTTTATACAGATAAGTGTTAAGTTAAATATGTGATTTTAAGGTTGAAATTCTTCAGTTCTATTTAGCCAATAAACCATGTCTTGAAAAGCTTTTGATTTCATTTATTTATAATGGTAGTAGTACTGGTCTAAATCATCTTTATACAAATATCAAGATTTATACAGATATTAATCTTGATTAGTAATTTTTTCTCGGAATAACCCTAACTATTTTTGCATGCAGGTAATTGCAGAGGCTCGGCTATATGCAGCCTCTCTGAATCCATCAGAACAGCAAGCACCACCACTACCAAAAGCAAAACTCCGTTCATCGTACAGGGATCCGTATGATCACCAGTTCCATCACCGCTCAAGATCAGTGCGCGTTGCTCCTCAGGAGTTCTGCTCTTCTCCAGATCTTCAAACTTCACTGGAAGATCTGAAAGTTGCACGGAGTTCATGGAAAGCGTCTCTACTTTTCTGGAAGAGATACAAGAAGAGCAAAAGCTCCTCTTCTTCTTCCAATTCCTCAAAAAGATCCAGACGCAGTACTTGTTCCTCTTATTCTGCACCAGTAGTATATACAGAACAGGGTGTTGATGATCGCGATGACATGAAAATTCCCAGCACCCAATTCCGCTGGAAGAAGCCCGCCTCCTGGGCATATGTAGCAGCAGGCGCTCTCAGTCCTGGCTACAAGACCGGGGAAGCTCGTATCCCGTACGTGCCTCTAAGCCATTGCACCGGTCACTCCAGATTCGCTCCTCAGGAAGCTGCCGGACAACCCATGTATTTAACTGCATAACAAATGTATTATCTGGAATATTTTCAAAATCTGCCATTGAGATAAGTTCGACATGTACTATTATATGTAATTATATCCTTGATTATTGAAAAATATTATATATTGAAAAATATTTATAATAGATCTGACTACAAGCTCTCGATCTGTATAGATCTAGTTTTTGTTACTCAACTTGTAAATTTCCTTATGGTTGGGAGTTAATAATCTTAGGGTATTTATTTATTGTTACTCTGGTTTTCTCTCTGGGTTTTCTGTAAGCCACAGTTGTTGCAATGGTTGATGCCTTTAGAGAGTCCAAGAACAGCTTATCATTTCTAGCCAGAACTCCTCCTGGACCTTTCCAAAACTTAAGAGTCTGAATCATTTTTAATTCCATTGACACCCTTCTCTTTTCAATTGCTAAAGTATGCTGAATCCAGATGGTACAGGATTGGATAGCATCTCTGGTTATTGAGATTGACAGATCAGGAACAAATCAGGAAGAATTGCGTATAAATGTTTTGTATATAGACTGTAAGAATACCTTACTTCTCTTCTTATGGGATTATAATATGTAACAGACAATAACATGCAACTTGTAACTTGGTAAGTTTTGTTGTGTTGTTCCATTGGATGATTCCATTGTCTACATTTTCTTATAATTATGAAGTTATTGAAGTTTACTTGTGATATGGTTTGTGTGTGTGCTAGTGAGGCATTAGAAAATATTTTAATTTTTATTAAATATTAAAAATTAGTTTTAAATTATTTTATTAATATATGGTTTAAAATAAGTTGTATTTTTAAAAAATATTTTAAATAATTAATATTTTTATTTTTATTTTCAATATGATAATTTATGATAATTTTTGTAAATAAGGATGATGTAGATTCATGTGTTTGTTTTTTTTTTAAATTGTTTGGAAATTAATAAAGATTTTAATAGTGGTTATTGTTTTCCATCATAGGATGATATTAAAAAGCTTCAAGTTAGATTAATTATGGTCTTTTTTTATTTTGTAAAGTTTAGATTATGTAAATAGATAAATAGAAAAGAGCTTGAATTTTTAACTATTAATATATCATATTATTAACAATATATTTTTTTGAAAAAAACCATTTCTATAGATGCTTTATTTCTTTCTTCTAAGGGAATTCATTACTCATTCTGGCACCTAGTACTTTTTTCATGTCTCAATCAAAACTTAGATTTCAAAACAAAATTTTGATCTAATCCTTGATTTTTATAAGTATGACATTGATGAGAAGAATATAGCAAGTTGACATGTCGAACCCTATAATGAATGAACAACTATATAAACTATTATAAATGTAAGAGCATCACAAAGAGAGTTCTAGGTATCCAACATTAATGAAGATAAAAAAAGATGGCTAAAGAGAATTAATACATTTTTTTAGATCTTCAAAAGTGTGGATTAGTCTAATTCATAGTGACCTAGTCAATCCCCACCTCACACCCCTCCCACCAAACCCCCCAACCCAATACTAATTCTAAATACACTCTTTGATACCTAATTCTAAACACCTCAAATATTTATATTTTTAAATTTATTGGAAATACTCCTTAAATCCTACATAAAAGGTAATAAATTGCTTTCAGTTTTTATAAACCCACATATAATATTGTTTAATCTGTAAACCCCCATGTATCAATGCTTACAATCTATCAATTACTGTCTATAATTAGACCAATGGAATAAGTTGTATTACAAACCATTAGTGATGTAGGAGCATCTAGCTGAAGGGGGTCATCATGACAGAGGGTCATTTGATCTCTGTGAGGACCGAGGAAAAAAAAAATTCAAGTGAACATCTTAGTTTCATTCTTATTTTAATATGTAGCATTTAGGAAGGTAAAGGTCGATTTAGAAAAAGAAAAAAAAATTGTTGTAGTTAACTGTTTTTTTAATTTTATTTTATTTCCTCATGTTAATTTTTACAAATTACAGCGTAGAAAAAACAACAGTTATAGAAACTGAGAAAACCATCAAATGTAACTAACAGCAGTTAAGAGAAAATTGTTTTCAAAATCATTCAAAAGACAGAAGAATGTATTGTAACAGGTTCGATTTTGAAAGAGGAAAAAGTAATAGAAATCTCTGCAAAATAGAAGTCTACATTTGAATTCCCATAGTAGTCCATTCACAGTCCTTTAATCTGTGTTATCTAATACTGAGTGAAAGAAAATCTTTTATTTTTACAAAGCATATACATTTCTCTATCTACATGAATTTAACAGTCTTATAGACAACCAAACACTTCAAGTGTCAAAAGCAGGAGAACCGACAGAAGTCCGGATAATCGTTGGAGCCCCAGATAAATCAAAGCAAATAGAGTGAAAGGAAGCCTTGACAAAACACAGTTCCAGACAGCGAAATAGAACGAAACAACACAGGTAATTCTTGAACAACAAAATCCTTTTCTTTTATTTACAAAGAGAAATGAAATAGTCTCTGTCAATACAAATTACAGCCCATATAAAATTTAAACGTTGTCCAAGTTCAACAAGGTTCACAATGGGAAAACGGGTTGAGAAACCCCAAAATACAAACCCTACAGCCACAAGCATAAACTATGACTGTGCAAGACCGGAGGCCTACAACAACACCATACAGAAGTAAAGACAAAGTTCTCTGAGCCTAAAACCTAGCCAGGCCATCATTGAGCCAACGACAACAAACCAAATCAAATAGACAGAGTTATCAAGGAGCAACCCTACTGGGTCTTGCCAGCATGCACAAGAGTGGTAACCAGGTTCTCCAGAGCCGACTCCACCTGCAAGCACCCACCGAAAACAGAGCATGAGAACCACAACAAAGCAGAGCTGAAGAAACGAAAACAACAGAGAGTTCCAGGGTTCGGAGAACTTACCAACAGAGGAGACGGCGTTTCGAGGTCGCAGCCACCGGAGGGTTCTCTGCTCACAAGGAGTGGCTGTTTCAGTAATGGAAGAAAAAGCGAGAGTTGATGATAGCTTAGAGCAAGAACTTACCTTGCCATTGGTGGACAGAGCTGAAGCCACGAACCCCCGAGACCACAACCTGCAATCAAAACCGAAGACATAAACCAATAAATCTCAAGAGCAGCTGAGCGGAAGAAATAGAGATGAAAGCACTCATTAATAGTTAGAAAAACGACTTGCAGAGAATACACACAGAGGAGCTGAAAGCTTCCACAACGAGCACATTTTCCATGGACTGACAGACCTCACCCAACGTGGATACAGAGAATCAAACAAGCACAGAACGACAGGCAACCTTACCAACCAGTGGAGCAGAGATCGCAGCCAGACCAGGGTTGAGCAGCAAAATCATATAGAGAAACCAGCACCAGAGAACAACAGAGGAAACCCTCGAGCCACCACAGAGCCAACAAACAAATGACCAAGTGATTAGGGTTGAGAGCATTAACCAAGGCGAGAGGGTGTTTTACGAGGCAGGGACACATGTCCATCACACATCGGCACAGGTACAAGTAATTAAAGCCAGAACCAAAATATCTACACGACTATTGTAATCACCAGTTGATTAAGCGTTAATCCCAAAATTAATCATTACCAAAACAATCATATTAATCATCATTCCATTTTATATAGTTGTTAAGGGTAAAGAGGGGGCTGGACCCATCAATTAGCATAACTAAACTTCAACTAGACCTAATAATAGTACAAACATGATGATATTTAATTATGTACAAATCAACCATATGAGGCACTAACCAATTTTTCATGTGTTTCATACTAACACAAATTAAATTTTTTGTTTGAATTTTTTCAAATTAAAGTGTTTTCTACATCCAAATATAATCTCTATGTATATTATTTGAGGTGACTATTCTGGTTTGAAAAATCACACATATTAAAATGGATATTCTTTTAAAAAAATGTAATTTATTATTCTAATTTTCTTCTTAATTGAAAAACCTCATCCTAAAGTCACAAGAAAAAAGGGAAAAATAATCGCAATGGTTTGGAGGCCCACAAATCCCTTCTCTCAACGACTAGGGTTTTCCTAGTCATTGCGTATTCCCTCGTCTATTGGTGCCACCATCGAAGGTTTGCAGATGGTACCTTGAATCTCTGCACGTGGAGTGTTTGCCCTTGATTTGTGTCCCATTGTAGAAATTTGGAGCAAGGTTGTCATCGCCTTACGTCTTATACGTTGTATATGTTTTCCTTGACTTCTTCGGCAAGGATGCAATCGAATAATTTATCTACAATCTTGTTGGTCATTGTTATTATTAGATGGTGGAAGGGAGAGCATATCTGTCACATTAAAGTGTTTTGAATGTATTCTGCCCACAGATCTATCCTCTTTGATATCAGAAGTTGCTTGCCTACGAGCGATCTTCTCTAGGGTTTTGGGGCTGTTTTGTTTCCCTAGCCATTGTAGGCTTTTTTAGGCCCTTTTTCTATTTGTTGGTGCCGTGGAGGAAGAGGTTGAATTCAGAACCCTGATGTAGGCTCAAAAACCTTAGGGGTCTTCTTCTCCCACTAAAATTTGTGAAGAAAATAGTTGAGATCCCTGCGATAGAACTCTCTCCTTTAGATATAGGAAAAAGAGCATTAGACCTCGCAAAAAAAACGTTGGTAGGAAAGTTTATAGGCTTGTGGCCGAACCTAAAATCTGTGGAATCCCAGATCACAGAACAATTGGCCCCTAAGCTTCAAGCTCAAGTAACCTTCTTTGTAGTAGGAAGGGGTTTCTATGTCTTTTTATTTCTCAATAAAATGGAAAGAGATTTGATTTTTAGATTAGGCCCATACTTCATGGGGTCCAAATGCCTCTTCGTCATTCCATGGACTCTAGATTTCAACTCAAATTATGAGATTACTATTGTGCCAGTGTGGGTTCGGCTTCCACAACTCCCTCTCCATCCTTGGGGCACTAAAAGACATCAAAAAAAAGTTGGGTCGCTATATGGATGAAGCAAAACCAAAAGGAGGTTAATTTTATTGTGCTCGTATATGTGTTGAAGTCAACCTCAATGAAGGTTTATGAGAGGCTCTAAAGATAAATATAGGAGAATGGAGTCATATCCAGGCTCTAGACTATTAGCATATTCCTTTCAAGTGCATCAATTGTCTTTCTCATGGGCACTTTGCCAAAAACTACCCCAACAGAAAAAAGTCAAGGAGACTCAAGACCTTGTCTCTAAAGAAGCTAGTTTTCAGCCAGCACAAAAGTGAAGAAAGAATCAATAAAATAAGACTGCAAGTCCAAAGAAACCTGTTGTAGAAGATCCAACTACAGAACCTTCCATCAACAAAAAATATTTTGAGGCTCTTAAAGATCCAAAACAAGAAGAAGATGCACCTATGAATGAAACCCCAAATGAGGATCAATGAAATGTCGATGGACAATTAAGAGAAAACCCCTTCATGAGTTGATCCTCAAGGTCTAGGGTGACATTTTGAGAAAAGTGCATTGGAATTTACGCCCTCCTCTCTTGCGGAGATGAAGAAATGTTCCCCAAATATTTACCAGGAAGTTATGGCAATTAGAACAACTCATGAAAAATCATGCACTGGAGGCAGCGCTGAAAACTCCATCTCCTCGAAGGAAGTGGAACCACCTCTCACAAGAGGTAGGAAATCCAATAAAGAAAATAGAGAACATGAAACATATTCTAAGTGAGCCTTGGGATCCCAATCCCATGTGGATTCTCTACTCCAAAAGCCTTCCAAATAACATAATGTATTGTTTTTGCATTCTCTTATGCTCACAATATGTAAGAATTTACTCTTGTAAACATGTAGAAGGACTTAGTAGTAGAATTTGTGGAAAATACTGGGATATGTCTTCCATGAATTTCATCATTACTCCAATGGAAGATCCCATTGGAAAAATGATAATGTAATGAATTTCTCAGATATTTGTTGTGATAGGTTTAATAGAATATTTTCTCATTTTTGTCAAAAATAATTGTAATTTATTATTAATATTTGTAAATTTTTAGTAAATATCATCAATTTAATTGGTTTTTTTTTATGTCAAACTGACTAGTATTTAACCAATTCTTAAATATATTTTTCTAAAAAATAACCAAAAATTATCAAAACTACCCTATCCCCAATGTGAGTGCAATTTTGACAAAGATTTAATCATTTTTTAATATTTTATGAAATAAAACCACCTACCTTGAATGATGAAATATATGTCACATTATATTTTACACGGTTATAATTTTTTGGACATAGAAGATGTTGCTATCCCAAATATTTGAATATGGTATGCATGTTTAGTTAATTATCCATATGATGTAATATAATTTCATATAAAGTAATTAGTAGTAAAAAAGATGTGTGCGTAAAATGTTTAAACCCTATACTTTTCAAAAATATTTCAACACATGATTTAAATAAACTATTTGAAGATCTATGTTAACTAATTTATGTCAATATGAGCTTCATATATATATAGGAAAATATATGTAAAAAGAAAATATTTCAATGTTGTATATAATAAAATATTTTAATACAAATTATACTTAAAAATATAGATAACAAAAAAATCATGTTAATGTGTGTTGATAAAATGTCTCAATGCACATGTTACGTAAAATATTTTAATGTCAAATATGTATCTGTTTATATTATTTTAAAAAAATTATGTATATATCATATAAAGCTATTGAAAAATTAGTTTTTATGGTTAAACATTTGAAGTGGTCTCAATGTTTTACAGTCCGATCATATTTTTAGGTATATGTTTTTTTGTCAAAATCTGAAAAAAATAATTTAGACTTGGAAGTTTAAGTTATGTAGTCAATATAGCATTCAAAAACACAATTTAAACTATGAAAAATTATACATTGCATTTTTTGTTGTAAAAGAAGCTTGCACATGAAGAAATTTGATCCCTCTTAGCTCATGTTAGATCTATGTTTAAGATGGATCTATACCGATGGTTAGAGATTATTCATGCATGTAACCCAAATTTATTTGAATATTATGGGAAAATAATTAATCTTTTTACTAAGCTACAACAATATTCTTACGAGAAAAAAAAATGATGACTAATTCTTGGAGCTCCGCAACCCTAATGACCATGCGGCCATGAGGTAGGCGGCGCGGAACACCTCAAAAAACTAGTGAACAGACGATCATAAGTGGACAGACATTATAGAAATGACAAAGGAGACTGGGAGGGGAGAGATCCCCTCCTATAGGGATGTGACAGCAGGAGAAGGAACTAGTAACAACAAAGAGAAAGCTGCTCAAAGGCCACCAAGACCTGTTCTGGGTGCACGCTGGCAAGCAGGAAGCAAAGGAAGATGTCTGCCCTGCGCAGCGGAGAAACCGAGGTTTGTCATTCTGATGAACAAACTGGAGAGGTATAGAAGCTACATGAAAGATCATGCACTGATTTGCAAGTTCATCGGAGTCTGGCCCTCAGAAAAAGAACTGACAAGATGGATTCAACAGAAATGGCAGCCACGCGGCCACATCGAATTGAAGCTGGGAGCTCGTAGCTTTTTCACGATAATCTTCTCAAACCTGCAAGATAAAAAGAAAGTGTTTGAAAACAGACCATATTTCCATAATAATGCAGGGTTATTTATGAGGTATTGGGAGGACTACCTATGGATTTTTGGGATCCAAAGATTCTTGAAGGAATAGGGAACACCATAGGTAGTTTCGTAAAGATAGCGGAATCAACAAAAAGAGGGAGATACACCTCGTATGCAAGAATATGTGTATACATGAATATAGCAAACCCTATACCAGGTGCTGTCGAACTCGAGTATCATGAGGAGATCTGGCAGCAGGCTCTGGACTATGAACACATACCATTTAGATGCAGAAAATGCCATGAATATGGGCACCTCTTCAAGGAATGCCCTCTAAATGCAGAGGAAGAAGAAAGAAAGACTAAACAACAGAGGAAAACTAATGAAGATGATGAGGGGTTTCAAGAAGTAAAACACAAGAAGCGACCTACCAAAGAAACCCAGCAGAAAGGTAGGAAAGATCAGCCAACTACAAGTCAAAAGACGAATAGGTATGAAGCATTACAAACAGAAGAAGGGGAGGAAGAGACCAGAAAGATGGACTACCAAGAAGGGATAGATCAGGAAGGAGGAGGGGAAAAAATGGATACAAAGGAAAATAAGCAGAAAAATAAAAAAGAGCCAGAAGAACAGGGGACCCAAGAAAAGGAACCACACCAGGAGTATGAAGTGATGGAAGTAGACACAAATAAAGGGGATGACGCAACAACAGAAGAGGAAATCCTAAAAAATTTACTGGACAAGTGGAAGAATCTGGATGAAAGGTTTATCCCAGAGGAAGATAAAAAACTATACAAAGATATATTCCAAAAATACAAAGAAAAGCAAGAGAGTGGGAAAACATGGATAAATGAACAGCTAGGAATGCAGGATAATAACTAGGAGCATCCACAAAAAGGGAAAGGGGGGAAAAGAGGAAGGAAGAACCTACACGAATCCATTCCAATAATGGGTGAAATGTTAGTTAACACAGGAAGAGTTGTACTGCTTTCAGCGGTCTTCCACCAAACAACCCAACTGTTTAAATGATTATTACATCCTGGAATATAAGAGGGCTTAACAGCAAGGGCAAGCAAAGGTACCTGGCTGAGAAGATTAAAAAAGAAAAACCTTAGATAATGCTACTACAAGAAACAAAAATAACGAGAGCAAATATGGAGGAAATCCTTCAGAAAATTAAACCTTATTATGAAAGTATGACAATAGATGCAAAAGGGAGTGCAGGGGGAATAGCAATTTTATGGAACCTAGTAGAAGTAATGGCAAACCTTTGGATAGGAATGTGAAGGATTCTATCAGGGAGTTTCAAAATGGTAGGACATAATGAGTGGTTCTTAGTATCAACGGTTTATGGACCCCACATACCACTTGAGAGAGAGGCCTTTCTAACACAGCTAAGTCGAATGGGCGACCTACATATAGAAAACTCTGGGTGATAGAAGGAGATTTTAATATGATAACAACCACAGTGGAAAAGAAAGGAGGACTGCAACGGGAAGATGCAGATATGGAGAGATTCAGGGAAACCCAGACAACCCTCCAATTGATTGACATCAATACTATTAATGGCAAATATACCTGGAATAACAGACGAGGAGGTAGTAGACAGATAGCCTCCAGACTGGATAGATTCTTAGCCACAGAACACTTCCTAGGGAAAGATATATTTTATGAAGCAACGATCCTACCTTGCCAAGGATCGGATCACTGGCCAATAAAACTGGAAATTGCCATGAACAAACAAAATCAACACAAACCTTTCAGGTTTGAAGCCTTCTGGCTAAGAGACCCAACTCTTGTTGAAAAGCTGGAAACCTGGTGGCAGAAAAGCAAAGGAGTAATACAAGGCAAGAACAAGATGCACACACTCCAATTGAGACTCAAGGAGCTGAAAAGTGAGATTAAGACATGGAATAAAGAGGAATTTGGTAACATCCATAAAGACAAGGAACAACTCCAAATAGCAATGCAAAGGATACAACAAAAAATCATAGAAGAAGGGAGAACTGAGGAGAGAGAAAAGGAAGAAGGGGAAGTGCTAATCAAACTGGAGGAAAGGAGAAAATAGGAGGAAATTCTGTGGCGCCAAAAGTCAAGAGTTCAGTGGCTAAAAGAGGGGGAAAGGAACACAAAATTTTTCCATCGAGCAATGCTGCAACATAGGCAGCAAAGCCAAATCTTCTCCCTCAAAAACAAACAAGGTAACAGAGTTATCCAAAAAGAGGAAATGGAAAACCTCCTAATCCAACATTTCAAGGGCATATTGACAGAGCCGCAAAGCAACCGACATGAAGAGATAGCTAAGATAAAACAAGTCATTCCAAAAAAAGTAAGTAGGGACCAGAACCTTGCACTGCTTCGAGTGATTACGGAAAAGGAAGTTGAGGAAGTAATCAAGACAATGGCGAAAAACAAAGCCCCTGGCCCGGATGGTTTCACAGTGGAGTTTTTTCAAGCAACATGGCGGTTCATGAAAAAAGATATTGTTAATGCAGTAGAAGAATCAAGAAGCCACAAACGAATGCACCCAGCATGGAATGCTACCTTCCTGGCCTTAATACCAAAAGTAGACCAAGCAGAAGAACCCCATAACTTCAAACCTATAGCTCTATGCAATGTAATCTATAAAATCATGGCTACCATAATGGTAAAAAGATTACAACCCCTGCTCCCAGAATTGATAGCAAAAGAACAAACAAGCTTTGTGAAAGGTCGTCAGATAGTGGATGGGATTGTAGTTGCGCAAGAGGTGATCCATTCCCTAAAGAAAACTAGAAATAAAGGAATGATGATCAAACTTGACTTAGCGAAGGCATATGATAAACTCAGCTAGCAATATCTACAAGAAGTTCTGCAAGCCTATGGATTTGATGAAAGATGGATTGCATGGATTTTGTCCATGATATCCACTCCTAGTATGTCAATCCTTCTAAATGGAACCCCAACGGAAACCTTCAAGCCTACCCGTGGCCTAAGACAGGGAGACCCTCTCTCTCCGTTCCTGTTCATCCTAGCAGCGGATGGCCTAGGTCACTTAATCAACGCCAAAGTAAGCAGAGGAGAATTCAAAGGGCTCAGCCTATGGGGAGAGGATTTAACTATCACACACCAACAATTTGTGGATGATGTGATGATGTATAGCCAAGAAACCCTCAAGGAAGCAAAAAAACTCGGGGAGATCCTAACAAAATTCAACAAAGCTTCAAGAACGGAGGTGAATAAAGAGAAAACTGAAATCTTCTTCTTCAACACACCAAGAGTGAGCCAAGCCTTTCTGGCAAGAACTTTGGGGTTCCAAATTGGGAAATTCCCTACAAAATACTTAGGAATACAATTGAGTGATCAGCAGTACAGAGTAGCGAACTGGCACGGCCTGATAAGGAAAATTCAAAAAAGAATGGAAAATTGGATGTTTAGAACGCTCAACACACTGAGCCGTCTCATACTCCTAAAATCAGTCCTCCAAGCTATGCCAATCTACCAGATGGCAAGTCAAGCAATCCCGAAGACCATATGTCAGAAAATGGTGCAAATATTTAAAAAATTTCTATGGCAAGGGGCAAACAAAACAAAAAAATGGGCCTTGCTTTCATGGACATGGTTAAGCAAGTCGGTTTTAGAAGGAGGTCTGGGACTTAGAGACCCAAACATTTTGAACCAAGTCATGGGGGTGAAATTATGGTGGAGATGGATTCAAGGAGGGAATGACCTCTGGAAACAACTATGGGAACAAAAATATGAAATAGCACGGACTCCGGAGGGTAAACTCCAAACCTTGACAGAAAAAAAGGCTCAACGATTTGGAACCTAGCTAACATGAACAGAGCTCTGATAAGAGACAATAGTTTCTGGGAAATTCGAGAGGGAAATAAAGCAAACTTCTGGCAGGAAGGGTGGCAACAGAGAGGTACCTTGAGTCAAGAACACCAGCTACAGGAAGTACAACAGTATACAACCCAAATAGTGGAGGACGCAGTAAGGAACTATTGGGTAGGGGACCAAAACAACTATTGGAGACAATGGAAGAGGAAAAGTGATTGGCCTGAAGCCCCAGAAACCGATCAATGGAATACATATCACAAAGAACTGGAAACTAGGAAAATAGCTATCAAAGAAGGACCAGACATAATACGATGGGGCAAACGAATTAAAGGCATGTTTACAATATCAGAAGGCTACCACCTGAAAACAGAAGGAGCAGGCAATGCAGACATGGAAAAATGGAAAAGAATCTAGCAATTAAAAACCTGGCCAAAAGTGACGTTTTTTACCTAGACAGTGCTACATGGGAGAGCTCTGACTTGGGATCAGCTAAGACGGAAAGGGACGCATGGGCCCTCACGCTGCGCGTTGTGCCAATGGCAAGAGGAAACCATGGAGCATGTTGCCAACTCCTGTAATGTAAGTAACATCCTGTGGCAAAAGCACCAACAAATCTTTGGGATTACAGAAAGAAAGTTAGAAAGCATTAAAACAACAATTGAAACATGGAGTAGCAAACCATACCGAAACGTCATCCTTAACCATGCTTGGAACCTGTCAATTGGATTCTTCCTGTGGAATCTCTGGAAAGCCCGAATAGGGTAATATTCAGAATAGATAAAAATGACACAGGGGAAATCTGGAACCAAATTATGGGGAATATAAGGGAAACAATAATTCTGGGAAATTGGACAGAGGAAGATTGGAAGACGGAAGGTATGGAAACTAGCATCATGAACCGACTGGAAATTAAAGTAAGAAATACAAGCAGCACAAGGAAGATACAAGATGCAGAACAGGTAAGAGCGGAAGAAAGTTACAGGAACCCCCCCAAGGATTCACAAAACTAAACTTTGACGGGGCAGCCAAAGGCAACCCAGGGGAGGCGGGGATAGGAGGGATATTCAGAGACGAAGAAGGAAGGATCATAAGGGTATATGCAATGGATTGCGGCATTGCCACCAACAATGAAGCAGAATACCATGCACTAAACAGAGGACTGGAGATAGCGATACGAGAAGGATACCAAAGATTGCAGATAGAAGGGGATTCTAAGTTGGTCATAGACACTATAAAACAACTACAGCAAGGAGCAAACGTAGAAAAACTAAGCAAAAGTTGGCGGACGGCGTGGGTAATTACAGAAATTGAAAAGCAACTTCAACGACTGGCATACATTATCGCATCCCATGTGAAGAGGAAAGGAAATGCCCCGGCGGATCTCCTTGCGAACTGGGGATGCCGAAACAGAGAGCACCAGTTAGACGTGGGAGAAGCAGAGCTCAACAGGAATGAGGAAATGAATCAGATAAAACAGGCAGTCGAGGCAGATCAGAGGCAGCAAGAGAATCTGAATGACGTCGAGAGGAGGGAAGAAAGACGAAGGCATGCACAGGCAGATCAGCAAAGATCATCCATGGAACAGAACAGAACGGAAGAAAGGACTGAAAGGACAGGGATGACAGAAGAGGAAAGAGAAAGGACAGACCCGAGAAGCGTGGGAGCAGAAATGGAAGGAGGTGGGCACAGGGAGAATAGGACAGCAGGATTGAGAAGGAATAGCAGAGGAGAGCCAGATGGCAATGCGGAGTCAGCAAAGGGATGGCAAGAGCAGCCGGGAGTCCATGCATGTTGCATGTGGACACGGGAGAAGGAAGGTGGCGAGAGAGAACGCGTCGACGACCAAAGACAACTGCAAAAGAGAGAACAGTGGCTCCAGACTAACGGGTATGTGAAAACTTCTCCCCCTCACTTGGATAAAAGTTCTTGCATGAAGCAAAACGTAGGCATGCAGATAGATAGGAATAGTCTGCATCACCCCAGATTCAGTTATCAAGTTAAGATAGTTTGGGTTGGGAGAAAGCCTCACGACTCCATGGTTGGGAAGGAAGATTATAGTAGTAATGCGAAGGGTTCACAGGAAAAGAAGGCCCCAATATTCCTTGACCCCTGCAACAGATGGGAAGGCCCTGGAATGCCAAACCCTGAGATTATGCCCTCAGTAAGGTGAACCTGGAACACCTGAGTGAGGAAGCAGATACCTTCCATAGGATCTAGAGAATTGAGGAAAAAGTGGGAGGGGGACCCTGAAGCAGAGGAAATCAAAATAGGAAGGGGGTTAGGAAAACCTCAGAGAGATGGGAGGGGTATGGAACACAAGACGGTCTGTGCGGCCCAGATAAACTACACCAACTATCATAGAGTAACCCTCATCAAAGAAAACTTGGGTCAGGAGAGCTCTAGAGAGGCTTTGGATATGTATTCACGAGTTAGACACAACTCGAAAGGACCTAGGAAGAGGGGTGGTAGCGCTATCCCCTTAAATCACATGTCCCCAACGGATAAAACTGACCATTGTGTTTATACTGTGATAGGTCTAACCCATAGTGAAGGGTCAACTGTAACCCAGCAAGCCAACCTGAAGGACCAGAGCATCAGGAAGCTACCTAGCAAAAACATGGCACCCAGGAGAAGCAAAAGGAATGTCAAGCAGGAAGCCGAAACAAGCAGCATGGGCCAGAAAAAAGGCAGAAAATCAACAGGTGAACAGGTAAAGGAACTTGTGGATGCCTACATGAAAGCAAATGCGCAAGAAATTTGGGAATAGATTTGGAGTTGGGAACGCGAATTAAGACAAAATCTTCAAGGTAGAAACCTTCCCCTACATGAGTGGGAAGAAATGATACATGATCCAGGCACTACAAATGGCAGACAATCTCTCTATACCAGAACTTTGCAACTATACTGGATCATGAAACACATAGTCGCTCGCGCAATGACCCTCCATCAGGAACACATGGAAGGAGAAGTGGAGAACCGACAGGAGCGAAACAAAGAACCAGAACATGTCAGCCGGGAGATAATGAAGGATTTGGCAACCATCCAGATCCAAACTTACAGGAACAACCTCGCTTTGGGCCGCATTGAGCAAACTCTGTCTGAGCTAAAGTGGAAACTGTTTCAGTAGGGACGAGAACTCCCAGGCCCAGGGGTAAAGCCGCAGAACAAAGGCAAGAAGATGATGACCCCAGAAGAGCAAGCAACCTTCCAGATAGCCTCCTCAGATGAGGAGTAGTTGGTTTTTAGTATTTTGTTTACAATTTTTGAATGTTTATGTCTAAAAGACTAGAGAGAGGTACTTGGGAGATACAGATGTTGATGATGAACTTATTTAAGTTTTGGAATGGATACAATGTTGATCAATGGCCACCTGGTTTCCTTCGGGCAGGTGGCTGGTTAATCGATGTGTTGGGAATGTAAATTTTGAAAAAGTAAATATAGAAAGTACTACCTTGTTTACAAAAAAAAAAATCTTCTTACGAGAAATTATGATGTAATGCCTCTCCCCACTATTTGTCGATAAATATTTGAAAATCTCAATTTGAATCGATTTTTAGTTGTCATGGCACTTTTTGGGTTAGGCTCTATGGTTGAGCCAACATGAAGTGATCCATTCAGGTGGATTTGTCTAATACAAATATTTTGTGGACATTGTAGTCACCGATCTCCAGGGTTTGTGAACCACAAAAAAAATGAGAAAAAAAGAGAAAAAAGAAAAGAAAAGAAAAACTATACGCACTATATTGGTTTTAAATTTATCTAAATGTAAATAATATTTTTAAGAATTAACATAAATTCATCTTATCTCTGGATCTATCAGGCATCAAGAAGCATCAAATCTCTCATAGTGTCAATCTTTCCTTAAGTTTTGCACTAAGAAAGAGGTTTGCATTTGGAAAGGTTTAATCATTCTCGACCCTTGGTAGATTCAAAATTAAGGTGAAACTATGATTAAAAAATAAAATTACAATATAACAAATTGAATTAAATAGATTTATTATTTTTTAATTGAGTTGACATTATTTTATTATTATTATTATTTTTAATCTCTCTTATATTAAATTATAAAACACCTCATAAACAAACATTTCATTACATAAATATAATTAAAAAAAATTAAAGATATACATCACACATAATTAACTTATAAAAATAAACGCTTGAGGGTTAGCTCAATTAGTTGAGTTAGTTCAATTAGTTGAGTTATAGTTGATAAAAGCACCTCGCTAATGGGATCACGGGGTCAACTATCTTCAACACCCTCCGAATTAAGCTCTACTAATAAAATGATGAAAAATAATCCATTTGAATAGATCTACCCAAATATTTATTAAAAAATAAAATTATAAAAATAAAATATAATAAAATTAATTATAAAAATAAATAAATATTTAACTAAATATATTAGCAACAACGTTACATCATTTACATATACCTTCTTAACATGAAATATTAAATTTTATAAAAGGATGCATGCAACATTTGTTACACCTCTCACACTCATGCTAAGCTTTAAAAATACTTTGCTTTAAAATACTTTGGCGGGCTAATACTTCCTAAACATTTGTTACACCTCTCACACTCATGCTAAGCTTTAAAAATACTTTGGCGGGCTAATACTTCCTAACCACTCAACACTTCCTTCGTGATACCATTTCATGAATTAAATATTATATATATGAATGATTGATAAGATACCGTTTATTAATTAAATAATAATTATTATAATAACTTACATGTATTCTATAGTCATGTATTCTATATATATTATTTAAATGCATGTATCTGTGTTTACAAGACGGCTCCTCTTTAGCATACCAAACATGGTTAAACTCTATTTGTTTTTATTTAACTGAGGTTGAATTCAATGATACCTGTGCCAAGTTACATTTAGAACTTACCGTTCTTAGCTTCATTGTTTCCATGTTACATTTTTCAATGCTCCTTTTTAATGTAAAGTAATTCTTTATGATGCCTTTTATTGCCCTGAACTTTTCAAATTACCCTTATTAAGGATATCATTTTAAAACTATTCACTTGTCTTAAAATAATACAAATAATTTGATTTCTTCTTATTGTAATGCCTTCAAGTAGTTGTTGTGAACTTGTTAATATGTTTACCATGTTGATGTAGAATTAATTTTTAACCATTTTAAGTATTTCCAAGGATGAAAGGTAATTGTACCTCTATAATGTTCAATGGGTATATAATTTTTATGTTTATAAATTAAAAATATATATATTAAAACTAAAATATATAATTAGTTGGTTTTTTAATTATTTATTTAAAAAAAAATTGTTATAATGAAATTGTATATATTTATTCATTTAAAGTTTTCAAAATAAAATAATTAAATGAATTTTAAATATTAAAATAAATATTTATGTTAAAAAATAGTTTTCGCATAAAAATAAATAAATAAAAAATGAGAATTATAGGTTATAGAAATAAATACTTTTATCTAAAAACAATTTTTATATAAATGTAATTAAGGGAATGAGATTCATAAGTCCTAGAAATAAATACTTTTATTTGATAATTCATGAATCCATTTTCACCCTTTAGCTTCCTCTCCAAGTTCTTGCTCTAACTTTTTGCCATGTAAACAAAAACTAGCATGCTAGATTTCAAGCCTACCATATCAAAAGGGTACTCTTCTTCCATTGGTAACTTTGAGAAACCAAGACTAATTGAAGAAGTAGCAAATAACAAGAGTCAAAAAGGAAAGAATACCTCTTTTCCTAAGAGATTGTGTTGCTTTCCAAGATCCAATATGGATCCTACAATCAACAAGATCAATTCCTAATTAGGTCATGGCACAATCTAAACTTCTCTCCATCAATAGTGCATGGAATTTTAGTAGCATGTCAACCATTTATCCATTGCATATTTTTAATGGCCATTGTCCAACTTATTTAATGGTTCTTGTGCACAACAATACCGTATATTGCTCAGAAGCATTATTTTCTAATTTGTGCTTAGATAATTTGGATATTAGCAACCCACTTCTCATCTAATTTTCCCTCTTTTGATAGGCCGTGGGGGTTTGGTCCAGTGGCAAGCGAATGATTTGCTAAGTCGTTCGTGCAGCTATGCAGGTCACGAGTTCAAACCCCAAGAATACCCGAGGGACGTTCAAGGCGACCTGGGCGGACCCTCCTAGAGGTTATAGAGGTAGCCGATGGGATTCGACCCCGTGTAACGCGAGTACAATACCATCGCCGTTGCCGATTCCTCTAGTATAAAAAAAAAAAAATTCCCTCTTTTGATTTCCAAGTCAAATTCATGTGCGTGTGCATGAAAAATGCCATTTATAATTATGTAATGTCCCCTACTTAAATGTTCTAACCAAACTCACAATTTAGTGAATTTTTTCTTTCAAATAATTTGTTGAACACTTTGCATGTAAACAAATATGAAGCATTTATAACACGACAAGAACACAACAAATGTTCCATAAGAAAAATTACCATAATAACAATAATAACACAACAAACAAATAAAATTTTCAGCAACAACTCGGCCAATTAAATCATATTTATTATATGCAAGGCAACCCATTTTCTATATTTGAATGCCCCTAGAAAATGGCATGATTTTTGTTTAGGAATAATAAGAAGATGGAAACTCTGAAATGCTCTTGGCAAATTGTTGTAAATCAGTTTGTTGGGACAATTTGTTGAGCTATTTTGACCTCCCTTCTTGATGCTACAAAATTCTAATGGCTAAATCAGCCCACACAACCCTTTGAATGCTAATACATTGATAAAATTGGCCCCCCTTGGCTTCCATAAATAGATGATAGCTAAATCGATCCACACAAAATCCACATGAAATGATAGCACCCTATAATACTAGTGATTACCCCATTACTATTGTAGTTGTATCCCTTATTAATATTGTTGTGCCCCTATTGTCCCCATATTTTTATTACTGTGCCCCATAGAATCTCTCTATTGTTATTTTTGTGGCTTTATATTATTATTGTTACGTCAGCTGGGTTATATTGTGACTCCTTAGACTCCTATATATAGAAAGGAGGTTTTGTCATTTGAATCAGCCAAACATTGTTCATTTATGTAATGTAAAGGAGGTTGCCCCGTCGAAGAGGCTGAATTCTAAGGCGTTGATCTATCTTTTCTATCTTTTTGTGAGCTGGTTTCATAACATTTGGTATCAGAGCTTTGGATTCTAGGGTTTCGCTGCTCCAAACAGGTCATCATGGAATTTTTGCCATAACTTTTATTTTGTGACGTTTCAGAAGCTAAAAAAGAAACCCAATTGAGAAGAAATCGCGCTAAATCTCGGGTACGAATTTTAGAGCTTTTCGCACTATATTTGCGGAGATATGATCTGAGGAAGTTGGTCTTTTTGCAGACTCCTGAATTACATTCCAAACAGGTGACCTGGGGAAAATCGTCATAACTTTCTTTCTAAGCATTGGATTGAAATTTTGTAAGAAGGTACAGAAAGAGGACGGACTGTAGTTTCTTGTATATATTTTTCAGAGCCAAAATTCGAAACAGTGACTCGTGGCACGTCGTACAAGTTCACTCTACTGAACTAGTCTATAATCAGGTCACTATGGGAGATTGTGCATAACTCTTTCTTGGAGAATCCAATTTGGATTAGACTGGTGGCATTGGAAAGAGGAAGTAGAGGGCTACTACAGATCACAATTTCAGAACTGGATGATCCGAAATTACAGAGATACATCAGATTCAATATCAGGCTCCTACAAAGTGAAAAAGGTGTGTAGTTTTTTTTAAATTTTTGCATAAGCTTGGTTTGAAAAATTAGTTCGAAGGAATTTAAAGGGCATAGTAAAGCATTATTATCGATAATTGATGCCTCGAGGAAAGAAAATGAAAACACCTAGTAGGCAACCTGAAAGCTCTAGCATGACTCATAAAGAAGAGGAAGAAATGCAACATGATATATCAAAATTATGAGACCAAGTGCAACAAGTGTCACTTGAACAAAAAGGAACAGAATTTAAGATGGATGGTTTAAAGAAAGATGTAGAAGCTAAGATGGATGGTTTAAAGAAAGGTGTATAAGCTAAGATGGATTGTTTAAAGAAAGGCGTAGAAGCTAAGATGAATGACGTGGAAGTTAAGATGGACGATTTGAAGATAGATTTGAAGACAGACATGGAAGAATTGAAGATAAATATGAATAAGTTGCTACAAGAAATGGTCACTAACGGTGAAAGGGTAGTAAATGAAACTCATGATGAGAACAAAAGAAATGTTAATCATGATTCCTTAGACTCTAATGTTGGATCGAAGACCCACCATATTCCAAAAATCGATATGAGGAAGTTTGATGGCAAGGATCCCGCAACATGGATATTACAGATGGAGCAATTTTTCGATCTCAATAATGTGCAAAAACACACAAAAGGTATGTATTGCAACTTTATATTTGGAACCAAATCAGTTTGTATGGTATCAATGGCTTTGCTCTCGTAAACAAATTATCACTTGGGCAATTTTTACAAAAGAATTGACAACACATTATGAGGATACAAAAAGCAATACTTTTTTTAGCCAATTGATAAGTCTCAAACAAAAGAGTTCAATAATGGAGCACATTGAGGAGTTCCAAAAATTGAACATAAGGGTAAAAAAATATTCCAGAGGAGCATAGGATTGATGTGTTCATAGGGACTTTAAAGGATAATATCCAACATGATGTTCACCTTTGGGAACATGATTCATTAGAGAAGGCATTCAAGTTAGAAAGAAAAATGGAAATCAAAATTATGGCAACCAGGAAGCATACCAGTCACAACTATAAAGATGGAAGTGTTGTTACCCCTAGCCTTCCACAACCTATAAGGTTGACACCACAACAATTGGAAGAAAAAAGAGCAAAAGGGCTTTGTTACAGTTGTGATAGCAAATACACTAAAAGTCATAAGTGTGCTGAGAAGAAATTATTCTACATAGATTGTGAAGAGGAAGAAGGAAAGGAGCAAGAAAGGTCAAAGGAAGAGGATATACTCCAGGAACAAAGCCTAGATAAAGAAGAAATGAATCCAACCATATCTTGTAATGCATTGGCTGGAATTACCACTCCTCAAACCATCAAGATAGAAGGAAAAATCAAGAAGAAAAATGTAATAGTGTTGATTGATTCAGGAAGTACCCACAATTTTATTCATTGTAAGGTAGCAAAGGAATTTAATTTCTTCCTATATCCAGAACCAGAGTGTCAAGTGATGATTGCAAATGGAGGAACGATAAATTGCTCTGGAAAGTGCCATAATATCAAGCTATCCATGGGAGAATATGTATTGACTAGCCCAATGCTTTCCATTCCAATGGGAGGTGCTAATGTTGTACTAGGAGTCCAATGGCTACAATCCTTGGGTACAATAGATTTTAATTTTCAAGAACTTTTCATGAAATTTTCTGTGAAAGGAAAGGAAGTTGAATTAAGGGGTATTGCAGGGAAAAAGGGAAAGATAATCAGTTCTAACGGTATGACAAAGCTTCTAAAAAGGGAACAAAGAGGTGTAATTGCACAATTATGTTCGCTAGAAGTTTCCACATTGGAATCATCTATTTCTCCAGATCTCCAAAAAGTCTTGGACAATCATTCCAAGGTATTTGAGACTCCCAAAGGTCTCCCACCTATTCGTGATCATGATCATGCTATTCATCTGATTCCAGGAAGTGTTCCTCCAAACATCAGGCCTTACAGATATCCCTATGCCCAAAAGACTGAAATTGAATGTATGGTTGCAGAAATGCTAGAGGCTGGTATAATTCAATCTAGTCAAAGTTCTTTCTCTGCTCTAGTAGTATTGGTGCACAAGAAGGATGGATCATGGCGCATGTGTTCGGATTATAGGGAGCTCAACAAGCTCACTATTAAAGATAAGTTTCCCATTCCTATCATTGATGAATTATTGGATGAATTGCATGGATCAATTTACTTCACCTAGTTGGATCTTTGTTCAAGACATCATCAAATCAGAATGAAGACTAAAGACATTCCAAAAACAACATTTAGAACTCATGAGGGTCATTATGAATTTTTGGTCATGCCTTTTGGCCTTACCAATGCACCTTCTACATTTCAAGGTTTGATGAATTCCATTTTCAAACCCTTCCTTAGAAAATTTGTGTTAGTATTTTTTGATGATATACTAATCTACAGCAAATCTTGGAAGGATCATGTTGCACATGTTGATAGGGTGCTACAACTATTGGAGGAGAAACAATTATATGCAAAAAGATCCAAATGTTTCTTTTGAGTACAAGAGGTGGAATATCTGGGTCATATTGTATCTCATGAAGGAGTTAAGGTAGACCCTAGCAAAATTAAAGCCATTAAGGAATGGAAAATCCCCACATCCATAAAGCATCTGCGAGGATTTTTCGGGTTGACATGGTATTATCGCAAGTTTGTTAAGAATTATGGGAGAATAGCAGCACCTCTAACAACATTATTGAAGAAAGATGCATTTTCATGGACTCCAGAAGCAACAATGGCCTTCGAACATCTTAAAGAGGCAATGTGCCAAGCACCGGTCTTAGCTACACCGGACTTCACAAAAACCTTTATTATGGAATGTGATGCTTCAGGAAATGGAATTGGTGCTGTTTTAATGCAAGATGAAAGACCCATTGCTTTTGAAAGCCATCTAATCAAGGGAAAGTTTTTACACAAAGCTATTTATGAGAAGGAAATGTTGGCAATACTACATGCACTTAAGAAATGGCGACCCTACCTAATGAGAAGACACTTCAAGGTAAAAACGGATCATGATAGCCTTAAGTAATTTTTAGAACAAAGATTATCCTCTGAAGAGCAACAAGAGTGGGTCACAAAGATGTTGGGTTATGACTTTGAAATCATCTACAAAAAAGGGACGCAAAATGTGGTGGCGGATGCACTCTCAAGAAAGGAAGGGGATGTGGAAGCGTTGTTGTGCGCCATTTCTATTATCCAACCATATTGGATAAATGAAGCAAGGGAGGAGTGGAAGAATGATGAAGAAGTGTGGGCACTTATTCGAAAGTTACAACAAGATTCCAGTACATCTGATACATTTAGCTGGCAAAATGATTCATTATGGTACAAATATCGCTTATACCTCTGTAAGAATTCGCAACTCAAACAAAAGATTCTTATGGAATTGCTCACTTCTCCCTTAGGAGGGCACTCGGGATTTTTAAAAACTTACCACAGGGTTAAGAAGGAATTTTTTTGGGATGGCCTTAAATCAGATATTCAAACGTTTGTGGCAGAATCTTTGGTTTGCCAACAAAATAAAGTTGAAACAATTAAGACCCCGGGTCTATTACAACCTTTATCCATTCCATGCCAACGTTGGGAGGAGGTTTCAATGGATTTTATCACAGGTTTACCCAAGTCTGAGGGAAAGAGTGTCATCATGGTGGTAGTTGACAGACTTAACAAGTATGCACACTTTTGTGCATTATCACATCCATTGAAAGCCAGTACAGTTTCTACTACATTTATGGAAACAATTCAAAAGCTACATGGAGACCCAAAGATTATTGTAAGTGACAGAGATCCCATTTTCACTGGAAAGTTTTGGACATAATTATTTTCTTGTCTTGGTACTCAGTTAGCTCATAGCTCATCTTATCATCCTCAATTTGATGGGCAAACTGAGATAGTAAACAAATGTTTGGAAGGATATCTTTGTTGCTTTGTATTTGATAAATAGACACAATGGGTCAAATGGTTGCCTCTGGCCGAATGGTGGTATAACACTTCCTTCCATACAGCAACAAAAATGACCCCATTTATGGCACTTTATGGATATCAGCCACCATCCATCACATCATATTTAAGAGAAAATTCTAAGGTTCAAGCAATGGAACATCAAATTGAACATCAACAACAAGTCCTCCAACTCTTAAAGGATAACCTCGTGTTGACACAGAATAGAATGAAACAACAGGCAGATCAGCATTGCAGCGAAAGAAGTTTTGATGTAGGCGATTGGGTATTCCTATGGCTACAACCATATAAACAAATGTCCCTCAAGCAAGCTAAGAAGGATAATAAATTATCACCAAGGTATTATGGTCCATCAAGGTGTTGCAAAAGATTGGTACTATGGAATACAAATTGGAGCTTCTTGCAGCGTCTCGAGTGCACCCAGTTTTCCATGTTTCATGTTTAAAGAAGGTTATAGGCGACAAGCTCCCAGTTCAAACAATATTGCCAGAACTTGACAAGGAAGGAAAATTTATATTGGAACTGGAAGCAGTCACAGAAACAAGAACTCGACAGCTACAAAATTGATCAATCTCAGAGTATCTCATCAAGTGGAAGAACTTATCCGCTGATGATTCCACATGGGAGGATGATAATTTTATACAGAAGCATCCAGAACTACTCAAGCATTGAGGACAACACTTTTTTTGAAGGAGAGGTGCATGATAGGACCCTATAATACTAGTGATTACCCTATTACTATTGTAATTGTATCCCTTATTAATATTGTTGTGCCCCTATTGTCCCCATATTTTTATTATTGTGCCCCATAGAATCCCTCTATTGATATTTTTGTGGCTTTATATTATTATTGTTAGATCGTCTGGGTTATATTGTGACTCCTTAGACTCCTATATGTAGAAAGGAGGTTTTTTCATTTGAATCAGCCAAGAATTGTTCATTTATGTAATGTAAAGGAGGTTTCCCCCTCGAAGAGGCTGAATTCTAAGGCATTCATCTATCTTTTCTATCTTTTTGTGAGCTGGTTTCATAACATGAAATTTAGTTGCACCCTCAGTTTATCCAAAAAGATGAATCTCTCACTTTGACAATGAATTCCTGTAAAAAAAAATTAGTGATTTTTCCTTATGATTAACTAGGATGCAATTTTTCACCACAAAACTGATTCTCTTAAGGGTTTACCCTCCACACACAAGCTACAAGAGCTCTCCAAATCGATTGAGAATATAATTTATCATACCCCAAGAGTGAGCTCCAATCTATATTTTATTATCAAAATACCATGGGTCTATAACATGGGTTATCAGAATACCATTGGTCTCTCTTTTATAACTTTTTTCCCTTTTGACCCATTTCGATTACCTTTTTACCTTTTCCTATTTAATTGGATATAAAGTGAATTTATAAAGTTTTCTTAGCTTTTTTTCCCATAGTCACTTAATAACACCCTTTTAATTTAATTATTTATTGTCACTTTTAGATGTTTCTTTTTCACCCAAATGACATTTAAACAATTAAATTAACTGATCCCTTTTTAATAAATATAACCTACGAGAATCAAATAGGCTACTAAGTCATTTTGTAGAAGTTATCATTCGGAAAATGAGATTACGGTCCTCCCTTCCCAAGATCGCTTACCCTCAAGAAATACAGAACCTGCATATCAATGCCAAGATCCCAAATATGCCTATAGAATTCTCCAACATATATATGTTGTACCATCATAAACAACTAAACCCAACATCGTTGTCACACTCTGCCATACCGCGAAGCAACCTAGTATAATGTAAACAATCCCTCATAAAAATCCTTGGATCCAAAGGCCACATTGGGAAACTAACATTCCCATTACTTGAAGACTTTTTCTTAGGATCTATTTCATTTCTTTGCATCCTAACATCCTATCAACCCCGTAGAAGTAAAATGGGAGTTTTGCAAGTTCTAAATTCACATTCTAAAGGAAAGCACCTCCTTCTAAGGTGATGTACACAATCCTTTATATAAACCATCCTTCCCATTCTTATGTATCATTGAAGATGCGATCATATCATCTATGTGTGGGTTGAAAGAAAAATGATATGTATACCTTGGAATGTATTCAATGTGAAAGGCATCACCAAAATCTATCACAATTCTTGAACAATAACTAGGTTTCCATAACTCTTCATTCTCATTGCATGAGCCCATAGAAATGTCACAAATCAAGTCATGAGAAGGTAATTTTGCATCAAACATGGAAGATGTGTCATCTTTAAAAAATTGATAATATAACCCTAAGGAATTGTACTCATGATGGTTTCCTCAAGAGCTAAAATCGGGATAAATCTTTGGGCTAGCAGAGCTCCTACATTCATGGAGTAATTCTTCTTCCTGCCTCTTACTCCCACTATGTTTCTACTGCACCACTCTGATATAATTACAAACTAAAAATATGTTATCACATGAAAACATGTCACACATGTGGGTTCTAAAGTGCCTTAAATTCAAAGCATAAAGCACACTCAACATTTTTGGTGTATAATGGCATTTCCCCTATGTTGTATAATTAAGAAAAATAGGGAAATGCCAAAATTATTGTTATTTCCTAGAATAAATTTCCCATTTGAAAGATGTTGATCACCTCTAGGAAAATTAAACATTTCTAGATGTCCAAATTCATTTCCCATGAAATTTAGATAACCCTCACCACCTAAACCCATTGTGACAATCCAAATAATATTTTGAAGAGTTATTCCATGATCTATAGTTGGAGTTGAAGGCCGATCAAGTGCCATAAAATCATGCATATCCTTGTCCATGAAACAAAAGCCTACTACCTTATCATCGACCAAATCTTGATCATGACTCTCTGGATAGACTACACATTGCTTAAACCACCTTCTATTTGATAGTGTATATATGATATCATGCATTCCAATCCTTATCCTTCTTCTTTGAAATAAATTCAATCCATTTGCTAGCATCTTCCATATGGAATCAATAACCAAATCATATTCTAACATCTTGTACTGGAAGGAAAATGATTGACATACCACTCACATATTCTCCAATTGTTATGGCTTGTAATCCATGATGTATACATATGATTCGAATGGAAAATGACATCCACCGATGGAATTTACCCATGGTATTATAAGTGATATCCACCCATGGTATTCATCCACCCATAGTATTTATCCACCCATGAAATTTACCCATGGTATTGTAAGTGGCATCCACCCATGGAATTCATTCACCCATGGTATTTTTCCATTGTATTGTAACTGGCATCCACCCTTGGTATCCATCCTCCCATGGTATTTATCCACTCATAGAATTAATCCATGATATTGTAAATGACATACACCCATGGTATTTACCCACCCATGGAATTTACTTATGGTATAGTAACAAAAAAAGGTTATAAGTAACAAGTCACATTTTGTCAAAGGACAGATTGTCCACCACAATGTAACCTTTACAATTATTATTTGTTTTAATAAAAAAAGTTTCTTTAGGGTTTTATTTACTATGTTTTCTCCCATTTTCTTCTGGAATTTCAATTTTTCAAATCTTGGGGGCCTCCCCCCCAAGATCCATTTCAAATTTTTAGATCTTGAGGGCCTTCCCCTAAGATCCATATCAGTGGTATCAGATTCAAGTGATGATTCCATGGGAATGAGGGTTTGATGCATATTGCAGTTTCAAAGTTTTGTAGCAATCTTAAACAAACTTCATGCACATGCTATGACCTCCACATAGCACTTTCTTGGGCAAAATGAAAAGATTCTTTTTTCATTTTTTTGCAGGAATTTTTTGGGCGGCAAGTTTGCAAATCAGATCTAAAACTTTTGGTGTAACAAAAAAACAAATAACATATCTGGATTCCTTGTGAAAAAATACCCAAATTTTAAAAAATAAATAAAAAAGAAAAAAGAAAATTTGCCAAATCGAAGTCTGGATGAGGGAGATATCGTTGATTTAAAATTAGCTATTTTTTTTTCAGAACTTTTGTGATGGTGGGACAGTTGCAACGTGAATGTGAGTTTTTAGAGTGTCTAGATAGGGATTTCAATTACATGGGAAGATGCATAATAGTCATTATTTTTCTAAAAACAAGTTATAATAAATATTTTGAGTTATATTGACCGAGATATGCCCATTTTAAATTATTTTTTATATATAGAGCAACATTCAGAGCATGTTCCGTTTGGAGATGTTCCCTACCACCCCGCTTTAGTAGGCACCTGCTTCACATTCATCAGTTTTAGCATAGCAACATCTGGCTTGGATTCTTTAGAGATGCTCACTCCCACCCCAAGCTATGTAGGCACCTGCTACTTCATCAAAAGTCAACATCACGGTTATGGTTCAATCGCACAAAATCCTTGTCATCGAAGTCCATTTTCTAGGCCGTACACTATTAGTATCACACTTGGTCACAAGCATTATAGGGTATCTCTATCCTCAGATCTTCATTTGTCATGATTATGGGTCTCATTGAAGTCCATTTGCTAAGATGCACACTGTAAGCATCACAATTGGTCACAAGCATTACAGGGTATCTCTATCCTCAGATCTTCGTTCATCACGGTTATGGGTTAACCATACAAAAGAAAATTCTTCAGTGGCTCTTCATATTCAACAAAGGCTTCTTAGGAGGGAACTTCATGCAATGGGGAACATTGATTCTTAAGGAGGGAAGAATGATTGGAATGGAAAATGGCATCCACCCATGGTATTCATGCACCCATGGAAATTACCCATGGTATTATAAGTTACATCCACCCATGGTATTTATCCACCCATGAAATTTACCCATGGTATTGTAAGGGCGTCTACCCATGGTATTTTCGCATGGTATTGTAAGTGGCATCCACCCTTCGTATTCATCCTCCCATGGTATTTATCCACTCATAGAATTTATCCATGGTATTGTAAGTGACATCCACTCACGGTATTTATTCACCCATGGTATTTACCCACCCATGGAATTTACGAGTGGTATTGTAACCAAAAAATGCTATAAGTAAGAAGTCACATTTTGTAAAATGATAGATTGTCCACCACAATGTAGCCTTTATAATTATTATTTGTTTTAATACAAAAAGTTTCTTTATGGTTTTATTTTCTATGTGTTCTCTTCTTTTCTTCTGGAATTTCAAATTTTCAGATCTTGGGGGCCTCCCTGCAAGATCCGGATCAACATCATAGATGTTACACCATCAATACAAAACACATCAAATTTATACTTCTTCAACCACCAATAAGAATTTGAAATTAAAAACCAGAGCACCTCCCAACGACCATAGTTGAAGAGATGTGAATCCCTCACCCAAAGATATTCTCAAGATATAGAGTAAAAATAATGAGAATATGTTCCATCGAATAGTTGGCCATATATATTGTTTTTATTCAAACATAATATTTGCAATGATCTTAGTTTTGCAAGTTGCACTGGAATTATCGGATTAACTCGTTACTGCTTAAATACAGGTTGTTGAGATTCGTTATATTTCTAATATCATGTGGAATACCACATCGAAAATGATTTGCAGAGAGATTAAGGATGGCAACACTAGTAGAAAAATAGAAATTAGTGACTAACAAAAGTACTAAAAATTACATATAAATGACTATGTTTGGCCATGTGACGATTAGTAACTAATTTACAGAGTCTTATCTTCATGACCAATTTAGTATTATTTAACGTAGTCGTTAATTGGTTGTCTCAATTTTATCGTCTAGCAATATATTTAGTCATGAATTTGGTCATTGAATTAGTCATTAATTGCTACATTTAATGAACACAGAGATAGATAAATGACTATTGGAATTAACTATTGGACATGACAAATTTGTGATTACGAATGATGACTAAAATTTGCATATAAACGACTATTAGTGGCTAATTTGTAGTATCTTATCTCATGACCAACACATTCGTCATATTTCTTTGGTCATTAATTGGTTTCAAACGATGACTAAATTTGCATATAAATGACTATTAGTGGCTAATTTATAGTATCTTATCTTGTGAGTAACATTTTGGTCATATTTCTTTGGTCACTAATTAGTTACCTCGAGTGATCACATAGTTGTATATTTTGTTGTCAGATAACTAATTTAATAGTGTATATTCATTTCGTTTACTTTTATTAATAATAATTATAAACGAATAATTTAGTCATTGTATATTCAATTTATTTATGTTCATTATTAATCAACATAAATGAATTAGTCTGATTTTGCAACTATATTAAACACATATCATATAATATTCATGCTCATCTAATATGAAAACACACAACACAAATTTTCACACTAAACTTTAATTATATCTTCAATCTAAATGTTGATAGCCATTTAAAAAATGTCAAACAGTACAAGAGGTGAAAAGCAAGTGATTAAGTGTGATCTTAAGTTTTTGAAATCTAGAACTTTACAATTTGAAAGCATCATAGTGATGCACCCATTCTATCACTCAATTTCCTACCTAACCCAACAAAGGGATGGGATATATAGAGCTTAAAAATTTTAAACATCTGTGTACTAAATCTAACAATAAAACATAACTCTCTTGACATTTTCTTTTAGAGCTGGCAAGGGTAAAAAACTTGTTCCTACATGTACACGAGTGTCCTGAGAACCTGTACTAGTTGTAGTCATGTGACTACTAGGAACACCACTAGATAAGGAACCACTGTAGGATGTTTTTGTATCCATATAAAACCGAGCCTGAAACCCAGATGGGCATACGTTGGGGTTTATTGTACATAATAAAAGTAAAACATATGTCAAGGGTAGTCCCTAAATATATGAACCAAGTATATATTCATGATTTAGATTTTGAGACCTACTTATAAAAACTGAGCATATACACCTCACATATCTGCCACAAACCAACTGATATAAGTCAACAAAAACCCAATGAAATATATAAGGCATTGATTTTTTTTTCTAAATCTGTTTCAATTTAAAGACAAAAAGCAACTCCCGTTTTTCAACTAGATGAGCACAAACATAAGTTTTTCGAAACTGAAAATAAATCATTGCTCAAGAACTAACATAATTTCAAATATTAATTAAGATTTACCTTAAAACCAACTATAGATACATAGTTATTTATATTTTCCATCTAGAACTTCGAACTTTTATCCTATTGCTTAAACATGAAATTTTCAACCTTAACTATAATTTTTTCTATATACAACTCAAAAAACAATAAGCACAATAAAAGTCCAAACTGATAGAAACACACTAAAAACGAATTATAAGATTTTGAAAATAGATTATCTCATCTACACAATGCATTAGGGGTAAAGAGGATGAGGCAGAGATCTACGTTTAACAAAGATTGTTTGTTAAGGGCTGCAATCCATCAGATGTGAATTTGTTTTCATCCCAAAGAACATGATAATGGATAGGTCTACTAGTTCACTGTAAACATCATAAAAAAGGATGGGTTAATCTTTCAGTCGAGATGTTTATTGCTGCTAAGTTGGAAAACAAAATAACAACTTACTCTCAAAAGATATCAACCTATTATCCAACCAAATAAAAAATGTAATGTCAACGGTACCTGAATACCAGCATGGTTGTAGAGGTAAAAGTCAAATTATGTTGGATGGAAAATTTTGGAGTCAACTACAGTTCCTGGAAGATCATCAAAAAGGACCATAAGCACTAACTCTTCTGTAAAATAAAAGGAAGCTTACAATAGAATTATGATCAATAGAGGACTATCATACACAGTATATGACAACTGATAGTTGTGTATTCCATAACAATTATCTTCTTACCTGGAAATATGTTTCCACTCCAGTTTGTAGAATTTTGATTTGGATGGTTGTTTGCAAAGCATTTGGTATGGTGACATTTTTGAACCACCACAAAAGTAACTAGAGGTTGATAATTTGGTCCATGCCTGAAATTACCACCACAAAAATTCAACTCACTGCATGGAGATAGTTGTTTCAAGATTGATAAGATGGATAATATGATAAGATAATTTTATTAATGTCCAACACATAACCACAAAAGTAGGTCAATGGGTTAAATAAATACATCCAATGTGTTGAAAATGCTACAATAAAATCCTAATTTAATTTTGTCCTTGAATTAAATTGGGAATAAAATTGTAACTCCACATCTCATCAAAACTTGTAATAGTTAACTAGGTTAATTTGACTTAGTTAGCTTAGTTAATTCGAGTTGAGGGTCTAACTAGAGTCATGTAGAGTGTCTCCTACAATTGGGAGCACTAGTTGCTTTTATTTTGAGTTGTAATTATTTAATTCAGTCTAACTAAGTTAAAATAAGTTAAACTAGTTCCAATTGATGGAGGAATTAGTGGGAGGTCTAGTAGTGGGGTGTAACTTGTAGTAGTGGGGTCTAACCTACAGTCGAGTGTGGTTTTCCTTGATGTATAATGTGATACTGCATGTCGAACAGTGGGGTGTAATATGCAATAGTGGGGTGTAGCCTATAGTGATCAATGAGTAAAATGAATATTCACTCACAATTAACTCATGCATGTCAAATCAGAGAAAGACCTAGTTGAGCTTGGAGTTTAGGGACAATGTACTGCCAGTCGTAAAATCATCTAAATTACACTGATGGTGCATGCAATCAGAGGAAGTCCTATGAGGATTGTACAATTCATAATTTTGGAGTTTGCCTATTAAATAGGGGGCTAATTCCCAAGGGAACAACACAAGTAAATAGTGACTTGGGCAAGAAAAAATTTGGCTAAGTATTGGCTTGAGCTTGTATGGGAAGCAATGAGATAGATAGACAGAGTGCAGATGTTGCTCGGCCTTGAGTAAAGCATTGTAATCTTCTCATATTTTTCTGATTAATGCAATATACAAATAACAGGGGATTTTAGTTGTGGCTTTCCCCAAAAAATCATTGTGTTATGTGTGATTGAATTCTTTCTCTTATATGCTTCGTGATTTTATCGACTGTTTATTGTTTTTGCTAATGAGTAGAGTAGATTCAAGTAATTTTTTTTAGAATATTACAATTTGCAGTTTGAATCTACAAGGAATTTATACATGGTATCAGAGTTAAAATCACTATAGAAGAGGAGAATACGAGTTTGTCTTTTGCTGGAGAAATCAAATTTTCAATATCATACTTCAGAGCCAGCATGATGTCTTTCTATGGATTGAGACTCGAATATTCCCTTGAGGGTAGTTCGAACTATATTTATTGGAAGGACAAGATGGACGCATTGTTGGAAGTCAACAAGCTTAAGGAATTCATAGACAAAGATATTACTAATCCAGATGATGCTCAGGATCTGGCAGAGTGAAGAAAGTGTGTTGCAAAACCGAGAATGATTATCCTAGAAGGAGTTCGAGATAATATTGTCTTGAACCACCATGGTAAGGAAACTCCATTTGCAATGTGGAAGGTGTTGACAGACTTGTATCAAAACAACAGTGACCACAGGAAGCTGGCACTGAAGGACAAGCTCAGAAAGATCAAGATGGAGAAGGGAGACACAATATTGAATTACTTGACCAAGTTCACTCAATGTCGAGATGAGCTTGGAAGTGTCAGTGTTACAGTTGTTGAAGACAATATGGTGAGCCTAGCACTTCTAGGCCTTCCCAAGAGATGACACAACTACCAGGACTCAGTTAATGGGAGGGAGAAGCTACCAGTGTGGGAGTTGTTGTGGTCCGAATTGGTACAAGAAGGGATTCGGTGGAACACCATAGATGGATCCTCATTCAAGAATAACAATGAGTATAACTGTGCGTTAGCTATAAAGGTTAAGAAAGGGAAGGGGAATTCATCCCATTCCAAATCATATTCCAGTAAGGGTGACAAGAAGAAGGATGAAGATTAAATGTTTTCAATGTCACGAGATGGGACACTATGCCACAAAGTCTCCACACAAGAAGTTCGGTAAGAAGCCCTCAAGAGGAGCGGAAGGTGAAGCTCTTGCTTCAAAATTCGATCTGGAATTCACCCTCATCACTTGCATGGTGAAAATGGTGAGGGGTAGTGTGTGGTACCTGGATAGTGGAGCCTCATTCCACATTATTGGAAAGAAAGATTTCTTCAGTGACTTGGAGGAGAAGGACCTGCAGATGCACATCAAGATGGGAGATGATGGGAGGTATAGCACGACCAACATCAATACTGTTACCTTTCATAGGGAGTCTGGTTCTCCTCTCACATTAAAAGATGTCGTCTGTGTTTCAATTTTGAAGAAGAATTTGGTTTTAGTTTCCATGTTGGAGGACTGTGGCTATGATGTGATATTTAGCAAGAGAAATTATTTCCTTCATCACATAGCCTCAGGAGAAATGAAGCGGATCAAGGTTTGCGCGAAGAACCTATACAAATTGTATGTAGAATACTGCGCTAATTTGAGAACAAAAGTAGAAAAGATGCAAAGCTAATATACCAATGAGTTGTGGCATAGAAGATTGGGTCACTTGCACCACAGAGCTTTGAAGATCATGCATCAAATTTCTATAGGACTTCCCAAGGGTACACTAGAATAGAGAGACACATGCAAAGGGTGTACATTGGGGAAGTACACCAAATCTTCCAATCATGATAAAGACAGTCAAGTGCAAGCGATCCTTGATAGAGTTCATTCAGATGTTTGTGGACCTTTCTCGATAGCCTCCACAGTCAAGCACATGTATTATGTAATATTTGTTGATGATTTTTCTCGTAAATGCTAGATTTTCTTCATGTAGAAGAAATATCAAAAGTTTTCTAAATTTTGTGAATTTAAAGCATTTTTTGAGAAAGATACTACCAGGAAAGTTAAAGCTATTAGAAGCGATAATGGTGGAGAATATGTGTCAAAGTAATACAAGAACTTATGTGCATCAAAAGGCATTCGATGGGAGTTAATAACACCTCATAACCCACAACATAATGGGGTGGTTGAAAGGAATAACAAAAGTATTATGGGAGTTGCACAAATGATGTTACATGATCAAGGCCTACCATTGCACTTGTGGGATGAAGCATGCAACATGATTGTTTAATTGCAAAACATAAGCCCTCACCAAATTCTTGGGATGAGTACACCTGAAGAAGATTTTTTAGGTAAGAAAACAGATGTGACACACTTCAGGATCTTTGGTTCATAAATTTATTGTCATGTTACTAACGATGCATGGAAAACGCTAGAGCTAACAACTGAGTTGGGCATATTTTTTGAGTACACTAATACACCTTATGACTATCGGGTGTACCTTCCATCTAACATGATGATAGTGATTCATAGAGATGTGAATTTTGATGAAGAGAAGCCCAAGAGATGTTCCCTTGAGATGGAGCTTCAGTTACATGCAGATGAGGAGATTTTAGCTCGAAAGGAGGAACCTCAAGATGATGTAGAGTAGCCACATGAAAAGGAGAAAAGAGTGAAAGAACCCACTTATGCAGAGACTTCCTGTAACACCCCCTCCTCCCAAGCCTACCCAAGAAACGGACTAGCCAAGGTAAATATGCGACAAGAGAGGCTACTATAAGGGATTCAACCTCCTTGGTGACCTTAAGGAAATGGAATCGATAGAACATATAAAACAAACCCATCCACATTAGCAACAATACCCTTAGAAGACATGTCAGACACTCAGACATCATGTCACTGAGTCCCACTGATGTTTTAAGCCTTTTAACCCATGTTCACTCTCATGCTATAGGCAAGATAGTGTCTAGAAGCCATAGTTTCTCTCACATGCCTATGTGTTAGCATCTTTGGACTCTTTTCAGTAGACCTGTGCCAATGTCCTCAAGATTTGAGCCACTTTTCTAGCCTAGAATCCTGGCCTCTGCCTAGAACTTGTTACAACCTCCAGAATCCATCAAAGACATTATGACAAGATAAACAAATCAAAATTCAACCTCAATACTAGGCCTGAGCATCCCCAACTAGGACTGACATTATGTCAAACACTTGGCATCAATGCAACCTACAATTCTAGGATACAAGATAGAGCATAAATGACTGAAAGAACTTATGAAACATAACTAGAAGGATCACCACATTCTTACTTGAACCATTATATTATCCATTAGGTATTGCATCCATCCATTTAACAATTACAAGTAAATACATGAAATAACCATAACATGAACCAATCATTTAATCATGCTTATAACCAACATAAAATCATAAAAATATCAAAGATATGATAACCATCAAATCCATATATAAACAAGTGCAAAAGGAAGAGAACTTAGATTTTATTAATCATAGGCAAATCCGACCAGGTTCAAGACTTCCACGTACCACTCGACCATAGACATCGTTGAACCAAATCTCTCTTTCAGTCAGTCACCCTCATGCCATATTCCAAGCATGAATGTGGGATCTCATAGAACAACCAATCCAAAAACAACCAAGGGAATCCAGAGGTTAAAACAACTCCACCCTCACCAAACCGTGATCATGTAGAAATTTCACCTGTAGAACAAACCGATATATGCAATGTCCTAAAGCATAATACTTGTTCTACTTCTACAAAACATTAGCAGAAGCATAATCGAATTCATGAGCAACATATAGTAGAAACATGCATAACTGATCAAGAGAAATCAATCACACATAACACAAAATATATCACTGGGGAAAGCACCAGCATAAAACCCAACACTGTATTATCAATCAAGTGGAAATCCTCTTCATAATACAAAAAGAATCAACTCAATAGCTATCCTGATCTCTCTATACTTTGATGATCTTCAATCAAAAGATGCAAATCATGGACTACCTATGCCTCAATATATAGGCCACAAGTCCTCCAATCTCCTATAATAGATCCTTCTCCATGCAAGGAATACTTACTAGAAATATCCAAGCATCTAATAGTACACTGTCCCACATCTGATCCAACTGGGTCTTTGACAGAATTGACATGCAACAGTTATCCATGAGTGAATCCTCGGTTATCTAAAATAATAGTTGTCACATGCATGCAAGCATTAACAAACTATATTTTATTATTTTAACAACTTGTTAAAATAATCTAACTGGACTTGACTAGTTAGAACTAAGTCAACTGATTCTATAATTATAGAACTCATACTTATTCCCTCAATCAGTGGAGGAAATTAAGGATAAATTCCTCAATCAGTGGGACAACTCATGTGCATGCTCACAAAGACTTCAAATTCAAATTTCCTTAACTAATTAACTCAACTAAATTAATTAATTAATATTTCCAACTGCTGTTAAGACCAAAATTAATTTTACTTCCTATCGATAGACTAGGGACTGCTATAAATAGGAAGGGACCCAGAAATTCCATTTTTAGAACTTTCTATTCTTAGTAGTTTCACCTCTCACCCAATGTGGCCAATGACCTCACTGGCCAAACTGCTATTTTTAGACACTAATTTAGACATGTTATTTTTAGCCTGTCTATTTTTAGCACATTCTAAAATTAACATTTCTTGTTGCACATTTTTCAACAGATCACACCAAAACCAGTGCTCTAATCACAACCAAACCAAACTTGGAATGCCATCCTAAATCCATCACTATCCTTGAGGAATTTTCTGTCTCCTTGCCTTTTAGGCTTTCCTGCAATCCAATCCCGAATCACTAGGCCCTAAACTGATACTAGCCTCTTAGGATTTACCGCAATCCAAACCGATATCACTAGGCCCTAAACTGAGACTTCTCCCTCAGGCTTTAATGTGTTTCCTGCCAAAACCGGTCAAGGGATTCCTAGGCCTTTGGGAATGAAACTTGAGACCACCTCTGCCTTGGATTCTAAAGTCCATCTGGTAACCCAAAGCTCAAAACCGAGATAAAAATCCCAACATACCATGGCATCCAAAAAAAGGCAAGGCTAGGCTGAAAACCACTGTCATAACTCGGTAAAACCATGCCACGAACAGCAAGAGAACCATACACTAACATTTAAATCCATGGATGTCCAAACCAGCTAGGAAATCACACATGCAAAAGGTTACCTGCAAGTATTCATGTTGAAGCTTCTTGATCCTGCTTTTCCTCCCTTGATCCTTTCTTTCCTTCCTTTCCTTTCTGCTTTCTTTTCCTTCCTTGATCCAAAGCTAGAGGGCTCCAAGAAAAATCTAAGTGACCAACAGTGAGAGAGAAAGAGAATAATGAGAGAGCTCCAAACTTGAACTGACAAAAGGTTACACTGACGAAGCCTAATGCAAGAGCTTCCATTGACTAATAGCTTCACTAACAAGGCCTAACAACTAATCCTCAAAAGCCTTTTTATTAATGAGGCCTCTAATTTCTTCATTTTCTATTATTTTCCTTCAATTTCCTCCTCACATGCAACTTGTGACCTTTCACCTTACTTTTCTCCTAATTTCCTTTATTTTCATAAACAAATGTGCCAAAAATGCATTTTTTCCTTTTAATGCCTTTTCCTTAGCCTTTGCCAATTTCCTTAGCCATAATAAACCAAAATTAACACCCACACTGGGATGTCCTACCAAAAATTCAACTTGGAATACGTGTCCCTTACCTGTGGTCTTATTTTCCTTTATTTGCATTATTACATAGAATTTTCACTAGGGTTGTTACACTTCCAGATATGGAAGGAAACACACTAGAGAGGCTGAAAGAATGATGCATGATGCTAGAGAAAATTTGGGAGCACCCACATCACATCGTAGTCATAGGATGTGACCAAGTCAATACACTGGCTACATGACTCTGATGAGTGAGTGTAAAGGTTGAGCAATCCTCATTTGAGGAAGAAATGCGACAACTAGTATGGGTTCATGCCATGGTTGAGGAGTAGGAATCCATTATTAGAAACAGTGTTTGGGAAGTGGTCCTAAGACCAACAGACAAGTCAATGGTGAGTTCCATATGGCTTTACAAGGTAAAGAAAGAAACAGATGGGAGTGTGGAGAAACATAAGGCCAAATTTGTGGCCAGAGTATTCTCTCAGGTGGAGGGAATTGATTACAATGAGACCTTTGCTCCATTAGCAAGGTACTCTTCAATCAGATATATTCTAGCACGATCAACACAGATGGGATGGAAGATACATCAGATGGATGTGAAGGCAACATTTCTCAATAGTATGATTGAGGAAGAGGTGTATATTGAGAATCGAGAAGGATTTGAGACCTTCAACAGAGAGTCGCATGTGTGCAGACTCAAGCGAGTGTTGTATGGACTAAAATAAGCACCTTGTGCTTAGTACACTAGGATTGGCAACTATTTCACTGGGTTGGGCTTCACCAAAAGTGAAGCAGATGCTAACCTTTACCATATTGTGGTTGAAGGTAAGTTTTTTTATTATAGTATTATATGTCGATGATTTGATACTAAAAAGTGATGAGAAGCTAATGAAATATTATAAAGAGTATCTTGTAAGAGAATTCGAGATGAAGGACCTCGGGCTCATGCATTACTTTCTTAGTATGGAAGTATGGCAAGGAGATGGGGAACTGTTTGTCTCTCAGGGAAAGTATGCCAATGATATACTGAAGATGTTCCACATGGAGAGTAACAAACCCATGGAGACTCCTCTAGTAGGTAATTGGAGGAAGGAAGATGCTACTTCAGGTGAAGTAGTGGAGGCTAATATTTAGAGACATCTTATGGGTTCACTTATGTATTTGGTGAACACGTGACCAAACATGAGTTTTGCAGTTAACCAACTTGGTCAATCCATAGTTAAGCCAACCAAACTCTATTGGAAGGAAACTAAACATGTGTTAAGATACCTCAGAGGCACCACTCAGTTGGGTCTTTGATACAAATGGATAGAGGTAGTGAAGCTTCAAGGCTTCACATATGCAGATTGGGCAGGGAGTCCATCCGACATTAAGAGCAGATCACGGGGAATATTCAGTATTGGGTCAGCAAAAGCTTCTTGGTATAGTAGGAAGCAGAGATCAATTACACTCAGTTTAGCAGAATCATCGTACATGGTTGCTATTCAAGCAACTTGTGAGGATATCTGGATGAGGAAGATCCTTGTTGGGTTATTTGGTTAGTAGATGATTCCTACAATGATTTAATGTGACAATCATAGTTGTATCAAACTCTCTAAGAATATTGTTTTTCATGATCGGTCCAAGCATATCGATATCTGATATCACCATCTATGAGATTATGTGCAAAGGAGAATCATGTTGTTGGAGTACATTCCTATGGAGGAGAAAGATGCAGATATTTTGACAAAAGCATTATCAAGATGAAAATTCAAGTTTCACAAAGGCATGATTGAGATAGCAGATAATCCATTTCTTGTTGAGAGGGAGTGTTTAAAATGCAACAAGAAAATCCTAATTTAATTTTTTCCTTCAATTAAATTGGGAATAAAATTGTAACTCCACATCTCATGACAACTTGTAATAGCTAACTAAGTTAATTTGACTTAGTTAGCTTAGTTAATTTGAGTTGAGGATCTAAATAGAGTCTTTTAGAGTGTCGCCTACAATTAGGAGCACTAGTTGAGTTTATTTTGAGTTGTACTTATTTTATTCAGTCTAATTGAGTGAAAGTTAGTAAAACTAGTTCCAACTGATGGAGGAATTAGTGAGAGGTCCAGTAGTGGAGTGTAACCTGCAGTAGTGGGGTGTAACCTGCAGTCGAGTGTCGTGTTGTATGATGTAAAATTTGGTGTTTCCTATTGAACAATGGAGTGTAACCTATAGTAGTGGGGTGTAGCTTGCAGTAGTGGGGTGCAACCTGCAATAGTGGGGTGTTGCCTGCAGTGATCAACCGTTGAACTGAATATTCACTCATAACTAATTCATGCATGTCAAATCAGACAAATATCTAGTTGAGATTGGAGTTCACGGACTGTAATATCAATTTTAAAATCATCTAAATTAAACCAATGGTGCATGCAATCAGAGGAACGCCTATGAGGATTGCGCAATTCAGAATTATGGGATTTCCCAATTAAATAGGGGGCTAATTCCCAAGTAAACAATGCAAGGAAATAGGTACTTGGGCAAGAAATAATTTGGCTAAGTATTGGCTTGATCTTGTCTGGGAAGCAGTGAGATAGATATAGAGGGTGTAGAGGTTGCTTGGGATTGAGAAAAGCATTGTAATATTGTCATATTTTATGATTAATGCAATATACAAATAGCAAGGGATTTTAGTTGTGGCTTTCTCAAAAAATCATTGTGTTATGTGTTATTGAATTCTTTCTCTTATATGCTTCGTGACTTCATCGATCATTTATTGTTTTTGCTAATGAGTAGAGTAGATTCAAGTTAATTGTTTTAGCATATTACAATCTGCAGTTTGAGTCTACAAGGAATTTCTACACAATGAAGTGCAAAGACGAAGTGAAAAATCCCAAATCAATCCTTAATCAAACAAAGATAAAGAACCAAGTTCCTTGTTGAAACCCAAAGCAATAATCTTAAACCAGTTTGGCGCCAAGTTCCAACTAAATTTGAATCATGTAACATTTGAAGTAACATTAACATCTAAATAATTGAGAGTTATCTAAACATGAGGGATTTATACACTAGAAAATATTCACCTTTTAAATAACATCTAACTCATACAATAGAACTTGCTAAAATTGGCCCGCCCTTACTCTGTCTATTCCATCTTTGAACAATACCAAGCTATTAATTACAAAATCCTAAAACTGTAATAACAAGTTCCCAGCCGACCCTGCTATTTATTTTCAAATAAAAAAATGTTTTCTTTCTATATGTTATTTAAAACATTGTAAGCCTAAGGGAAAAACTAATAGCTAATGAAGGTGAATTTAGGCGAAGAGAGGAACAAGAAAATTCTTGTGTATAATGTGTTTATATAGGATTGTTGTAGTGGAACGACATTTCATGATATTGATTGTCTATGTGTATATATAATTGATGAATTCCAGTTTCTGTATATGTTTTTGGAGTTGACGATAGAATAGGAAGTGAGAGGGACAAGTCCTATAAAGGATTTGAGACAACCTGGTGAGAAGAAAAAATTTGTTACACCTGAAGGGTGGTATGTGAGACAAAAGAGGAGATACATGTATCAGAATAAGCATATTAAATCCTTCTATAAGGATTTCAGTAAATAAAGAAACCTCCTAGTATTGGAACGTGACTTTGGAAAAAAAAATGGAATGTGAAAGGAGTGAAAGGAGCTCTCCAAGGATTTCGTTAATGACACTATTGAACAAGAGTCTACATGAAGGATTAAAATCTTCAAGGTGTAGGGACAGAGTGCATTGGCACTATATGCTGAAAAAGATAGTTAATTGTTGATATTGAGGAACAACACGAACAAATGCATTGCAGTGGCAGCGTGATCATATTGGAATGAGGAATCACTCTTGGGAAACATAAATGGTCATGATCAAATTACGATTGAAATCACTATCAAATTGGGATGAAGCTGCATCTGTATGAAAAGGAGAAATGACCTCAAGTTTGAAGGTGGATCGTAGAGGTTCTGGAAAATTGCCATTTTTTATTTCCATTCACACAAGAATTGCAACCCAGAGTCATGGATATTTGTGTTGAGGAGTTGAGGCTTAACAATGAATAGTGGAGGTCAAAATTGTAATGACCCTATATTACTACATTTTTTTTAACATAAATAAATTTATATAAAAGGTAGTATACTACTTCATGCATTTTTTTTCATAAGAGAGCCTTTATAATTATTTAACTCAAAGATTCTAATTAAAAATCATCATTGTATCCTTTAATACGTGCACCAAACCCTATTATTTACCTATATGGAAATGAAATTGATCTAATAATCATTACATACTTGAACGCTTGCATGCTGATATGCATATTTTGTATATATTGTTATATGTTTATTAAAATATCTTCATACTATACAAAGACACTCTTTGGTGAGTTTTTGCTTCTGCCTTGATTACAATATCTCCCTTGCAAAATATTACTCTTCAATCATTCATATGTTTACTTAACTTTTCAGAGTCTATTTTAGAGTGCACAATTTAGGCTATTTAAAATTTTTAGGAACTCTAATCCAAGGTAAGGTATCATATGTGTACATATTTTCAATCTAATAATTCTTCCACAAATTTAATGCATCCATAATATATATAATCAGAACGTAATAACCTTTTGATATTTTTCACCCTGAGCATAAATTATAAAAGAACTTGTCTATGGTTTTTATTCTGATGTGGGATTGAATGTTATACATCCAGTATTTGTATAAATCTGGTGGGCTTGTAGAGTATTCCAATCATGGGCGGGAAGTCTTATTTTCTAGCCATATATATATTTTTCGTAATAATTATGTCAATGGTCTGGATCGATTTCCACCCAATCAAAGGTTTTCAATTAAGTTATGGTTTTTGTGAGAGTTTATTGACCTCTCGAAATTTGGAATCACTAATTTCATTTTTCTCCTTAACTCCTCTCGGCAGACCAATTCTAATATTAGGGTTTCACTCCTTAATAACACGTGTCCTTCTTTTAGGTAGACTGTTAACAGGTGTATGCCATTCCCATTTCTTTGGGTAAATGGTTACCATTTTCACATAATGATGGTGTGACTTCACCCTCTGTCAAGATGTAATAGTTTCAAATATGATATCGAGGGTTACTCCAAGGTACCGTGTTCTATTTAAAGAGCCCTTGGTCAATCTTGTTATTTCAGTTCTCTTATGATATATATTGTGCGCTTTTCATTTTGTAGAATTATTTGAGGGTATCCTTTTTCCTTTTTAGTCTCCCTTTTTCTAAATATTTTTTTTATATATAATGAAAGGCCTATGAACCTTAAAACATTTACTATTTTTCTAGAATGTAGTTCCAAAGCTTGTTTTTATTGGTCTTCAATTATTTTAATTTGTTTAACTATTATATATAGATACATGGTATTTTATACAGTTCTGTAAACACACATATTCTCAACATAAAAGGTTTTTCTGGAAATTATAATTTCATATGTATATGTGTACAAATGTTCTCTCTATTATTTAAGCTATATCACATCATGGAGAATTTTTTTGGAAAATCTCCTTCTAGTTTATCTATAGTTCATTACTAGCACTATTTTCCTATTCATGCTATTTATTTTCACTTCTATGACAACGTTTCTTTAGGTTTTTAAAAGACTTCTCCTTTGTTTAATATTATTCCTAATTCTATTTCATATATTACTTCTCTGTTGTAGCTAAGTTAGTCATCTTTAGCTTATTAATGAGAATAGGTAGGATATTTGACTTACTCATTTATCTAATATACTAGAATATCCACTATAAATTTCTCTTTAATTCTTCAACAAAGAATATCTTTAATTCCATAGTACGACAAGTTTACAGTTTTACAAGACCCTTGTAAACAACAAATTTCATTTCTAGTACAAAATCTCCCTTCTTTGGGTGGCTATTAATTGCCTCCACATCACCAACAGGTGGTAGGTAGTTAACTGCTCATTATTGAGCCTTTGTCTCCCATTTCTGAAGATAGATCCATGTCTTCTAGGGAACATTTAAATGGCCATCTAATAATTTTTAGAATTAAATCTAATCACCTAGATTAGATGCCTGGGAATATTTATAGATAATAACGATTTTCAAAAATAAAATTGCAGTCTTTTTTCCTCTTTCAACTAGTTTTCCCTAGCCATTAATTTTCCAATTTGTCCTTATTCATAAAATAAACATAAAACAAAAAACAAAAAAACAAAACAAAACTTTACAACAACAACTATACATCAGTCATTATCAACAAGATTACTTATAATTAAATATATGTTTGTGTTTCTAATGTAGCATACTAACTTCAAAATTTAAACTTATATACATATAATTACAATGAAGTCTTTAATCTAAGGGATATCACATCCTCCCTTGCTTAAATTTGACACCGTCCCAGTGTCTCAATCTGTTCTTTCTTTTGGAAATCATTTCAGAATTTAAACCATAGAAGGATAATCTTCCTTAAAAGCATCCTCTCAGATTCCCAAGTTTCTTCTTCTGGAGTGAAATGTTTCCATTGAACCTTTAACTGCACCACTTCTCTATTCCAGAGGGTAACCACTCTCTGGTCTAGAATATGTAGTGGTTCTACTAGGAACTCTCCCTCTAGTTCCACCTATACAACATGCCAATCAATTACATGAGAAGGATCATGTACATATTTATTTAATAATGAAACATGAAACACATTATGAATCTTAATGTTGGCTGGTAGGGCTAGTTGGTAAGCAATAGGTCCAATTCTAGCTAACACTTCAAAGGGCCCACAATATCTAGGAGATAACTTAGCACAACTGCCAAGCCTAAGTGTACTTTTCTTAGGTTTGAATTTCAAGTATACATGATCTCCCACATTGAATTCTTTCTAAGTTCTCTTCAAATATACATAACTCTTCTGACGATCTTGGGCTATTTTCAAATTCTGTTTGATTTGCTTGACTATCTCTTCCATTTCCCTTAACCTGTTAGGCCCTAATATCATTTTTTCCTCAAGGTGATCTCAGCACAGTGTCACCTTACATCTTCTTCCATACATAACTTTAAATGGACTCATTTTCAAAGAAGTATACTCTTCCTAGTTGGTTTATTTGTCCTTCACATATATCCTTAGCATATCCTCCAATATCTAATTGGTCCTTTCTGTTTGACCATTAGTTTGAGGATGATAGGATGTGCTAAATTTTAACTTGGTTCCCATGTTTTCAAATAATCCCTTCCAGAATTTGGAGGTAAACTTAGCATCTTTGTCTGAAATTACAACCTTAGGTACCCCACAAAGTCTGAAAATCTCTCTCATAAATATTTCTGCAATATTTATCCCCTTAAAGGTGGATTTGACTAGAAAAAAGTTTGTTTCCTTGCTGAATTTTTCAACCAAAACCATGCTAGCATCATGTTTTTTTTCTTCTTCTTGGTAGCCCGGTAATAAAATCTATTCAAATAGTCTCCCATTTCCATTCAGAAACAAGAAATGGTTGTAATAAACCTACAGGATGTTAATGAGATGCCTTAACTTTTTGGCATTCAAGACATCTTACCACATACTCGATTGTCTCATTTTTAATGTTTGGCCAATAAAAATCTTTCTTCAACACTGTAATTATCTTTTTATAACTAGACTGACCAGCTGTTGGGCTTTTATGTAGCTCATCTAATACAAAAACTTCAAATTTACCTCATTTGGTATGTAAACTCAGCCTCTGAACATAAATCATTCTTGGTTATTAATTGAGAAATCATATTATTTTTCTCCCAAATTTTCCATTTTCAATAGTTTTTATTTAATTTTCACATATTCTGGGTCTGAATTTGCAGTTGTTTTGACCTTTTCAACTAAATTTGTTGACCAACTAATTGTTGTTGTGTTGCTGATTTGGTGAAGTTTTCTACTTAATGCATCATCTATCTTATTTTATTTCCCTTTGATGTGTGAAATTTCAAATTCATACTCACTTATAAATGCTAACCATCTTGCTTGCCTAGCATTTAGATTAGGTTGATCAAATAGGTATTTAAGGCTCACATTATCTGTCTTTAGCTAAAATTTCCTCCCTATCAAATAATGTCTCCACATTTTAAATGCATGAATTATTGTTGCTAATTCCAGATCATGTGTAGCATAATTATTTTCATGCTCTTTTAATTTTCTGGATTCATAGCAAATAACATGGCCATCTTGCATTAAAACTCCTCCCAATCCTTCCTTGCTTACATCTATGCACACCATGAATTCCTTATTGGGATCAACTAGTTTTAAAATAGGAGTTGTTGTTAAGAGTTGTTTAAGCTTGTCAAAACTAGCTTGACACTTAGGACTCCACTCAAACTTGATTCCCTTCTTTTGTAAATTAGTAATTGGATAAGAAAGCCTAGAAAATCCTTCTATAAATCTCCTATAATAGCATATGATGCCCATAAAGGATCTAACCTCTTCCACATTCTTAGGTGCTAACCATTCCAAAATTTCTTTTACTTTTTCAAGGTCCACAACAATTCTCTCTTCTGATATCACATGTCCCAAATAATGTATTTTCTTATGGTAGAATGAAAATTTGTTGAATTTAGCATAACATTGATTGCCTCTTAGAGTTTGGAGGAAAGCCTTTGGATATTGATCATGTTATTTCTTACTCTTTAAGTATACTAAAATATCATCTATGAATGCAATAAAAAACTTGTCTAACACATTGTTCATGAGACACATGAATGTGGCAGGTGCATTAGTCAACCCAAATAGAAACACTACAAACTCATAGTGTCCATAACAGGTACATATTTTCACTTTTTCTTCTTTCAAGTAAGGACTTGTTGAAAATGGAAACAAGAAATGCTAAAAATAGAAATGTTAAAAATAACATTGCTATAAATAATAGTTCAAGTACCAGCGTTGGACATAGCAACAAGGAATGAAAAATGGAAATGCTAAAAATAGCATTGCTATAAATAGTATTTCGGGATAGATTCCAATTTAAGTTAGTCCCTGAACTAAAATTGAGAAGTAAAATTCGAATTTGATCTTAACATTTGTTTGTAAAATAATAAATTAATTCATCTTGAGTTAATTAGTTGTATAAAATCAAACATGAAGTCTATGTGAAGACATGCAACAATTTCTCCATTGATTGAGGAATTTATCCATCAATTAAAGAGATAAGGATGAGTTGTAATATTTTGTTGTAATTAGTTGGCTCAGTTCACTGAGTCAAGTCTACTTAGATTAGTTCAAAAAGTTTGTTGAATTAATTGTGAGTTCAGTTAGTTAATGCTTGCATGCATGTAACTGTTGCACTTCAGATAACTGAATATTCTCTCATAAATAACTCATGCATGTCAGTTCAGACGGAGACCCAATTGAGATTAGAGGAAGGGACACTGTACTATCAGTTGGAGGATTTTTCCTATAAAGGAAACTCATCCATGCAGAAGGAATTATCTCCTTCAGGTTTGTGCAGTTATTTCTGAGCCAAGTGAGCAGTGTGAGGTGGGAATTCACACAAGTGGAAGCACTGGACCCCAGGAAAAACTGCGTAAGGAAATAGGAGGCTTGGAGGGCAGAGGAGTAGGTTGTGAGAGCCTTTGAATGTCTATGAGCAGTATTTGTTTGATTGCAGAGAGAGCATGATAGCTTGAGAGTTGATTCTTTTTGTAACTTGAACAAGATTTCCACTTGCATGATAATACAGAGATTGGGGTTTTAGGCTGAGGCTTTCCCTGAGTTATTTCTTTTGTGTTATGTGTGATTGATTTCTCATCCTCAGTTATATGTGTTCTCATTGATCTTGCTCAATTCGATTAATCTTCCGCAAACTTTGTTGTAGAAGTAGTACTTGTATTTTTCTTTAGTCTATTACATAATCTGTTGATATACAGTGGGAATTTCTACATGGTATCGGAGCAAAGATGATCAAGGAGAAGAACATATACAAGAAGGGAGAAGTTTGAAGTTTGAAGTTCCTGAATATAGAAATCGAGTTCTTATCACATCTCAATTTCACCAATGGCGTTCAATGGTTTAAGACTCGAGTATGCCCTTGATGGCAGCTCGAATTATATAGCCTAGAAGGATCACATGGAAGTAGTATTAGAGGATAACAGTCTAAAGGGCTTCATTGATCAAGAAGTCCCTAGGTCGACTGATGCTACAAAATTGGTGGAATCAAAGAAATGTGTGGCTAGAGCAAGGAGAATCCTTCTAGAGGGAGTTCGAGACCACACATAGTCTCAAGTCTCCATGGGAAGGAGACACCATTTTCAATGTGGAAAACATTGAAAGATCTATATTAGAACAACAGCGATCAGAGGAAGCTAGCACTAAAAGACAAGATTCAGAAAATCAAGTATGAAAAGGGCGACACGATCTCTACATATCTAAACAAGCTCACCACCTGCAGGGATGAGATTGGAAGTGTAGGGATCATGACAGCAGATGATGACATAGTGAGTCTAGCTCTCCTCGGTCTTCCTAAGAGTTGGCATAGCTACCAAGACTCGGTAAATGGAAGAGAGAAACTACCAGATTGGGAACAACTTTGGTCGGATCTGATGCAGGAGGAGATAAGAAGAAGCACCAAAGATGGTTTTTCATCCAAGGAGGATGAAGAAAAATTCACCTTAGCAAGTAAGGCAAAGAAAGCGAAGGAGAAGGATTCTCATCCCAAATCGAGTTCTTCCTATGGTGGGAATAATTTTGACAAATCGAAAGTGCGATGATTTTGTTGTCATGAGGTGGGTCATTTTGCTACAAATTGTCCACTAAAGAAATCCAATATGGGATCCAAGGAAGGATCTGAAGGTGAGGCATTGGCCTCACAGTTCGAGTTGGATTTCACCCTCTTCGCATGCATGGTGGGATGTGGTTGGTTTCTTGACAGTGGAGCTTCTTTCCACATGACCGGCGACAAAAGTTTGTTCAGTACCTTGGAGGAGAAAGATCTCCAGATACTCATAGTGATGGGTAATGATGAAAAGTATAGTGTCTCAGGTGTAGGCATAGTTGTTTTTCAGAGGGAGCATGGAGCTCGCATTACCTTGACCGATGTCAAGTATGTACCAAGACTGAAGAAAGATTTGGTGTTGATTACAATGCTGGAAGGCAAAGGCTATGATGTAGTCTTCAGTAAGGGAAAGGTTTTCCTTAGACACATGACCACTAGACAAGTGAAGCAGATCAGTTCACGAGTCAAGAACCTGTATGCTCTTGAGGTTCAAGATGCATGCAAAGCCTTAAGGAGCAAGGCAATTGATGGAGACTTGGTGGTTGAGAGGGAGAGTAAATTACGTCTCAACATGCAGTGCTAGAAGAAGTCTCAGACAGTTGTGGAGGAGCCACAATTGGTGAAGCAGCTTCAGGAGGTTGTGGAGAAGCCACAAATAGAGAAGTCGAGAGGAGATCAAGTGGAGGCATCCACTCATGCAGAGACCTCCAGTAGGGGGAAATTTCAAGCCAAGTGAGCAAAGGGATCACATACATCCATACCTCCAAGTGGGAGGTGGGGTGATGTGAAGTGACAGTCCCAAGAAGGCTGGAATAGGGGTAGGATCATTGAGGTACCCAACCATTTTGATTAGACCTTGCTATGGGAGCCTCGATGAGGAGCAACAGGACTGGCTGAGTGGGTAGAGACAGATGCGGATGGAGCAGCAGAGGGAGCTATAGTGCAAGAGTCCCAAGACTGTGCAGAGCTAGCAAGTTGTAGCAATGCGAGAGGCATAGGAGTGTTGCACCAATGCAGGATGGCACAGAGAGTTGTGCAATGGTACGAGATGCATAGAGTGTTGCAGTATCTCAGAGGTCAGAGAGGAAGCACTTGTCAATGGTAGATGGAGCTTCAGCATCAGAGGATGTTTCTAGCCCAATAGGGAGGTCAGCTGGGAGTCTTTTTATTTCTAGAGTTGTTGGAGCAATAACACTTGGGAGAAGTGTTGCATGCAGAACTTTCCAAAGGTTCAGGATCAGGTTCGAGTTGAATGCCTTTCTTGTTGAGAGGGAGTGTTGAAAATGGTAACAAGAAATGCTAAAAATAGCATTGCTATAAATAGTAGTTCGGGTACAAGTGTTGGACATAGCAACAAGGAATGGAAAATGGAAGTGCTAAAAATAGCATTGCTATAAATAGTATTTCAGAATAGATTCCAATTTTAGTTAGTCCCCGAACTAAAATTGAGAAGTAAAATTCGAATTTGATCTTAACAGCTATTTGTAAAATAGTTAATTAATTCATCTTGAGTTAATTGGTTGTAGAAAATCAAACATGAAGTCTATGTGAAGACATGCAACAGTTTCTCCATTGATTGAGGAATTTATCTATCAATTAAAGAGATAAGGATGAGTTGTAATATTGAGTTGTAATTAGTTGGCTCAGTTAACTGAGTCAAGTCCAGTTAGATTAGTTCAAATAGTTTGTTTAACTAATTTTGAGTTCAGCTAGTTAATGCTTGCATGCATGTAACTGCTGCACTTCAGATAACTGAATATTCTCTCATAAATAATTCATGCATATCAGTTCAAACAAAGACCCAGTTGAGATCAGAGGAAGGGACAGTGTACTATTAGTTGGAGGATTTTTCCTATAAAGGAAACTTATCCATGCAGAAGGAATTATCTCCTTCAGGTTTGTGCAGTTATTTCCGAGCCAAGTAAGCAGTGTGAGGTGGGAATTCACACAAGTGGAAGTACTGGACCCTAGGAAAAATTGCACAAGGAAATAGGAGGCTTGCAGGGCAAAGGAGAAGGTCGTGAGAGCCTTTGACTATCTATGAGCAGTATTTGTTTGATTTCAGAGAGAGCAGGATAGCTTGAGAGCTAATTCTTTTTGTAACTTGAACAAGATTTCCACTTGAATGATAATACAAAGATTGGGTTTTTAGGCTGATGCTTTCCCTGGATTATTTCTTCTATGTTATGTGTGATTGATTTCTCTTTCTCAGTTATATGTGTTCTCATTGATCTTGCTCAATTTGATTAAGCTTCCGCAAAGTTTGTTGTAGAAGTAGATCTTTTATTTTGCTTTAGTCTACTGCATAATCTATTGATCTATACTAATTTCTACATGGTATTGGAGCAAAGGTGATCAAGGTGAAGAACATATACAAGAAGGGAGAAGTTTGAAGTTTGAAGTTCCTGAATATAGAAATCGAGTTCTTATCACATCTCAATTTCACCAATGGCATTCAACGGTTTAAGACTCGAGTATGCCCTTGATGGCAGCTCAAATTATATAGCCTGGAAGGATCACATGGAAGCAATATTAGAGGATACGGTCTAAAGGTCTTCATTGATTAAGAAGTCCTCAAGCCGAATGATGCTACAGAATTGGCGAAATGGAGGAAATGTGTTGCTAGAGCAAGGAGAATCCTTCTGGAGGGGGTTCGAGACCACATAGTCTCAAGTATCCATGGCAAGGAGACATCGTTTTCAATGTGGAAAACATTGAAAGATCTATATCAGAACAACAACGATCAGAGGAAGTTGGCGCTGAAAGACAAGCTTCAGAAAATTGAGTGTGAAAAGGGCGACACGTTCTCTACATATCTAAACAAGCTCACCACCTGCAAGGATGAGCTTGGATGTGTAGGGATCACGATAGCCGATGATGAAATGGTGAGTCTAGCTCTCCTCGGTCTTCCTAAGAGCTGGCATAGCTACCAAGACTCAGTAAATGGAAGAGAGAAATTTCTAGATTGGGAACAACTTTGGTCAAATATGATGCAAGAGGAGATAAGAAGAAGCACTAGAGATGGTTCTTCATCCAAGGAGGATGAAGAAAACTGCTCCTTAGCGAGTAAGGCAAAGAAAGGGAAGAAGAAGGATTCTCATCCCAAATCGAGTTCTTCCTATGGTGGGAAGAAATTTTACAAATTGAAAGTGTGATGCTTTCGTTGTCATGAGGTGGGCCATTTTGCTACAAATTGTACACTAAAGAAATCCAATATGGGATCCGAGGAAGGATCTAAAGGTGAGGCATTGGCCTCATAGTTTGAGTTGGATTTCACCCTCTTCACATGCGTGGTTTCATACATGGTGGGATGTGGTTGGTTTATTGACAGTGGAGCTTCTTTCCACATGACCGACGACAAGAGTTTTTTCAGTACCTTGGAGGAGAAGGATCTCCAGATACTCATAGCGATGGGTAATGATGAAAAGTATAGTGTCTCAGGTGTAGGCATAGTTGTTTTTCAAAGGGAGCATGGAGCTCGCATTACCTTGGTCGATGTCAAGTATGTACCAGGACTTAAGAAAAATTTGGTGTCGATTGCAATGCTAGAAGACAAAGGCTATGATGTATTCTTCTGTAAGGGAAAGGTTTTCCTTAGACACATCACTACTAGACAGGTGAAGCAAATCGGTTCACCAGTCAAGAACTTGTATGCTCTTGAGGTTCAAGATGCATGCAAAGCCTTGAGGAGCAAGGCAACTGATGGAGACTTGGTGGTTGAGAGGGAGAGTAAATTACCTCTCAACATGCAGTGCCAGAAGAAGTCTCAGACAATTTTGGAGGAGCCACAATTGGTGAAGCAGCTTCAGGAGGTTGTGGAGCAGTCACAACTAGAGAAGCTGAGAGGAGATCGAGTGGAGGCATCCACTCATGCAGAGACCTCCAGTAGGGGGGAATTTTGAGCCAAGTGGGCAGAGGGATCACATGCACCCATACCTCCAGGTCGGAGGTGGGGCGATGTGGAGTGACAGTCCTAAGAAGGCTAGAATAGGGGCAGGATCATTGAGGTACCCAACCTTTTTTATTAGACCTTGCTATGGGAGCCCTGATGAGGAGTATCAAGATTGGCTGAGTGGGTACACATAGATGTGGATGGAGCGCAAGAGAGAGCTACAGTGCAAGAGTCCCAAGACTGTGTAGAGCTAGCAAGCTACAACAATGCGAGAGGCATAGGAGTGTTGCACCAGTGCAGGATGGCACAGAGAGGTGTGCAACGACGCGAGATGAATAGAGTGTTGTAGTAGCTTAGAGGTCAGGGAAGGAGCACTTGGCAGCGGCAAATGGCACTTCAGCATCAGAGGATGTTTCTAGCTCAACAAGGAGGTCAGTTGGGATTTTTTTTGTTTCTAGAGTTGCTGGAGCAATAACACTTGGGAGAAGTGTTGCATGCAGAACATTCCAAAGGTTCAGGATTGGGTTCGAGTTGAATGCCTTTCTTGTTGAGAGGGAGTGTTGAAAATATCAACAAGAAATGCTAAAAATAGCATTGTTATAAATCGCAGTTTGGGTACCAGTGTTGGACATAGCAACAACGAATGAAAAATGGAAGTGCTAAAAATAGAATTGCTATAAATAGTATTTCGAGATAGATTCCAATTAGTTAGTCCCTAAACTAAAATTGAGAAGTAAAATTCGAATTTGATCTTAACAGTTGTTTGTAAACTAATTAATTAATTCATCTTGAGTTAATTAGTTGTAGAAAATCAAACTTGAAGTCTATGTGAAGACATGCAATAGTTTCTCCATTGATTGAGGAATTTATCCATCAGTTAAAGAGATAAGGATGAGTTGTAATTAGTTGGCTCAGTTAACTGAGTCAAGTCCAGTTAGATCAGTTCAAACAATTTGTTGAATTAATTGTGAGTTCAATTAGTTAATGCTTTCATGCATGTAATTGCTGCACTTCAGATAACTGAATATTCTCTCATAAATAACTCATGCATGTCAGTTCAAACAGAGACCCAGTTGAGATCAGAGGAAGGGACACTGTACTATCATTTGGAGGATTTTTCCTATAAAGGAAACTCCTCCATGCAGAAGGAATTATCTCCTTCAGGTTTGTGCAGTTATTTCTAAGCCAAGTGAGCAGTGTGAGGTGGGAATTCACACAAGTGGAAGCACTAGACCCCGGGAAAATCTACATAAGGAAATAGGAGGCTTGGAGTGTAGAGGAGAAGGTTGTGAGAGCCTTTGGCTGCCTATGAGTAGTATTTGTTTGATTGCAAAGAGAGCAGGATAGATTGAGAGTTGATTCTTTTGTAACTTGAACAAGATTTCCACTTGTATGATAATACAGAGATTGGGGTTTTAGGTTGAGGCTTTCCCCGAGTTATTTCTTCTGTGTTATGTGTGATTGATTTCTCATTCTTATTTATATGTGTTCTCATTGATCTTGCTCAATTCGATTAAGCTTTCGCAAAGTTTGTTGTAGAAGTAAATCTTGTATTTTTCTTTAGTCTATTGCATAATCTGTTGATCTACAGTGGTAATTTCTATAGGAACATACCTCAATAGGATCATAAATTTGTTGAAAAATTCATCCATGGTGAGTTGTACCAATTTCAACTCATGAAATTCCCTAGCTTTTTCATCAAAGTACCTTTCAGTCAAGTACTTTTTCTTAAATTCTTTCTTGAACAACTTCCAAGTTAGATTCTTACTTCTTATTTTCTTAACAACTTTGTTTTATTCCCACCATAAGGTTACTTGACTAGTCAATTTTATGTGGCCAACCTTGCCTTAATATTACTTGGGTAGTTGTACACTTCAAAGTATTTGGACATATTGAGGAGTCATGCCTCTTCTCCTTCTTCAGTTTCACCATCGAAATTGGGAGGTCTGATTTTCTTAAACTCTCCCTGTAATTGAGAAGACGATTTCCTTTTTCTGGATGAGGAAATATTACTGTTTGATTTTTGCTCATCTTGATCACTAGACTCATTGGTTTCATTATCAGTAGAGGTTTCTAAATCACTCCTTCTTGTAGTACTAACATATTTACTTATATATCTCTTCTTATGAGTCTTCTTACTAACCTTTTCCTTATCCATTTTTATTAACGGATACCCATTAATCTCCTCTTGGTCTTCTCTAGCTTTAACCAATCTTTCCTAATTTACTTTGATATCATCCAAATCAGTTTTCAAATTTATTATCACTGGAAACAATTGAATATTTTTCCCTTCTGCATTACAAGTTCCTCTCCAACCATTTCCATCTCAATATCATACTCTGCTTCACCTCTAAGTGATCCCACAAAGGTTTGACCATTAAATTCTTTCGCCATTTTCAGTTCCTTTATGCTTCGACACAATCTATTCACAACATGTATAGTAGTTTTAGTTTTTTGGACCCAAGGAAGGCCCAATGTTGTAACTACAACTCTGATACCACTTGTAATGAACCTATATTACTAAAAAAAAATAACATAAATTTATATATATATAGTAGTCTACTACTTCATGTATTTTTTATTATAAGAGGGCCTTTATAATTATTTAACTCAAAGATTCTCATTAAAAATCATCAATAACTCCTTTAATAAAGACACTAAACCCTATTGTTTACCTGTATGGAGATGATATTGATCTAATAATCATTACCTATTGAACGCTTACATGATGATATGCATATTTTGTATCTATTGCTATATTTTTATTAAAATATCTTCATGCTATACAAAGACACTCTAAGTTAAGTTTTTGTTTTTGTCTTGATTGCAATATCTACCTTGCAAAATATTGCTCTTCAATCATTCATATGTTTACCTAACTTTTCAAACTACATAATTTAGGTTATTTACAAGTTTTGGGAACTCTAATCCAAAGTAAGGTATCATTTGTGTACATATTGTCAATCTAACAGATCTTCCACGAATTCAATGCATCCATAATATATATAATCAGAGAGTAATAACCTTTTGATATTTTTCACCCCGAGCATAAATTATAAAAGGACTTGTCTATGGTTTTTATTGTAAAGTGGGATTAAATGTTATACATTCAATTTTTGTATAAATATGGTGAAATTCTAGAGTATTCCAATCATGTGTGGGAAGTTTGATTTTCTAGCCAGGTATATATTTTCTGTAATAATTTTGTCGACGATCTGGATCGATTTCCACCAAATCAACCGTTTTTAATTAAGTTAGGGTTTTTGTGAGAGTTTGGTGACCTCTCGATGTTTGGCATCACTGGTTTCTTTTTTCTCCTCAATTATGCTCAGCAGACCACTTCTCAATAACACTTAACATTCTTTTAGGTAGCCTATCAACAAGTGTATTTCATTCCCTTTTACTTAGGAAAACGGCTACCATTTTTCACATAATGATGGCATGACTTCACCTTCTGTCAAGATGCAATAGTTTTAAATATGACACATAGGATTACTCCGAGTACCATGTTCTATTTAAAGAGCCCTCAATCAATTTTGTTATTTCATTTCATTTCTCTTATGATATATATTGGGCACTTTTCATTATTTATATTAAATGTCTAATTAATTTTTTTGTTACAGTTTTGCGAAATATTAAAGATTTTTTACTTGTGTTCCTATTTACCAAATAATCAGAAGTTGTTTATATGTAAAATATTAGACCTTCCTTGGTAAGTATCATATTATAAAAAAATCACATTGAAAGTTAGTCTGAATTCACCTTTCCCTCTTTCTCTCAAAAATGTAGAATTATTAGATGGTATTCTTTTTCCTTATCAATCTCCCTGCCATATAGGGTTTTTATCTAACCTTCTTGCAATCCTTACACTACTTTTGTAATAATTATTTTTATATTAATGTGATTTGTTGACAGTCTTGTGACAGAAAGGATTTTACTATCGAGACCCATTAGGGTTATATGAAGGCTTGCTCCTCTATGTCAAACCTTAGGGTTCTGAACCCAAAATTTTGTTATTTATTTGATATAATTAAATTTTATACTAGGATTTATAGAGGTCATTATGACACTAATGTAGTCATTTCTAGAATTCTAATTTTCTCACTCTGTGTTTTAAAGAAATATTTTACTAACCTTAGTCAGTTCCTTTTTAAATTTGTAAATTTTAGTTACAATTACGTATATTTTTTATAAGTTCTTCTTGATATGTTCTAATAAACTCCTCACTAACACCTGTTTGTTATTTTCCTCTCGAGACAGGGATCTGATGCGACCCATTGGCTATTCGAGCTAAAAAAAATTTACACTCTATCCCTTTGTATGAATTGCAATCCATTAGTATTTTTTTTGTTTTGTTTATTATCCATTTATAATCATATAAATCACCTAAAGGTTATTGGTATTTATTACACGCATTCTTTGAATTACGTTTACTTTGTTTCATTCCATTCACAACTTCAACATTTTAACTTGGGTTCCTCCATTAGTTAAGATATTTTTCAATTTTTCTTCCCAGGTTGGAAATAACTCTTCCAACTGCTGGTTTTCCATATGCAAGGTGGGTTTCTGTTTGAGGAAGACTACACCTGTTACCTTTTGAATTCTCGTCTAGTTCTGTTTTGTCATTTATCATGGAAATCCTAACTTTTCCTTAAGGAATTTTTGTTTTCTATATAATGAAAGGCCTATGAGCCTAAAAACATTTACTATTTTTCTGGAATGTAATTCCAAGGATTTTTTTTATCAGTCTTCAATTAATTGAATTTGTTTAAAGATAGTATATAGATACATGGTATTTTATATAGTTTTGTAAATACTCATGTTCTCAATATAAAAAAACATCCAGGAAATTATAATTTCAGAAGTATATGGGTAAAATTGTTCTCTCTATTATATATAAGCTATATCGCTTCATGGAGAAATTTTCTGGAAAATATTCTTCTTGTTTATCTACATTTTATTACTAGCACACTTTTCATGTTGGTGGTATTTATTTTCACTTCTATGACAATGTTTCTCTGGGTTTTTAAAACAGTGCTCCTTTGTTTAGTATCATTCCTAATTCTATTTCATATATTACTTCTCTATTTTAGCTTAGCCATCTTTAGCTTAATAATGAGAATAGGTCGAATATTCGACTTACTTATTTGTCTAATATACTCAAATTTCCACTACAACACTCTCTTTAGTTATTCAACAAAGAATCTCTTTAATTCCCTAAATTAATGGGATGATGATCTTACCGGTTTACAAGACCCTTGTAAACAACAAATTGCATTTCTAGTACAAAATCAAGTTTTTGATAATGATGATATTTTGTGGAAGACAATTTCCTCCCACCTTTGTCTTAACTTCAATAATCCTAGTCTATTTTCTTTTATACATTCAAGACAACTAATTTCATATAGTTGCAGGAATCCTCCCTTCTTAACTCTGTTAAAAAACAATAGCTATAAAACTTCTTCTGCAATATAAGTTTTCTATTCACATGCAAAATATAAAATCTTAGAAAAAATTAAATGAATGATACATATAATGTTCTCACATCAATTTTTCTATTAAAATCAACATTATTATTATTTCATTTCCTAAATTTTCTTCTTACTACTTTACATATTGCATCAATATTTCATAAAGAATTAGAAATCAAATTCTCACCGTGAACATCATTGCCTCTTAACACTATATATATATATATATATATATATATATATATATTCAAGCATTCATTGTTAAAATAATAATTTTATTTATACATAGATCACGAAATTCTAGAAGAAATATGATCAGGTTTTTATTTCTATTATAAATAGAAGAACAAAGTTAGAAACACCGCCTTGAATAATTCTGGAAATTATATGGCTAGTTACTTGGCTCCTCCCAACCTTGACACAACAAAATATGCTTGTCCTCCCAAGGAAATTAGGCCTACAACTTCTATCTGTCTATTCTCTATTCTTCTCTTCATTCTCTACATTCTTTTCCTCAGTATAATTGAGACAAAAATGGGATAATTATAAGATAATATCAATCTACCACTTCATTAGGTGGTTATTAACTACCTCCACCTCACCAATAGGTGGCAGGTAGTTAACTTCTCATTTATTGTTTCCCACTTCTGAAGATAGATTCATGTCTTCTACGCAATATTTAAATGGTCATTTAATCATTTTCAAAATTAATTCTAATCACCCAGTTTAAATGTCTAGGAATTTTGATGGATAATAATAATTAAAAAAAAAAAAATTGCAGTCTTTTTCCTCTTTCATCAATTTGTCCCTAGCCATTACTTTTCCAGTTTGTCCTTATTAGTAAAATAAAACATAAAGACAACTTTACAATAACAACTATACATCAGTCATTATCAATAAGATTACTGATAATTAAATATGTGTCTATCTTTCTAATGTAGCATACTAACTTCAAAATTTAAACTCTTATACATATAATTACAATGAAGTCTTTAAGCTAAGGGATATCACAAATATCGATGATCAATTCATTGAGGGTTTGTTGTTGATGAATGACATTTACATAATTGAATTGTGTGATATGAAATTTGAAGTGCATAAACTTACAACAAAGCCTTTTTACTTGATTATAAGGGCTTGTGAAATTAAGTTTCAAAATTACAGCTTAAACATCTAGAACATCACATAAAATTGTAACTTAATCGAAACATGAATAAAGTGATGCATCAAGACCAAGATGATAACGAAGTTCACCCAGTCAACTCTTGCACTGGGCTACGTGTCTCGATTCACCTCCAAAGGTCGAATCAATTTATTGTCTTCTTCAATATATGCTAAATGTATACAATGCTTTACAAAAATGACTGACTCCCAAAACTTCCTTCTACTACCAAATAGCTTTCAAGGCCAACACATTGCATACATTTCTTCAATACCTCATAAAGACCTCCTCTCTTGAGCTCTCAAGGCTCTCTAAACAAGACTCCCTCTCCAAAACTAACTCTCTAAAAACTCTCTCAAATAGGCTCCCTTTCAAAGAGTACATAAGAGGGATTTATAACTTTCAAATATCCCTAAACAAAGGAAATGATACCTCCTTAGATGCTATTGCAAGGATAGAATAACTCTCCAAATCCATTAAAAGAGGATCTATGAGATTTTTTAGGACAAAATCTCTCAACTCCACTAAACTTGGACCTTATCCAAAGCTCAAGGGATATGAGGAAATCCCATGAGACTCCCAACTCCAAATTGAATTTAGAAACTAATTTTTGAGGAAGATTCTCTCATAAATCAATTTCTATTTTACAATTTAAAACTGAATAATAAATTAGCACATCCACATGAAGCTCAAACACTTTACATTCAAAATAAAAATACTCGTATCCTAAGATTCAATGAACTTTGCCTTTGGCATGGTGAACTTTGGAGAATTGTGTCAAGGTCCTCCTAGATCATACCTCCCCACGAAGGGAAGATTTGGGTCCACCAAAATCTCAAGGAGTTGAAATTGAGCCTAATACTAGGAAATTGATTTTCTGCATAATTAGGTACAGTTCAATTACAGAGATGAAGAATATTCTCTTCTTGCTTACGAGCTTCTCGAATAATGACCTGCAACTCTGCCCTTTTTTTTTCAACATGATTTATCATAACTCCCAAGATAAGTTGGTTCTAGTTGGTTCACATGCAACATATATAGCTTTTTGAGGCTATGGTAATGCATCATAAATCATGGCCTTTCCACTCATAGCATATAAAATGAAGGAATTGTATTATATCAAGGGAGAAGTAAAAAATAATGTTGTAAATCCATACCTCACCAATCCAATTAAAATGATATTGTTTTAATTTGAATTCATCATGCTTTTCTTCTGACATACTGACCACTTGTTTTACTTTTGCAGCTTCCCTAAGCATATATTTTTGCAAGGGTTGTTTAAGAATATCAGGATGAAGATTCCAAAAACTCTCAATTTGATTCCCATTACTTTTACAATGGGTACAAAAATGCATGCTTTTATTCCTAGGAAAGAATGCCTTTAAACTTGGAAGAGGGTTCTCTAATTTTGTCTCAAGAAACATATTCATTTTCTAAACCACTGCTTTATGCTCTTCACACTTAGCCACACAATGATCATCCCTATGAAAAAAGGTAAAAGGAAACATATTTTGTATCTTCTTATTTAAATGATCATCGAAAGAATATTCATGAGACTTATACCTTTTCCCGTTGTCTTTTGGATTGATACTTTGACGAGAAAATTTTGATTTGGCTCTTCTTTTGAAGCGCTCAGCTCTTTGTGGAGATAACTTGCTACCCTCATTACCATAATGGTGCACTGTATCATTAATTTGCAGGATTCCCTTTGACACAAACTCAATATTTGATGATTTTTTTTACTTTGCAGTTTTGGAGCATTCTCTAATTTCTTCATAAGTATATCCCAATCCTTCATTCTGAGGTTGTCTTGTTACTTTGATAGGATTTACAATGCCTTGACCATTAACTCCAAGGCCCCTTTCGTTGTAACCCATTTTGGTTAAAAACTCCATAACGATCCCCTTGGTATGCTTCTCAAAAGCTTCGAAAGATGCATCATAAGATATAGAAAATGAAGAGTTTTTAACCTCCTTTGACCCTTGATCATCTGCTTGATTCGTTAAATCCTCTGTCTTTTCTGTCGTCGATGAAGTGATAGCTGAAGCTTCAAGAAAACCAATTTTTTTTCATGGTTCATAGGTAGTATTCTCCAACTGACAAAAGGTAAAAATATTAGTATTCTCTGGATAAAGTCCATATCCTGTATACTTACCATGGCCACAAACTTGTCTAATCTTGGAGGGACTTTTAACTGTTTCCGTGGCCGAACATTCACCAATTTTTTCATCAAGATAATTTTGCAACTAAAGGTGTTTTTGTCTTTTCTCATCCTTTACGGCTTCAATAAATCTTCCGAGCTTGAAATTATCCACTCAAAGTGATAAGTTAATCCCCTCTAGTTCTTGGACTCTATTTTGGAGCTCTTGGTTTTTGTCTTCCAATATCTTCATCTGCTTTCAAAATTCATTGCTTTATCTATTTTCATTATACAATTCCTCTGCCATTTTCTTCATGGTTAATAAATCTTGAAAAAATTTCAAATCTTGATAAAGATTTTCCAAGAAATAATCAAAATGCGACATTTTGAAGCAAATGGAATTATCATCTCCTTGCTTGAATTGGAGCTAGAATATGTACCCACTATGCCAAACAACCAATTTCACTGATACCAAATGATCTAAAAAATAAAGTGCTTAAAATTACAAAAAATCCACTTTAACTGAATTTAAGGGTTTGAGAAATTAAGCTCCTAAATTACAACTTAAAACATGAAGAATATCACATAAAAATGTAACTTAATCGAAACATGAATAAAGTGAAGCATCAAGAGTGAGAAGATAATGGAGTTCACCCAACCAACTCTTGCACTAGTCTATGTCTTTGGATTCACCTCCAAAGTTTGAATCACTTTATTGTCTTCTTCAATAGAGGTTGAATGTATACAATGCTTTACAAAAAGGATTAACTCCAAAAACTCCCTTCTACTACCAAAGAGATTTCAAGGCCAACACAATGCATACATTTCTTCAATACCTCATAAAGATGTCTACTCTTAAGCTCTCAAGTCTCTTTAAACAAGACTCCCTCTCCAAAACTAACTCTCTAAAAGCTCTCTCAAACAAGCTCCCTTGCAAAGAGTACATAAGAGGGATTTATAGCTTTCAAATATCCCTAAACAAAGGAGAGGATATCTCCTTAGATCCCTATTCCAAGGAGAGAATAACTCTCCAAATCCATTAAAAGAGGATCTATGATATTTTTGAGGAAAAAATCTCTCAACTCCACCAAACTTGGACCTTATCCAAAGCTCAAGGGATATGAGGAAATCCCATGAGACTCTCAACTCCAACTTGAATTTAGAAATTGATTTTTGAGGAAGATTCTCTCATAAATAAATTTCTATTTTACAATTTAAAAATGAATAATACATGAGAATATTCGCATGATGAAGCTCAAACACTTTACATAGAAAATTAAAATACTCATGACTTAGGCTTCAATGAACTTTTCCTTTGGCATCGTAAATTTTGCAAAATTGTCTCAAGATCCTCCTTCGTTTCCCACTTTTGAAGATAGCTTCTTGTCTTCTAGGGAACATTTAAATGGCTATTCAATAATTTTTAAAATTAAATATAATCACCCAGATTAGATGCTAGGATTTTTGATGGATAATAACAATTTTCAAAAATAAATTGTAGCTTTTTTCCCTCTTTCATCCATTTGTCCCTAGCCATTAATTTTCCAATTTGTCCTTATTCATAAAATAAAACATAAAGATAACTTTATAACAACAACTATACATCAGTTATTATCAGTAAGATTATTGATAATTAAATATTTGTCTTTATTTCTAATGTAGAATACTAAATTCAAAATTTAAACTTATATACATATAATTCCAATGAAGTCTTTAAGTTGAGGGATATTACAAATATCGACGAACAATTCATTGAGGCGATCTTGTTGATGAATGGTGTTTACATAGTCAAATTATGGGACCTTGCATAAAAGAGATCAACCACTTGAGATATAAAGTGAATATACACCATTCCATAAGATATAACAAAGACACTTGAGATTAAGAGATCTGCCATGATTGAAGTAAATAGATTTGGCAAGAGTTGTTGAGGAGTAGCATCTTCCATAGCATTGGAGAGAGAAACTTCAATGAAATTAATGTTTTAAAACATGCAAGGAAAAACCTTGTTCGAAATATTTGTAGTTGCAATCATTAATTCAATTTCATTGCAAGATTGGATAGGAACCATTGGATTGAATCTTGAGCAACCGTGAATATGGGTTTCGTTTGGTAAAAATAAGACCTGGAATCGAATTCTTCCCCTATTTTTTAGGGGTAGGCAAGTGTTGGGAAACTTGTTTAGATTTGAAGTAGAATGTGACAGCCTCACCCAATGTTGAATTGCATTGAATGAATCTTCCATTTCCATGATTGCAAACAAAGGGATCCTTGAAATATAAATTCAATTGCACCCTATTAAATTTCAATTGTTTGCAATAGACATTTGCAACTGTGTTAACCTATAGGTGGATGTGACCATTGTTTATCTTGGAGGATAAAATTATATATGAGCCCAGAATGAAAAGTAGTTTATAATGGTACATTTAGCAAATAGAGCACCTACATAAAGGAAACTGATAAAGTATAGCTTTGCAGGAAAATTGGATTTTCCTACCATCAAAAGGTATTTTTTTTAATTTCTTATGCATGTGTTTAGAATATGTATGTATTGGGTATATGTCGAGAATATGTATGCATTTCCTAATCTAATTAGGACTTGAAATATTTTTGTGTGTAGGAAGAGTGATTCCTAGTAAGAAGAGTTATTGAACATGCGTATGTATTTAATGTTGAAAATGCAGCAAGAAAATCTAGTTTTGACTTTGCCCTGGTCAAACTAGATTAAAATCTGAATTCCTATTTCAATAGAAAGCTTGGAGGTAGTTAACTAAGGTGACATGGATCTTTTCACTTAGTTAACTTATTAAATTCAAGTTGGAGACACTTGAGTTCAATTCTACATGATTGATCACTAATTTGTAGCAATCCACTTCAATTAATTTGAGCTATTGTCAGTTTAACTAGTTCTAACTGTCAGAAGAACTAGTGGAGGTCAAGTTGTGGATGTGTAACTTTAACCACATTTAGTGATCAACCAGTTAACTAATTAATCAACCCAAAATAATTGTTGCATGTAGATAATTCGAGTTACCTAATTGAGATTGGAGTTAAAGGGAAGTGTACTATCAATTGTAAACTATTCCAAGTTGTACAGGTGGTGCATGTAGTCAGAGGATTGGCCTATGGTAATTGTGCAATTCCTTGGTGTGAAATTCCTAAATAATAGGTGAAATCTCCAAAGGGAACAACACAAGGAAATAGGAGCTTGGAGGCTTCGCTAAGTGTTGGGTCAAGTTCAGTCAGTCAAGTAGAGGGATAAACTATACTAGTACGGGATGTGCTCAGGCTTGAGAAAGCATTTTATTTCTTCTCTATTCTCTTATTAATGTAATACACATAGATATAGTAAGGGGTTTTGAGCAGTTTCTTTCACCTATATAAATATCTGTGTATGTGTGATGTTTCCTTTTGCATGTCAATGATTCTTGTTTTAGATGGTGAATTAACTTCCACATATCATTAGAGTAGTGATTTAGTAAAAATCATGAGAATTTTTTAATATACACATTAATTTCTACATGTTATCAACGCTAGAATCATTATAGAGAAACTATTTCGAAGTTTTTATTGCATGAGGTTCGAGGTTGCAGATCAAGTTGCAAGTTTTCTTCGGGACTGAGAAGATGTCTTTCAATGGACTAAGGCTCAAGTATTCCCTCGAGCGCAGCTTGAATTATGTTGCATGGAAGGACCGAATGGAGGCAATACTGGAGGATAATGGGTTGAAGGAATTCATTGATAATGATATCCTGAAACCAGTAGTAGCTGATGCTCAAAATCTAATAGATTGGAAGAAGTTTGTTGCCAAGGTGAGGAGGATCATATTGGAGGGAGTATGAGACCATATTGTCTCCAATATCCATAGGAAAGAGACTCTATATGCAATGTGGAAAGCTATGACATATTTTTTCTAGAACAGTAGTGACCATAGGAAATTGGCACTCAAGGACAAGCTTTGAAATATCAAGATGCAAAGGAATGAGACCATTCAACAATACCTAAGTAGGTTCACAAATTTTCAAGATGAACTTGGTCAAGTTGGTGTTACTATAGTAGAGGATGATTTGGTGAGCCTAGACCTTCTAGGCCTTCCCAAGAGCTGGCACAACTACCAAGATTCAATGAATGGGAGGGAGAAGTTATTGAATTGGGAACGCATGTAGTCCAATTTGGTACAAGAGAAGATAAGGTAGAGTGCCAGAGATAGGACCTTATCCAAGGGTGAGGATGAGGAGAACTATGCCTTGGATGGAAAGGAAAAGAAAGGGAAAGGGAAGAAATCTCAATCCAAATAAGATTCGAGTCAAGGGGGAAAGAAGAAAGACTTGTCCAAAATCAAGTGCTTTCATTGTCACGAATTTATGCACTATGCAATGAAGTGTCCACACAAGAAGGAAAGAAAGAAGACCGCAAGAGGAGAAGTGGGTGAAGCCTTGGCTTCACAGTTCAAACTTGATTTTACCCTCATTACATGCATGGCAAGCACAGTGATGGGTAGTGTGTGGTATCTCGACAATGGTGCCTCATTCCACATGATGGGAAACAAATAAATTTTCAGTGACTTGGAGGAGAAGGATCTCTAGATACATATCGATATGTGAGATGATGAAACATATAGCATGACCGGTATTGGTATAGTTAATTTTCAAAGGGAGTCGGGCTCCCCTCTGAGGATCAAGGATGTGATGTTTGTACTGGTCTAAAGAAGAATCTATTTTTTGTAGCTGCGTTGGAGGATCGTGGCTACAATGTGATATTCAACAAAGGGAAGGATTTCCTAGGACATATCGCCATGGGAAAAGTGAATCAAATTGGTGTTCGAGTGCAGAACCTCTACAAATTAGATTGGGAAGATTATGAAACATTGAGCACAAAAGTAGAGAAGGTGCAGAGTTGAGATGTCGACGAACTATGGCATAAAAGAATTGGTAATTTTCATCATGGTGCTTTGAAGATCATGCAGAATATTGCTATATGCCTCCCCAAAGGAGCACTAGAGCAGTGGGATACTTGCAAAGGGTGTAAATTTGGGAAGTGCACAAAATCCAGCTTCAATGATCGGGACAAGAGGGCGCATGAAATCCTTGAAATGATCCACTTTAATGTCTATGAGCCTTTCTCGATAGCCTCCACTGCCAAGGATAGGTATTATGTTATATTTGTCTAAGATGATTTCTCACAAAAGTGATGGATCTACTTCATGCAGAAGAAAGTCCATACATTCTCGAACTTTGTTGAGTTTAAAGCACTTGTTGAGAAAGATACTGGCAGGAAATTGAAGACTCTCAGGAGCAATAACGGTGGTGAGTACATGTCGAATGAGTTTAAAAATTTATGTGCAAAGGAATGCATTTGAAACGAGTTGACAACACCTCATAACCCACAACAGAATGGGGTGGCTAAGAGGAAGAATAGAAGTATTGTGGGAGCAACATGGGCGATGTTGCATAACCAAATCCTACCTCTACACTTGTGGGTTGAAGCATGCAACACAACAGTCTATTTGTAGAAAAGGAGTCCCCATAGGATTCTTGGCATGAGTAGACCAAAGGAATCATTTTCAAGGAAGAAAGTAGATGTGCCACACTTCAGGATCTTTGGATCATCATTTTACTTTCATGTTTCAAAGGAAGCAAGGAAAAAGCTAGAGCCGACAATAGAGTTGGGCATATTTATGGGGTACACAAACACACCTCACAACTATCATATGTACTTTCAAACTCTCAAGATGACAGTGGTTAGGAGGGATGTGAAATTTGATGAGGAGAAGGCAATGAGGTGTTCTCATGAGAGGGAGCTTTAGTTGCAGCCTAAACATGAGATTTTGGCTCCAAAGGAAGAACCTTAGGAAGTTGTGGACCAGCCACAAGCAGAGGAGCAGAGAGTGGAGACATCCACTCAAGCAGAGACATCCAAAGAAGGAAGGAAGTGAACCAAGGAAACTAAAAGATTATTGGAGGATGCTAGAGAGAATGTGGGGGCACCCACATCAAAGCGCAAGAAGAGGAGGTCACAAGATCAATACATTGGTTACATGGCTCTGATGAGTGGGATGTTAGAGACAGATCCATCCTCATTCGAGGAAGTTGTAGAGAAACCAATATGGGTTGATGCTATGGTATAGGAATATTTCCATTGTCAGAAACATTGTTTGGGAAGTGGTCCCAAGACCAACAGACAAATCAATTGTTGGATCGAGATGGCTTTAAATGGTAAAGCATGCAACAAATGAGAACATAGAGAAACACAAGGCTATATTTATGGCCAAGGGGTTCTATCAAGTGGAGGGAATTGACTATGAGGAGACCTTTTCCCCAATAGAAAGGTACTCATCCATCAAGTCCATTATAGCACTATCAACGTAGATGGGGTGGACTATCCACCAGATGGATGTGAAGGCAACATTCCTTAATGGATTTATTGAGGAGGAGGTGTATATCAAGAAGCCAGAGGGGTTTGATACCTTTGACAGAGACACATAAGTGTAGACTCAAGCAATCCCTGTATGGACTGAAGCAAGCACCTCGTTCTTGGTATACCAAGATCGATAACTATATCACCAATTTGGGCTTCAACAAAAGTGAAGAAGATGCAAAACTTTATCACATTGTAGCTAAAGGTAAATTATTGATTATTATTTTATATGTCAATGACTTGATCCTTATTGGTGATGAGAAACTACTCAGATCTTGCAAGGAGGACCTTGCAAGAGAGTTCAAGATGAAGGAAATGGGACTCATGCACTACTTCCTTGGTTTGGAAGTATGTAAAGGAGATGGTGAAATGTTTTTCTCTCAGGGAAAGTATGTCAACGATATACTTCAGAGGTTCCACATGGATAGGTGAAAACCCATGGAGAATCCTCTAGTAGGAAACTAGAGGAAAGAGGATGCTACTTCAGGTGAAGTAGTGGAGGTTACCATTTACAGGTAGCTTGTGGGTTCACTTATGTATTTGGTGAAAACATGAGCGGAAATGTGTTATGAAGTTAACCAACTTAGTCAAGCAATGGTTAAGCCAACCAAACTGTATTAGAAGGTAGCAAAGCATGTGTTGAGATACCTCAGAGGCACTACTTAGTTTGGTTTTTGGTATAGAAATATAGAGCGAGTAACACTGCAAGGCTTCACAGATGCATATTGGGTGGGGATTCCATCAGATAGGAAGAGCACTTCAGTAGGAATCTTCAGTGTTGAGCCAACAACAATTTCTTAGTACAACAGGAAGCATAGATATGTGGCACTCAGCTCAGCAGAAGTACAATACATGGCTACAAGTCAAGAAGCATGTAAGGCTATCTGGATGAGAAAGATTCTTGTAGGGTTATTTATTGAGAAGATGGATCCTACAATGATTTACTGTGAAAATCATATTTGTATCAAACTCTCTGAGAATCCAATATTTCATTATTGATCTAAGCATATTGACATCTGGTATCACCATCTACGAGATTGTGTGTAGAGGCGGATTATGTTGATGCAGTACATTTCGACAGAGGAACAAGATGAAAATATTTTGGCAAAGGCCTTCTCAAGAGGAAAGTTCGAGTTCCACAGAAGCATGATTGGGGTATTTCATAATACCTTTCTTGCTGAGAGGGGGTGTTGAAAATGCAACAAGAAAATCTAGTTTTGACTTTGCCTTGGTCAAACTAGATTAAAATTCGAATTCCTATTTCAACAGAATACTTGGAGGTATTTAACTGAGGTGACATGGATCTTGTCACTCAGTTAACTCAGTAAATTTGAGTTGGAGACACTTGAGTTCAATTCTACATTATTTATTACTAATTTAGCAATATGTTTCAGTTAATTTGAGTTATTGTCAGTTTAACAAGTTCTATCTGTTACAAGAACTAGTGGAGTTCAAGTTGTGGATGTGTAACTTCAACCACACTCAGTGATCAACCAGTTAATTGATATATCAACCAAAAATAATGGTTACATGCAGAGAATTTGAGTTACCCATTTGAGATTGGAGTTCAAGGGAAGTGTACTATCAGTTGTAAACTATTCCAAGTTGTACAGGTGGTGCATGCAGTTAAAGGATTGGCCTATGGTAATTGCACAATTCCTTGGTGTGAAATTCCTAAATAATAGGGGCAATTTCCCAAGGGAAAAATGCAAGGAAATAAGAGCTTGGAGGCTTGAAAAATTGGCTAAGTGTTGGGCCAGGTTCAGTCAGTCAAGCAAAGGGATTAACTATACTAGTACAGGGTGTGCTTAGGCTTGAGCAAGCATTGTATTTCTTTTCTATTCTCTGATTAATGCAATACAAATAGTAAGGGGTTTTGAGAAGTTGATTTTCCCTATATAAATATATGTGCATGTGTGATGTTTCCGTTTGCATGCTAATGATTCTTGTTTTATATGGTGAATTAACTTCCACAAATCAGTAGAGTAGCTTCAATTCTTCTGATTTAGTAAATTTCATGAGCAATTTTGAATGTACACATTAATTTCTACATGTATGTTAGGTCTGTATAATACTAGTGTAGCCCCCTTATTGTTATTGTTAGTGTACCCCCCTTATTTTTATTGTTGTGCCCCATAGAAGCCCACTGTTGTTATTGTTGTTCCCTTACATTATTTTGTTATATAGGCTCTGATTATGTTGTAACCCCTTAGACTCCTATATATACAAGGGAGGTCTTGTCATTTGTATCATCTTCATTTATGGAATGTAAAGGAGGTTCCCCCTCGAAGACAATAATTTTAAAGTCATTGATCTATCTATTTGTGAGCTGGTTGCATAACATTTGGTATCAGAGCTTTGGATTCTAGGGTTTTGCTGCTTCAAATAGGTCATCGTGGAATCTTCGCTATAACTTTTTTCTATGAAGATTCAAAAGTTGAAATTGCAACCATGTTAATTTGACATCTTGATGAAATTCATGTCGGAATTTCAGATCTTGGTTCGTTGTATTTTCTGCGATATGGTCCGAAGAAGTTATGGCTTTTTCATGCTCTAGAATTTAGTCTCAAACAAGTGACCTAGGGAAAATTTTCATAACTTTTGTTTTATACATCGAATTTGAATTCTGTAAGAAGTGGCCAAAAGTGCACAGAATTTAGTTTCTTATGTAGAAATTTCAAGGCCGAATATTGTTGGAAAAGTGACACGTGGCATCCCATACAACTTTGCTCTACTAAACTAGCCAATAATCAAGTCATCATGGGATATCTAGCATACCTATATATTGAAGAATCCAATATTGGTCTAACTTGTGGAATTGTAAAGAAGATTCATAGGGATACCACAAGAACAAATTTCATACCTCAAAAATTTTAAATTATGGAGATACAACAATTTCAATATCAAGCTCCAAAAAAGCAAGAGAAAGGTGTGTATTTTTTGAATTTTGTTTGAAAAATAAGTTTGAAGTGATTCAAAGGGAATATTGAAGCATAGATATAAGTATTTGGTTAAAAAATGCCTCCAAAACAAAATAATTATACACGATTAAGCCCTAAGAAATCTCAATTATGACGCATGAAGAAGAAGAATTGCAGCATGATATATCAAAATTACAGGACCAAGTGCAACAAATTTCACTCTCACAAAGAGCAACCAAAGATGACATGGATGGTTTAAAATCAAACATGGAAGGTTTTAAGGATGGCATGAAAGCTAAGATGGATGGTTTGAAATCAGACATGGAAGGTTTGAAGGAAGGTTTGACAAAGTTGTTGCAAGAAAGGCTTCTCGGTGGTGACAAGGTAATCCATGAAAATCATGATGAGGACAAAAGGAATATGAATTATTATTTTAGAGACTCCAATGTGGTGTTTAAGAACCACCACATTCCAAATATAAATATGAGGAAGTTTTATGGAAAGGATTCGGTAACCTAGATACTACAAATGGATTAATATTTTGATCTACATGATGTGCAACCCTCACAAAAGGTACGTATTGCATCCTTATATTTAGAACCCATTCAGTTTGTATGATATAGATATATTTGTTCTCGTAAACCACTTTTCACCTGGTCATATCACATTATGAAAATGCAAAGAGTAACACCTTCTTTATCCAATTGATAAATCTCAAATAAAAAGGGTTCAATGGCGGAGCACATTGAATACTTGCAAAAAGTGAATATTAGGGTAACTGATATTCCAAAGGAGCATAGGATTGATGTTTTCATAGGGACTTTAAAATATAACATCTAACAAGAGGTTCGCCTTTGGGAACTTGATTCATTGGAGAAGGCATTCAGGGTGGCAAGAAAAGTTAAAAGAAAAATTATGGCAACCAGGAATTCTACCATACACAACTATAAAGAGGGAAGTGTTGTTGCTCGTAGTCTTCCACAACCTACAAGGTTGACACAACAAAAATTGGAGGAAAAATGAGCAAAAGGGCTTTGTTACAGTTGTGATAGAAAATACACTAAAGGTCATAAGTGTGCTGAGAATAAATTATTCTACATAGATTGTGAAGAGGAGGAAGAAAAGGAAAATGAAACATAAAAAGAGGAGGATATACACTAGGAACCAACCTCCGAGAAAGAAGAAACGAATCTGCCCATATCTTGTAATGAATTTGCAGGAATTATCACTCAAACTCTTAAGATAGAAGGATATGTCAAGAAGAAAAAGGTAATAGTGTTGATTGATTCAGGTAGTACCCATAATTTTATTCATTGTAATATAGCCAAGGAATTGAATTGCTTCTTATAATATCTAGCACTAGAGTGTCAAATGATGGTTGCAAATGGAGGAACAATAAATTTCCCTGAAAAGTGCCATAATATCAAGCTAACCATGGAGGAATATTTATTGAATAGTCCAATTCTTTCCATTCCAATGGGCGGTGTTGATGTTGTACTAGGAGTCCAATGGTTTTGAGGAAGATAAATTTCAATTTTCAAGAACTTTTCTTGAAAAAATTGGGAAGGAAAGGAATTTGAATTAATGGGTATCATAGGGAATCCAGGAAGTATAATCATCTCTAATGTCATGAAAAAGCTTCTGAAGAAATAAAAATGGGTGTAATTGCACAATTGTGCTCACTATAGGTTCAAACATCGAAATCATCTATTTCTCTAGATCTCCAAAAAGTCTTGGACAATCATTCCAAGGTGTTTAAGACTCCTAAATGCCTACCACCTATTTGTGATCATGATCATGCTATTCATTTGATTCTAGGAAGTGTTCCTCCAAACATCAGGCCTTATAGATATCCTTATGCCCAAAAGTGTGAAATTGAACATATGGTTGCAGAAATGTTAGAGGTTGGTATAATTCAACCTAGTCAAAGTTATTTCTTTGTTCCAGTAGTATTGATGCACAAGAAGGATGGATCATGCCATATGTTTCTAAATTATAGGGAGCTCAAAAAGCTCACTATTAAAGATAAATTTCCCATTCCTATCATTGATGAAGTGTTGGATGAATTACATGGACAAATTTACTTCACCAAGTTGGATCTTCGTTCAAGATATCATAAAATTATAATGAAGACTGAAGACATTCTCAAAACAACATTCAGAACTCATGAGTGTCACTATGTGTTTTTGGTCATGCCTTTTGGCCTTACTAATGCACCTTCCACATTTCAAGGTTTGATGAATTCCATTTCAAACCCTTCCTTAGAAAAAAAAAATAGTATTTTTTGATGATATACTAATCTACAACAAGTCTTGGAAGGATCATGTTCAACATGTTGATAGGGTGCTCAAACTATTGGAGGAGAAACAATTATATGCAAAATCCTCCAAATTTTCTTTGGATTACAAGAGGTGGAATATTTGGGTCATATTGTATCTCATGAAGGTTTTAAGGTAGACCTTAACAAAATTAAAGTCATTAAGGAATGGAAAATCCCCACAACCATAAATCATCTTCGAGGATTTCTCGGGTTGGCAGGGTATTATCACAAGTTTGTTAATAATTATGGGAGAATAAAAGAACCTCTAACATCATTACTGAAGAAAAATGCATTTTATTGGACTCTAGAAGCAATGAAGGCCTTTGAACATCTTAAAGAGGCAATGTGCCAAGCACTAATCTTAGCTATGCTAGACTTCACAAATTTTTTTATTGTGAAAAATGATGCCTTGGGAAATGGAATTCGTGTTGTTTTAATGCAAGAAGGAATACCCATTGCTTTTGAAATTTTTCCAATCAAAGGAAATTATTTACACAAACATATTTATGAGAAGGAAATTTTGGAAATACTACATGCACTAAAGCAATGGCACCTTACCTAATGGGAAGACACTTCAAGGTAAAAACAGATCATGATAGTCTTAAATAATTTTTGGAATAGATATTATCTTCAGAAGAGAAAAAAAAATGGGTGACAAAGATGTTGGGTTATGACTTTGAAATCATATGCAAAAAAGGGAATCAAAATGTTGTTGCAGATGCACTCTCAAGAAATGATGATGATGTGGAAGGATTGTTTCGTGCCATTTCTATTATCCAACCTGAGTGGATAACTGAAGCAAGGGATGAATGGAAGAATGATGAAGAGGTGTGGTCACTCATTCAAAAGTTTCAGCAAGATCCCAGTACATCTGATACATTTAGCTGGAAAAATGATTCATTATGGTACAAATATCGCTTATATCTTTGTAAGAATTCCCAACTCAAACAAAAGATTCTTTTGGAATTGCACACCTCTCCCTTAGGAGGGCACTTAGGATTTTTAAAAACTTACCATAGGGTCAAGAAGGAATTCTTTTGGGATGGCCTTAAATCTGATATTCATAAGTTTGTGGCAGAATGTTTGGTTTGCCAACAAAATAAAGTTGAGACAATTAATACCCCGGGTCTGTTACAACCTTTAGCCATTCCAAGTTAGCGTTGGGAGGAGGTCTTAATGGATTTTATCACAAGTTTACCCAATTCTAAAGGAAAGAGTGTCATAATGGTGGTAGTTTATGGAGTTACCAAGTATGCACACTTTTTTGCATTATCTCATCCTTTTAAATCCACTACAGTTGCTACTGCATTTATAGAAACAATTCAAAAGCTTCATGGAAACCCAAAGATTATAGTAAGTGAAAAAGATCCCATATTCACTGGAATTTTTGGACAAAATTATTTTCTTGTCTTGGTACCCAATTAGCTCATAGATCATCTTATCATCCTCAATCTGATGGGAAAATTGAGATAGTGAAAAAAAGTTTGGAAGGATATCTTCGTTGCTTTATATCTGAAAAACAAACACAATGGGTCAAGTGGTTACCTCTAGCTGAATGGTGGTATAACACTTCCTTCCATACTGTAGAAAAAATTACCCCATTTATGGAACTTTATGGATATCATCCACCATCCATCACATCATATTTAAGAGAAAATTCGAAGGTTCAAGCAGTGTAAGATCACATCAAGCATCAACAACAAGTTTTCCAACTCTTAAAGGATAACCTCACTCTGGCACAAAATAGAATGAAACAACAGGAAGATCAACATCATAGTGAAAGAAATTTTGGTGTAGCTGACTAGATATTTTTACAGCTACAACCATACAAACAAATGTCTCTCAAGCAAGCTAAAAAGGATAATAAATTATCAGCCAAGTACTATTGTCCTTAAAAGGTGCTGCATAAGATTGGTACTATGGCATACAAATTGGACCTGCTTGCATCTTCTCGAGTACACCTAGGTTTCCATGTTTAATGCTTATAGAAGGTTAATAGTGATAAGCTTCCAGTTCAAAGAGTGTTTCCAGAACTTGACGAAGAAAGAAAAATCATATTTGAGCCTGAAGCAGTCACAAAAACAAGAACCTAACAGCTACAGAATCGATCAATTCCAGAGTATCTCATTAAGTGGAAGAACTTACTTGTTGAAGATTCCACATGGCAGGATGAGAATTTTATACAGAAGCATCTATAACTACTCAAGCATTGAGGACAACACTTTTTTTTTTAAGGAGAGGGGCATGTTAGGTCCATATAATACTAGTGTATCCCCCTTATTGTTATTGTTAGTGTATCCCCCTTAATGTTATTGTTGTGCCCATGTAGCCCGCATATTGTTATCGTTGTGCCCCATAGAAGCCCACTATTGTTATTGTTGTGCCCTTACATTAATATTGTTATGTAGGCTTGGATTATATTATGACCCCTTAAATTCGTATTTATATAAAGGAGTCATTGTCATTTGTAGCATCCAAGAATTGTTCATTTATGTAATGTAAATGAGGTTTCCCCCTCGAAGAGGATAATTTTTAATTCGTTGATCTATCTATTTGTGTGTTGGTTGCATAACAATGTAAGAGGAATTATACAGAAGTAGTGCTCAAATATTTTTGTAAAGAGTATAAATACATCTGAAGTAAGTAAAATTATGGAGTAATCTACTAGGAGTAAATTTAATGGGTCGTCTATTATGAAAGGAACACACTATGTTATTAATAGAATCGAATTGATATAGTTAGACTATATGAATCTCGAGGAGAAAATAATGAGTGTAATGACAACCTAGTAGGAGATGAAACAAGCATCTAAGTATTGTACCCAAACTAGTAAGTCCAATTGATATTACTGCAGATAAGTCAAACAACTATTCAATGATGAGTAAGGAAAAATGGACTAGAAAAACATTTAGATCTATTTAATAATTGTATGCAGATCATATTTTAAAGGATAATTTCTGTATACTAAACATCAAACCAATGCATTGGTTAATAGGTATTAAAAATCAGTTTTGGGTTATCTGAATGCGGAAATAGAAATCTAAGGGTGGATAGGTTAACAAAATATAAATATCTACTATATGGATAAACATGAATCCACTGCCAAATAAAATCTAGAACAAACCGAAAGGTTTCCCAGCTATGATGTATACAAACAATAGAATTATTTGAAGTATTCAAGTGTTATAGGTTAGCTGAGTTTTATTCGGTTGGAAAATTTAACTAGACATCGCATGTATGGGAAACCAAATTCATAGAACACTGAATGAATTCCTCTCAAGTTTTAAGCTTAAGGGCCAGATGAATATGACAATCTGTAATATAAATGAAAGTGTTATGGCGATTATCATAGATCCATGGGGATGAAATAATTATTAGTTAGACCCTATATGCATGGAAGTTATTACAATAATTGAGTTATACAAGTTATCTATGCTAACAATCCACACTCGAAGCAATTATTGAGAAATATCCATGTGACTAAAATATATGCAATAGAAATCTATATTTGGTATATTGAAAATAAAGTGGCAATATTTACAATAACATGTGAGAAAAATTGGATCATTTCGTTATTCGAAGTATAGAAATATAACAAGTTTCCATTAAATTTTATAACAATCCAATACATAGCATGAGGGGTTGGATCCTCCTGACCATCAATATTAAACAAAAGGACCATGAAGGGTCAGTCCTGAGGGAATGTTTAAAATAATTTCTTCAGTAATAATGTCAGTTACGGCATAGTGGTTAACCACTTTCAAATGCCCAATTTCACCAAAGGGCTACAATTAGAATACAAAAAAAGTGAGTATGACCAACATGAAGGTTCCAACCTATGAGGAGAAGAAACCCTCATTAAATTCTTGCGTGACATCTCTAGGCAATGCATATAACGAACATGTTACCAAGTGGAAATTTCCTATACCTAGAAAAAAGAACCCAGAAAAGTCATAAAATGTATTAAAAGGTTCAAAAACCATAGGATAGGCAGAGGAGGGTTTTGTATTAGGGGAAAATAATAACTTTTAGAGAAACTGCTCATATTAACTACAAAAAAACAGACATTTATGTTAAGGTTAACATTATAATAGAAAATTTTGGTGAATAGGGGTAGTAAGAACAAGAAAAGAATTTGAATCCTCTATGAATTACGGAAACCCTTTTGAAAAAGTTAAACTTCGATTAAAAATAATTACAAGAAGAAATCCCAACTCTGGCCAACGTCAGTCATTATAGTCATAATCTAAGTGAGAGACAACATGCATTCAGATAAAACCTGAAGAGGGTGAATTCCAAATGATAAATATCCATGAGGAGTTTCTATGGAGAAAAAAGGGGATTTCATCCTAATAAGAAGCAATGAAGAAGAAAAAAAAAAGAGTTCTTGTAGTAACTAGAGTGAAACACCTAAGAAAGAGGGTGATGCATCCTCACTATAATATACAAGGAAATCAATGGAGTGAGAAAATTTAAAATAAGAATAACATAACAAATTAAAAACCCAAAATTCGAAAGTAGGAATAAGTAACAAATATTTTACTTGAGAGTAAAATGTTGGATTGAAACCCTCAATCTACATTGAAAAACCAGAACTCCAAACCCAGTGCAGAGAATCCAAAACAAAATGGTCTACCAATGTTGAATCTCAATGTCCTGGCAATAGAGAAAAACAATACATGTTAGAAGTTGTCATAGTAAAAAAACAAAGAAAACAACATTAGAGAAAAAAAAACTTGTTAAACATAAGCTAAAAAAGGGGGCAATGGATTACCTCTTAAAAATAGTAAGATTAACCAAGCGGGGGAGAAAATTTTTGAGAAATTTTAAGAAAATCAAATACCTAAATTTCTCATAGTTGAGCGAACACCTATAACTTAACAAAGACATGGTTCGAAGCCTCTATAGAATGAAACCCTTGCGAATTTCATTGTGCCACTAAGAAACAAGTGTATCCATACACTATAATAAGTCCCCTATCAAATATAGCAACAAAGTTTCAAATGGGCCAAATTAATTAACGAGATAGAGAGAAGGATGACCTAACATATCTAAAGGAACCTATAGAAGATGTGTGAATATAGCGAACCATAATATAAGGACCTGAAACAACTTATCCACTCGTGCCATAAACCTGTAAAAGAAATAACAAGGTTCAAATCTACTGAAAAGCATTGAGAAAATGAAAATCAGGAAGTATATCGTAAATGATCTTTGAGGAAAGTTTTAATAGAGTTTTAATACTAATTAAAGGTTTGGTGTGAGATGAAAGCCTCTCAATGGATGCAAGTTGTATACAAAAGGTTAATTATACTTGGTGCATCATACGGAAAATGACTTGACAATTTGAAAAACCAAATCTCTGAGATAGAGTTAGGTGCCACTCCGTTAAGTCCAATGAACAAGACAAATGAATCGTTGCCTAATTCTTTTGGCAAGAGGTAAACCCTAAACAAAATACATTGTTAATTTCCCCGCGTTAAATCAATATTGTTATCCTCTACAATTTCCTAGGCTTAGGAGGAGATCGAAAGAGGTAACCTTGAACCACTTTCAGCTCAGTAGTGAGCCCTACTGAACCAGAGAGGGATCTCTCACAGTATTTATTGATTAATAGCTTTAAAGAACAAAGTTTTAGGCTAGATATGCATGCTTGTTTGTGTATTTATGAATTTAAGAATTTAGGGTTTGCTGGACTAGGGTTTAGAACAAGTAATTAGGTCTAGGCTTCAAGTATGCAAATACAAACATAAATAAGAGCTAGATATCAATGTGTTATGGTACAATTGAAGTGTTTGTCAAGGTAGTATAGATTAGAGAGTTTTGAAAAGACTAATGAGAATGTAAAGACATGAATTCATTAGCTTTATAAGAAGGGAAACACAACTATGAATTTCACATAAATAGAGCTTAATTTCTGCAAAGAAACTCATAGGAAGAACACAAATCATGTGAAGAGTGATGATTTATCCATTAAACTGATAGAAAGAAGAAACAAAAACCATAGACTCACTGAACTAGAGTTCCTAAAATATAGTTGCAACAACTCTTTTATTAGCTGAAGAAAACATAAGTGTACAAGCCTGGTCCACAAATTCCAACCCTTCTCTCTGAATGATAAAACATACATATAGACTCCCAGCAACCATTTCCCCACCTTTAGGGGTCGAATCCTAAGGTGGTGGGAAAGTTAGCAAAATTCTCTCAACAAACAGGAAGAAGTAAGAAGGTCCAACACAAACTCTTCTTTAAGACTTCAAATTGAGTTTTGCTACCTTTATGAGGCTTAAAATAGACACTAAAACAACATAGCATGCCTATTAACTTCACAATTACATCAACAAGTAATTATTACATCCACATTACATCATTAAAAACAAAACTAGTGAATTTATAATAAAAAGTCTCCTACAGGAAAATATAAACAGTGTTGTTTTTGCATAAGCGTAGCGCCGGCTTGCAGATAGTTTTTTGAAATATTATGGAGGTAAAATATGACAAGAAAGAGAACGGTCAACTATCATTTTGAGTCTAGTTTCCATATCAGGTCGAATTTTTGAAAATGTAGTAGGGGAAGGCCTCCAAAAATCGATTCTCCCGAGGTGACATGTCGAAAATAGTGGTAGAATGTGTGTTTTTCACCAATGGTAAATTTTAGGGGTGAATTTTAGCCCAAGGGAGAAATTTAAGGGGTTTTTCATTTTAGAGGGGTGAAATTTTTATAAAACATCCATTTCATATATTTAGCCCAACTTTTATTAAAAAATTAATTATTTTTTTCATTTTAGCCCAAAAAAAGGGGCAGATAAACTATGGAAAGACTCATTTGACCTGACTGGCCTAGTTTGGGAGTTTATATTCCATTACAATCGCCCAATTTTCTGCTTTGCAATGTTAAATTCGTTTGCAATCGCCCATTTTTGGGAGGTTGTATTTGGTCCCAATAGATAAAAATATAAATAAAGTGGAGGTATGGTAAATAAATAAAACCTCTTTTTATACTTACTCCAAAGGTATGGTAAATAAATAAAAATATAAATAAACTAGAGGTATGGTAAATAAATAAAACCTCTTTTTATATTTAGTCCATAACCCTCTTTCTATTGAGAAGGATCAAAAAAGAGGTTTTATTTAAGTGAATCTTATGGGCCAAATGCCATATTTATAAAAGAGGTATGGTAAATTAATAAAAATATAAATAAACGAGAGGTATTGTAAATAAATAAAACATTTTTTTTTTTTACTCCATAAGTAACCTTATATTTACGAACACCCAACGGTGTAAATAAATATAAATATAAATAAAGTGAAGGTATGGTAAATAAATAAAACCTCTTTTTATACTTACTCCAAAGGTATGGTAAATAAATAAAAATATAAATAAACTAGAGGTATGGTAAATAAATAAAACCTCTTTTTATATTTAGTCCATAACCCTCTTTCTATTTAAGAAGACTCAAAAAAGAGGTTTTATTTAAGTGAATCATATGGGTCAAATACCATATTTATAAAAGAGGTATGGTAAATTAATAAAAATATAAATAAACGAGAGGTATGGTAAATAAATAAAACATTTTTTTATATTTACTCCATAAGTCACCTTATATTTACGAACACTCAAAAAATGCATTATATTTAGGTGAAGCCTATGGGCCAAATACCATGGGCCAAATTATTATTAATATCATGCAAAAAAAACATTATTAACCCTAATATTAGTATTAATAAAAATAAAGATGGCACATGGTATTCACGTGGAATGTAGCATATTTAAAGGGGGAATTAAAACAGCATAGATTCATCTTTACTCTGGATCTACTAAGCGCAGAGAGGGATCAAATCATGATATGAAAACTAGCATAGAGTGAAAAAATATTTGAATGTGACATCCCCAAAAAACCGTAATTATTTTTATTTTATTGCAGTAAAAGAAAAACTAGATATTATGGATCCATCTTTACTCTGGATCTACTAACCGCAGAGAGGGATCAAATATCGTGATATTCAAACTAGCATAGAGTGAAAAAATATTTGAATGTGATGTCCCCAGAAAACCGTAATTGTTTTTATTTTAACGCAGTAAAAACAAAACTGGATATTATGGTTACTGTTTGAATTAAGTATTTAATTTGATAATTATAAAGAAAACTATTTTTGGAGTGTTAACACATCTTGTAACTTTTCATATAAATAAAGTTAGGGTACGCAGTTGCCTAACCCTAACTACCTCCCTGCTTATGAATTCTCCAAGGAAAGAACTCAAGAGGGTAGAGAGGAAACCTGAGAGTAACAAAGGAGAAAAGGGATAGGATCCATGATGAAAGGTCAGGCGGGAAAGAAGCTAAGTCTGGTGGTGACCAGATAGTTGTGGTACTGTGTGTGAAGCCTTGTAAGAAGATATTGATCTTGTAGTTGTGGTAAGGTGTGTGAAGCCTTGTAAGAAGATATTGATCTTGTAAGAAATCTCGAGGGGAGACTTGGACCTGAAAGCAAGTCTCAAGGTTTGGAGGATTGGAATCTATTAAATTACAGAGGTTATTTCTACAGTTGGATTTTTCCTTTATTTCCTGATCTCAAGTAAGTTAACAACTTGGAGAAACTTTATTAAATATGAAATGATAGAGTAAATGCTCAGTTCTGGAAAAATACTGTTGCTAAAGAAAAACCTGGAAATTTAAAATGTTGTACAGTCATATCTTGAATTAGCAGAGTAGTTATTTCCATAAAATATAGAAAGAGAATTTTTCTAGTTCAGATATAAATTAAGAATGTAGTACAAACTTAGAAAAAACTTACTTAGAAAGGAAAGAAATTTACTAAGTAAAAACTAGAATTATTGAGAGAATCTGGGCATATCGTTTTGACAAGAAAGCAGTATGTAATATTTTCCTTCATATAACTAAAACCACATATTAAACCTAGAGGAAAACCTGGGCCGAGGCCTGTTCCATTGCCATCTTTGAGAACTATATATATATATATATATATATATATATATATATATATATATATATATATATATATATATATATATATATATATGTTATACTGAAAACATATAGCAATGCAGTACAATATAGCATCAAGAAACTCAAGAAGTATTGTATTACAAAGAGGGCCAACAAATAATCCGAAAAGACAACCTAGACCCACAGGACCTGATATGTCCATAGGCCATGGTAAGGCTCCTAGATACCAAGTCTTCATTCCCGCAAGCAATAAGCTTAATTACGCATCAAGTATTTAAACAGAGAAATTTCGAATTGAAAGCTTTCAAACCTAGACAAGCGAATTCGGAAAGACTGGAAAACGACATAACCAGAAAGGAATAAGTCGTTGAAAGACCATACATACAAAACAGAGCTTGAATATTGCTCAAATAATAAAATAATACCTAGAAATAGAGAGATGCGAGAGGTACAGGAGTTTCCTGTAAAACACGAGTATTAACTAGTTTTAAACTAATCATTCATTGGTATTTTATAACGAGTCGAGCTAGCCATAAGAGACATAATTGTAAGCATTCAATATTAATGGAAGAAGTTCCAGAGTAAATGAAATAATTAAACAAGTGCTTGATGAAAATTCCAAAGTAAATAAGACAAATAATTCGAGCACTTTCAATAATACTAGGGACCTTCCAGTTTGATCCCCAAGGGATTTGCTGGATAAACCCCGAAGTCTAGAACAGTCACCCGAAGGGTCGACAAGGTTTTCCTTTGACCCAAAAAAATATACATTCAGCATAAATACAAAATTACAGTAGCAAGTATTCAGGAGTAGAGCCCCTTTTGCTCAAATAATAAATATACATCCGAAGTACCAAAATCAACACCATAGAAATCTAGAAACCCTTCTGAGGGAATTCATCTAAGGGCAAGCCTATATGCCTCTCTACCCGGCCAATAGATGTCGCAAGAAAAAACATTGAACATACCCATGAACCCATTGAAGACCTGAGTGTGTAGGCCATAGAAAATCGGAGGAAACCACCTAAGATATCCTTTGAAATGCCAAGACCTCACCTGAAGAACCTACACACTCCAATACCAAGTAATCAATCAGGAGGTATCATTACAACCGCGAATAAGGTAGCTCAATAAAGTCGCAAGAAAGATTAAGAGATTACCTAAAAGGGACGCATATGGGTGGTGGCTCCACCTATTTAGAGGCCTTCACAGAAGCCAAACCATATTCTTCATAGCTCAAACCACTCAGGGATGAAACCCTGGTATCATAACCGAAAAACCAAAGAGTTGAAGACTGAAACAATAAAAATGAAACAAGACCTCCGTAAATTCCAAATGAAGTATTCAAAAGAGTTGTCGTTCGTTGGATTAGTGCTATGGTCAAACCACCGTTGATGCAATGAGGAGAACGAGGCAGGAGGGACAGCTGGAGGGCGAACGACGAAGGAGTCGAGGCCTACTCCCACCACATCTCGTGGCAGAGCAGAATGACATTATTAAATCCGTATTAAGCGTATAAAATCTATGTGTATAGTAAATCAATAATACTGAGACTTAATTGTAAATGCATTTAAATATATGCAATATATTGTATAACGGTAAATCTGCCTTGTAATTAATGCATGATTGATAGTATGTTCAATGGGTAAGTGCCTTTACAATCGTCATATAAGAACTATGGTAATATGTAACAAATTTTTTTTACTATGATTTATGTTAAAGTACATGGAGATGTGACAAGTGGTATTAGAGCCAAGGTTACCAAACTGAGGCCTTTGGAAAACTAATGACTGATAGTGTTGTGTATACTCAGCAAAAGAAGCAGGAGCAGCTACCATGAGAAGGACAGATAGCGCTCCCCACAAAAACATAACAAGCTTAGGACCTGCAACTTTCCCGGAGACCAACCCAGAAGTATGGGTGCAGTTGGGAGAAGAACCCCGTAGTGCCAATCCTACAATATTGGAGACTGTGCAAGAATTAAAAAGCGAGATGTCCTGATTGCGAGCTGACAATGAAAGGTTAATGTTAGAATATGAGAAGATTATGAAAAGTTTGTAAGATAAGAAAAATTAGCGTCAGCCGATTCCTAGCCCAGAACACGGGCACATGTCTGGAGAGCAAGAATATCGAACAGAGTATGTGGAAACAGAAGGAGGGGAAGAAAATCAAGAGGAAAAGTCAGATAACGCCTCAGAGCATAAAATGAAAAAGAGGCAAAGGACAGAGCTACAAGGAGAATTCCGGAAAATAAAGCCACCCCTCTTTGATGGTGAATAAGAAGAGGTAGTTGAAGCCTGGCTCATTAATATGAATAAATACTTTCAGCTATATGAATATGATCACAATTTAAAGGCTTGCTTGGCCATTTTCCAGCTGCAAGGGAAAGCCACCCTATGGTGGGAAGAGGTAAAGATCGTATGAGGGGTGAACGAACAAAGCATAACATGGGAAAAGTTTCAAAGATATTTTAAAGAGAGATATTTAACTGAACGGTTCTACGACGAAAAAGAAAAAGAGTTTCACGACCTATGATTGGGACAGCTAACAATGGATGATTTCATTACGAAATTTACCTCCTTACTTCGGTATGTTCCTTACATACGAGAAGAGAAGGAAAAAGTGCAGCAATTTATCAATAGTTTATTGTTGTTCATGAAAGAACGTATTGAGTTCGACAACTTGAAAACAATGGATGAGGTCATACGGAAGGCTCGGATATGTTATCAGCAAAGTAAACAGAAAGGAGAAGTGATGGGAAAGAAATGGATTGATAAAAAGGGAAATAAGTTTTCTGTTGGTAATAAAGGGAACAAGAGAAATATCAATAGAGGACCTCCCAGAGGTCAGATAAATAGAAATCTGCAGAAAAATCAGTCCAGATTTTGACCTCCCAATGAACCCAAATCCAATGAGCAATCAGGGAGAACTGAAGTTGAAACAGCAGCAAGATCCCCAGTACAATGCTAGGGATGTGGAGGGCCTCATTACATTAAGAGTTGTCCTAACCGCAAGGGCACTAAATAGATTTCACAGATTGAGGAGGCATCCACAGTAGAAGATGTAGCCAGGAGTATTGCGAAGATCAATGCTGCCCTTGAGGATCATCAGGCAGAATACTAGCCAACTATGGTGGAATTCGAAGGTAAAATATGTGATCATGCTATATCTGTTTTAATTCACCCAGGAGCTACATTAAGTTATGTTAGTCCTAAAATAGTTGATCAGTGTGGTTTACAAGCTGCCAAGTTCAAAAATCCTTGGTTAGTACAGCTAGCAACAGGGGCAAAGAGATGTGTGTTAGCCAAGGTCAACAATTGTCCCTTAGAAATAGCAGGTTAGCCTTTAGTGGCAGATTTAAACATATTACCCAGAGGGTCATATGATGTTCTGATAGGCATGGACTAGCTAGAGAAACATTGGTCCCTTATAAACTGTAAAACAAAATCTATCTGCTATATGGATGAGCAGGGAAACAAACAGGAAATTCAACTCATCTTGAGAACACTAAAATTATGACCAATAACTGCCTCTCAACTAGCAAAGTGCATCAGAAAAGGATGCCAGATTTACGCGATTCAAGTGGGATATGCCAACTCAAAAGATAAGTCTGTTTCCTTGGAAAGTATCCTTGTGATACAGAATTTTCCAGATGTATTTCCTAAAGAAATTCCAGGGCTACCTCCAAAAAGAGACATAGATTTCACCATTTAACTAATACCAGGAGTAGCCCCGGTGTCTCGAGCTCCTTATCGTATGAGTATACCAGAACTGACAAAATTAAAAATGCAATTACAGGAGTTGTTGGATAAAAATTATATTCATCCAAGTGTCTCGCCTTGGGGAGCCCCCATACTGTTTGTCAAAAAGAAGGACGGGACCCTACGGATGTGTATGGATTATCATCAACTAAATAAGCTGACCATTAAGAACAAGTACCCTTTACCTCGCATAGACGAACTATTTGATCAAGTGAAGGGTGCAATGGTGTTTTCAAAGATTGATCTACGGTCAGGATACCATCAGATCAAAATCAAGGAGGAAGACATAGCTAAAACGGCCTTTAGGACCCGCTATGGACATTACAAGTTCATGGTGTTACCCTTTGGGCTGACCAATGCCCCCGCAACTTTTATGTGTCTAATGAACAGTATATTTCATCAATACTTAGATAAATTTGTATTAATATTTATTGATGATATACTGATTTATTCCAAAAATGTTGAGGAACATAAAGAGCACTCAGGATAGTGCTGCAGACTCTCAGGGAACACCAATTGTATGCAAAATTTAGCAAGTGTGATTTCTTTAAAGAGAAGATTCAGTATTTAGGCCACATCATTACCAAAGATGGAATCGTTGTAGACCTAGAAAAGATAAAGACCATAATGGAATGGCCAGTACCAAAAGACGTGGCGGATATAAGATCTTTTATGGGACTGGCAGGGTATTACAGACGATTTGTTGAAGGATTCTCTAAGGTGGCCTATCCTATTACCTCCCTACAGAAGAAGGGAAAAATATTTAAATGGACAGCCGAATGCCAGCAGAGCTTTGAACAGCTCAAGCATTTACTTACCACTGCACCAATTTTAAGCATAGCATATCCAAGTAAGGACTATGTGGTGTGTACAAATGCTATCAAGGAATGGGGAGGTGGTTCTTTAATTCAAGAAGGAAGCGTAATCGCCTATGAATCTAGGAAGATGAAGGAGCATGAACAGAAATACTCAGCTTATGACTTAGAATTGACAATCGTTATTCATGCATGAAAAATTTGGCAGCACTATTTGATGGGTAAGAAATTCATTCTAATGACTGACCATCACAGCTTGACTAATTATTTTAAGCAGCCCACTTTGAATGCCAAGAAAGCCATGTGGGTAGACTTTTTAATCAGATTTGATTTTGAAATCAAACACTTGAAAGGAAAGGAGAACCGGGTAGTTGATGCCTTGAGTCGAAAGGTACATTGTCTTTACGAAATTTCTTACAGTGAGGTGCGAACCACCTTCAATGAACTAATTAAAGAAGCAGCTAAGCGGGATCCAGAATACCAGTTTTTAGGACAACAAGCTCAAATTACAAACAACCATGAACATCAGTTAGGATATGAAATGAATCCTGCAGGTATGTTGATTTATAAGAAGAGATTATATGTGCCTAACCAAAACAACATTAAGGATTTGATTTTAGATGAATATCATAAGAGTCCCTATGCAGGACACCCAGGATACCAAAAATTAATTACTACACTCCGCAAGGAATACTACTAGCCGGGTATGAAAAAGAATGTAGCAGAATATTTGACTCGCTGCCTGGAATGTCAACAAGTAAAAACAGAACACCAACATCCTGCTGGATTACTGCATCCATTACCAATTCCGAAATGGAAATGGGAGACCATCTCCCTCGACTTCATCATGGGATTACCCAAATCTAAAAAGAAAAATGATTCAATAATGGTGGTAGTGGACAAATTAAGCAAATAAACTCATTTCATACCAGTACAATCCACATACAGGGCAGTACAGATTGCCAACATATTCATGCAGAATATTTTCAGATTACATGGGCTACCAAAGACTATAATTTCTTATCGTGATGTAAAATTTACATCAGCCTTCTGGAAAGCTCTGTTTGAAGGGTTAGGTACATAGTTAAACTTCAGCACCGCCTATCACCCTTAGATAGATAGGCAGACAGAGTGGGTAAATCAAGTGGTAGAGGACATGCTACGAACTTATGTGATGCAGCAACCCTCAAAATGGGAAGATTACTTACATCTGGTCGAATTTTCTTACAACGGCTATCATACCTCCTTACAAATGAGCCCGTTTGAAGTTTTGTACGGACGTAAGTGTTGCACACCATCCAATTGGGGAGGACCCTAGGAGAAGTTGACGTTGGGACCCGAAATGTTAAAGGAAATGGAAGAAATGGTTAAGAAGGTTCATTCCAATTTAAGGGCCACTCAAGATCGACAAAATAACTTCGCCAATCGAGAAAGGAATTTCAGAGAATTCCAAGTAAGGGATCATGTGTATGGGGGTACGCGCTAAAAGGAGTACCTTACAATGGAGCGGGTGTGCTAAATTAGCACCTCGATTTTATGGTTTGTTTCAAATTTTGGCACGGGTGCGGCCAGTGGCATACCAACTAGCCTTGCCCAGCCATATTCGAGTGCACAATGTTTTCCATGTATCCGTACTAAAAAGATATGTTTATGATCCTAAACATATAATCAGTTGGCAAGATATATAGGTAAAAGAATTTTCTCTAAGCAAGTCAAATAAGAAATTAATGATAATAAAAACTGACTAAAATTTTCTTCTTATGTAGGTTGAACCTCTGGTTATACTCGATCGGAGAGAAGTAATGTTGTGGAAACGAGTTATCACCCAGGTTAAAGTGCAATGGAAGCACTATGGGCTGGATGAGGCCACCTGGGAGGATGAGCAACTCATGAAGGAAGCCTTTCCGAGTTTGTTTTCAATAGAAAAACATCGAGACGATGTTTGATTTCAGGGGGGGAGATGTGATGTCCCCAGAAAACTATAATTATTTTTATTTTACCGCAGTAAAAACAAAACTAGATATTATGGTTATTGTTTGAATTAAGTATTTAATTTGATAATTATGAAGAAAACTATTTTTGAAGTGTTAACAAATCTTGTAACTTTTCATATCAATAAAGTTAGGGTAGGCAGTTTCCTAACCCTAACTACCTCCCTGATTATGAATTCTCCAAGGAAAGGACTCAAGAGGGTAGAGAGGAAACCTGAGAGTAACAGAGGAGAAAAGGGAGAGGATTCGTGCTGAAAGGTCAGGCAAGAAAGAGGCTAAGTTTGGTGGTGACCAGATAGTTGTGGCACTGTGTGTGAAGCCTTGCAAGAAGATATCGATCTTGTAAGCAAGCTCGGGGGGAGACTTGGACCTAAAAGCAAGTCTCAAGGTTGGGAGGATTGGAATCTATTAAATTACAGAGGTGATTTCTACAATTGGATTCTTCGAACTTTATTTGTTGATCTCAGGTAATTAAACAACTTGGAGAAACTTTATTAAATATGAAATGATAGAGTAAATGCTCATTTCTGGAAAAATATTGTTGCTAAAGAAAAAATTGGAAATTTAAAATGATGTACAACCATATCCTGAATTAGGAGAGTAGCTATTTCCATAAACTATTGAAAGAAAAATTTTCTAGTTCAGATATAAATTAAGAATGTAGTACAAACTTAGAAAAAACTTACTTAGAAAGGAAAGAAATTTACTAAGTAAAAACCAGAATTCTTGAGATAATCTGGGCATATCTTTTTGACAAGAAAGCAGTATGTAATATTTTCCTTGATATAACTAAAACCACATATTAAACCTAGAGGAAACCCTGGGCTGAGGCCTGTTCCATTGCCATCTTTGAGAGCTATATATATATATATATATATATATATATATATATATATATATATATATATATATATATATATGTGTGTGTGTGTGTGTGTTATACTACTATTAGGAAGTCCGAAAACATATAGTGATGCAGTACAGTATAGCATCAAGAAACTCAAGAAGTATCGTATTACAGAGAGGGCCAACAAATAATCTAGAAAGGAAACCCAGACCCATAGGACCTGATATGTCCATAGGCCAGGGTAAGGCTCCCAGATACCAAGTCTTCATTCTCGCAAGTAATAAGCCTAATTACGCATAAAGTATTTAATCATAGAAATTGTGAATTGAAATCTTTCAAACCCAGACAAGCAAATTTGAAAAGACTCGAAAACGACATAACCAGAAAGGAATAAGTCGTTGAAAGACCATACATACAAAACAGAGCCCGAATATTGCTCAAATAATAAAAGAATACCTAGAAACAGAGAGATGCGAGAGCTACAGGAATTTCCTGTCAAACATGAGTATTAACCAATTTTAAACTAGTCATTCATTGGTATTTTATAACGAGCCAGGCTAGCCATAAGAGATATCATTGAAAGCATTCAATATTAATGGAAGAAGTTCCTAAGTAAATGAAATAATTAAACAAGCACTAGATGAAAATTCCAGAGAAAATAAGACAAATAATTCAAGCACTATCAATAATACTAGGGACCTTCTAGTTTGATCCCCAACGGGTTTGCTGGATAAACCCCGAAGTCTGGGACTGTCACCCGAAGGGTTGACATGAGTTTCCTTTGCACCAAAAGAATACACATTCAGCATAAATACAAAATTACAGCTGCAAGTATTCAGGAGTAGAGCCCCTTTTGCTCAGATAATAAATATACATTTGAAGTACCAAAATCAACACCGTAGAAATCTAGAAACCCTTCCGATGGAATCCATCTAAGGGCAAGCCTATATGCCTCTCTACCCAGCCAATAGACGTCGCGAGAAAAAACATTGAACATACCCATGAACCCATTGAAGATCTAAGTGTTTAGGTCTCAGAAAATCAGAGGAAACCACCTTAGATATCCTTTGAAATGCTGAGACCTCACCTAAAGAACTTTCACACTCCAATACCAAGAAATCCATCAGGAGGTATCATTACAATCGTGAATAAGGTAGCTTAAGAAAGTCGCAAGAAAGATTAAGAGATTACCTAAAAGGGCCACGTATGGGTGGTGGCTCCACCTATTTAGAGGCCTTCACAGAAGCCAAACCATAGTTTTCACAGCTCAAACCACTCAGGGACGAAACCCTGGTATCAGAACCGAAAAACTAGAGAGCCGAAGACTGAAACAATAAAAATGAAACAAGACATCCATAAATTCCAAATGAAGTATTCAAAAGAGATATCATCCATTGGATAAGTGCTACGGTCAGACCACCGTTGATGCAACGAGGAGAATGATGCAAGAGGGATAGCTGGAGGGCGAACGACGAAGGAGTTGAGGCCTTCTCCCACCACATCTCGTGGTAGATCAGAATGACATTATTAAATATATATTAAGTGTATAAAATCTATGTGCATAGTAAATCAATAGTACTGAGACTTAATTGTAAATGCATTAAAATATATGCAATGTACTATATAACAATAAATCCTCCTTGTAATTAATGCATGATTGATAGTATGTTCAATGGGTAAGTGCCTTTACAATTGTCATATAAGAACTATGGTAATATGTAACATTTTTTTTTACTATGATTTATGTTAAAGTAAATGGAGATGTGACAAGTGGTATCAGAGCCAATGTTACCAAACTGAGGCCTCTAGAAAACTAATGACTTCCAAAACAAGAAAGCACAGTCCTATAGTGAAAAAGAGTGCAATTTGTCTAAGGTTTGGGTATAAATGATGAATTTTGGGAGTCGGTTTTATGGGAGGTGTGTGGGAAAGTGTATTTAGGATAGATGATGGTGTGGAAGCATGTAGGTATGAGTTTTAGTAGCAAATTTGACAAGAGAAGGTGAAAACCTTGCTAACTGCTTTCAAAACCCTAGGAAGTAGAGATGAGATAAATGAGCATAGGTAATGGAAATAAAAAGAGTTTGAACCCTAGGATATAAACACCAACCTGTTTCAATTGTAGAATAATGTCACCATGATGGAGCAAGAAGCTGTAGAGGGCCCACACTTTTGGAGAAACGATGGAGCTGCAACCTAGTAATGCGTAGTAGAGGCAGGGTCATTTGCACATCACACTTTCCAGAAATCAGTTTTGGATGCAAATAACCCTTCTTGGCATGGCACAATCACCTTAATGGAATGAAATGGAGAGTTGGATGCAACAATGAGCAAGTGAAGAATGACAAGAGTGAATGTTGAGCTTTTATAGAGGAAGAAAATCGATTTTCCTTTGTAGAATAATAGTGGACACCAACAATTTACACTTGGACCTTGAGACTTTATTTTTTATGTTTTTCTGATGATATTTCATTTGAGAAAATGAAATAAAAACATAGCTTTCAAACCATAGTTAACAACAAAATTCCACTGTTCCTTCTAACATGAATTTGGATGGTAGAAATACCAATTTTCCAGAATTACACCTAGTGACCTAGTGGTAACCTAGTGATGACTTATTGATGACTTATTCAGTGGATTATGAAAAAAAAATGAGAATAGGACTCCACTAATGATGATATGTTTTGATCAAGATAGTGTCTTTGACCATGATACTGAAAGGAATAGTGGAGACTAACTTTCATAACCTGTGATCAAAGTTTATTGAAAAAACTTTTTGAAACTAAAAATTTGACCAAAAATCCTAAAAATAGCTATGTAAAAGAACATTTGATCGCTGTGATAGGATGCAAATACTGACACTAACATTGGCTCCAAATGGGGATGGAAGCTTTTTGGAGGTGTCAAGAACACCGTAGACCAGGTAGCCTTATTCCTTGGACAATGGAGTCAAAATGACAAAGAACAGACTCAAACTGAAAATTGACTAACTAACTGACTTTGACAAACTGAACTGACTTGACTCTAAAAAAAACATACTGACTGAACTTACTTATGGTAGAAAACCATCGAGATTTGAGGGCTTCAAATCGTGATGATAATCGCCCACCTGCTGAAGATATATATACAATCATGTGTAATGATCCCTCTAGTGCAACCAATCTAAAAAATGGATACTTATTTGAATTCTTCTTGTACTTTCCTTGAGCAGGCAGAAGAAAAAAGAAAATGGAAACTCAACTTTTCCACTGGATCCAATGCATGTATTGAAAAACTTGGCAAATTCTTCCTCTACTAATGACTGCAATAAACTCACCAAAGGATCATGGAAATCATGGAACATATGCTTTTTAGGATGATTTAAAACAAGAAAACAAACCTCATTCCAAATTGTTGATTTGTCTATGTGCTGAAACTGATCACCTTCATCAATGAATGCTGCAACATCGACCTTCATTACTGGTTGTAACGAATTTTCCACAGGATCCTGAAAATCATGAAAAAATGGCTCTTACTGATTTGGAGGAATCAAGAAACATCCTTCTATTGCAACTAGTCACTCTTCATGATGAATTTTAGCAAGAGTGTGCTCTTGGTCTTCAAAAAATTCTGAACATATAGATGGACAAGTTTCATCTTGAAACAAAAATTCAAGAAATGAAATATTTGAAGGGAAATTTGATTGACACTCCTCATCAATGTCTTGGTCTCCTGAACACTACTAAATAACTTCATATAATTCAAGGGAATGAATGTGATCTTCATCAATTGATTGATGATTAATATTATCTTCAGTCAAAGAAGACATTGTTTGCTGGAAATTTTCCTGAATACAATTTTGTTTTGCAAGATTCTTTAGAAAAAACTCTTCTCTTTCACTACTCTTTTCCTGATCCTTGACAATCTGATCAGTTTCATTTTCAGCTACATAAATTGTTATCTGTTGGGGATTTTCTTGTGGATCATAAGACTGCTACAAATCAGCAAATGATTCTTCAATGATATACTCAATTACTTTTACCTGATGATTGGCAAGAGGACTTTGTTAGGCAACCACAGTGCTAATCTGTACACCCACAGGATCTAAAATAACCTGTTATTTTTCATTATTCTCCTCTTCTTGATTAGTTTCAAGCTATTGAATTTCTTCCTTAACCTCTAGTTGATCAGTGTGTTGTGTTGCTGCCAGAATTTTTTCCTGTGGGGAATCTTTATGAGCATCTAGACAATATTCATCATCTGTTTCTTCATCAATCAAAGAGGATGCTACTGTGTGCTGAGTATGATCTCGTGTATCAAAGTGATTAACTTCTTCATATTATTGTTGGAAGGAAAAATCATAGAAGGCTCCAATGATCTCTTCATCATCCATACATTCAATATCATCAATACTTTTAAGATATGCAATAAAAATTTCATAATAATCACAACAACTTTGTAAAAGAGACTTCCCATAATGCTCGGAGAACACTCTATGGAAATATTTAAGAGAATATAAGCTACCTAGGTTTAACCCTTCATACCATGATCTTGATTTCCCTTCCAAGGTATCCATAAACATCTTCATTAGACAATCTTTAGGAAACTGAATCTGCAGCCTATGTACATGCATGTGAAATTTGACCAAGTGAAGAGCAGCATGCTCTCCTTTCTCGTCTTTGAACTTCGACAAATAAGTCTGCCAATCTACACAAGGCATGCGGTTTGGAAAACTAGGAATATGAGCTCGATTCATAGGAGCATACCTTCAAGCAATTGAATCCATCTTGAAAACAATTAAGTCACCAAGAAGTTCTTCAAACTACTAGTTTTTGAATAGTGGAGTCACCATGAAAATTCTAAACCTTTGGATTCTTCGACACTGGAGTCACCAAGTGAAAGATGGACAACCTTTCTGTGTCTGATCATTGTTCACCATCAGCAATCAGATCTAATCCTTGTCGTTCTTTCCTAGGGAAGATATGATCTTGCGTTCCCCGGCAACGGTGCCAAAAATGTTATCCTCTACAATTTCCTAGGTTGAGGAGGAGAACGAAAGAGGTAACCTCGAACCACTTTCAGCTCAGTAGCTAGACCTACTGAACTAGAGAGGGATCTCTCACAGTATTTATCAATGAATAGCTTTAAAGAACAATTTTTTAAGGCTAGATTGTTATGAAACCAGCTCACAAAAAGATAGAAAAGATAGATCAACACCTTAGAAATGAGCCTCTTCGAGGGGGAAACCTCCTTTACATTACACAAATGAACAATTCTTAGATGATACAAATGACAAGACCTCCTTTCTATATATAGGAGTCTAAGGGGTCATAATATAATCAGAGCCAACATAACAATAATAATGTAAGGGCACAATAATAACAATAGTGGGCGCAATAGTAACAATATGGGGACTGCATGGGTACAACAATATAATAAGGGGGTTGCACTAATAACAATAAGGGGTTACACTAGTAGTATAGGGGCCTAACATGCCCCTCTCCTTCAAAAAGTGTTTTCCTCAATGCTTGAGTAGTTCTTGATGCTTATTGTATAAAATTCTTGTCCTCCCATGTGGAATCTTCAGCAGGTAGTTCTTCCACTTGATGAGATACTCTGAAATTGATTGATTTCGTAGTTGTCGAGTTCTTGTTTTTATGACTGCTCCAGGTTCCAATATGATTTTTCCTTCCTCTTCAAGTTCTAGCAATATTGTTTGAATTGGGATATTCTACAACTTTTGAATGAGTGGCCCCACTTCTTTTTCCTTCTTCCATTCATCCTTTGCTTCATTTATCCAATATGGTTGGATAATAGAAATAGCATAAAACAATGCATTCACATCCTCATCCTTTCTTGAGAGTGCATCTGCAACAAAAATTTTCTTCTCTTTTCTGTCGATGATGTCAAAGTCATAACCTAACATATTTGTGGCCCATTTCTTTTGTTCTTCTAAAGATAATATTTGTTCTAAAAAGCATTTAAGACTATCATGATCTATTTTTACCTTGAAGTGTCTTCCCAATGGGTAAGGTCACCATTTCTTAAGTGCATGTAGTATTGCCAACATTTCCTTTTCATAAAGAGCTTGCTTGAGATGTATCTGTAAAAATACCCAATCACCTACATCAAAAAAAAATTCACTTCGATGTTGATCTACCTATTGTTTCATTCGATTCTGCACCAAAGTGGCGTTATCCTTTAAAAGTTGGAGAACTTGTTGTTGATGCTCAATGTGATCTTTCACTGCTTGAACCTTTTTCTTCTTAATATGTCTTTCTATCTTGAAAGTTTGAGGAGTGGTAATTTCTTTCGATGCATTACAAGATATGGTCGGATTCATTTCTTGATGCTCGATGTGATCTTTCACTTCTTGAACATTTTTCTTCTTGATATGTCCTTCTATCTTGATAGCTTGAGGAGTGGTAATTCCGGCCAATGCATTACAAGATATGGTTGGATTCATTTCTTCTTTATCGATGTGATCTTTCACTTCTTGAACCTTTTTCTTCTTGATATGTCCTTCTATCCTGAGAGTTTGAGGAGTGGTAATTCCGTCCAATGCATTACAAGATATGGTCGGATTCATTTCTTCTTTCTCGATGTGATCTTTCACTTCTTGAACCTTTTTCTTCTTGATATGTCCTTCTATCTTGAGAGTTTTAGGAGTACTAATTCTTTCCAATGCTTTACAAGATATGGTCAGATTTATTTCTTCTTTCTCTGGGGTTGGTTCCTGGTGCATATACTCTTCTTTTGACGTTTCTTGATCCTTTTCTTCCTCCTCTCCACAATCAATGTAAAATAATTTCTTCTCAGCACACTTATGACCTTTAATGTATTTGTTATCACAATTATAACATAGCCCTTTTTCTCCTTTTTCTTCCAATTGTTGTTGTGTAACCCTTGTAGGTTGTGGAAGGCTAGGAGAGACAACACTTCCATCTTTATAGTTGTGAGGTGTATACTTCCTTGTTGCCATAATTTTTCTTTCCACTTTGTAACAAAGCCCTTTTTCTCTTTTTTCTTCCAATTGTTGTGGTGTTTCTCTAAAGAAGGTATTGCTCTTTGTATCCTCACAATGTGCTATCATTTCCTCTGTGAAAATTGACCACATAACAAGTTGTTTATGAGAACAAAGCCCTTTATACCATAAAAATTGATCTGGTTCTAAATATGAAGATGCAATACATAACTTTTGTAACAGTGGTACACCATGTAGATCAAAATATTGATCCATCTGTAGTATCCAATTTACTGGATCCTTTCCATCAAACTTCCTCATATCGCCTTTTCTTGATTTTAGGAGCTGGATATTGAAATGACTGTAACTTTGTACTTTCAGATCTCAAAGTTCTAAAATTGTCTCCTGCAATAGCCCTCTGAGTACTCTTTCTATCCCCGCAATTCTGATCAGAATTTGATTCTCCAAGAAAGAGTTATGCCCACTCTCCTAAGATGACCTGATTATATAATGTTTCAATAGAGCTAACTTGTACGACGTGCCAAGTGACACTGTTTCGACCTTCGGATCTAAAAACTAAACACAGAAAAATATAGTCCATCCTCTTTCTGTAACTTCTTACGAAATTTCAATTTGTTGTTGAGAGAGAAAGTTATGACGATTTTCCCAAGGTCACATGTTTAGGATGTAATTCTGGAGTATGCAAAAACCCTAAATTCCTCAGACTATATCTCTGAAAATATACCGAGACAAGATCTGAAATTCGGAGCCAAGGTTCCAACCGGTTTCTTCTCAAATGGGTTTTTGTTTTAGCTTCTGACACTTTGTAGCGAAAGAGTTATAGCTAAAATCCCACGATGACATGTTTTAGCCTAAATTCTAGAGCTTTCAAAAACTCTAACTTCCTCATATCATATCTCCATAAATATAGCGAGACAAGATCTGAAATTCAAACCCGAGGTTCAGCGCGATTTCTCTCAAATGGGATTTTTTTTTCGCTTCTGAAACATCGCAGAAAAAGGTTATAGTGAAAATACCACAATGTCCTATTTGGAGCAGCAAAACCCTAGAATCTAAAGCTTTGATACCAAATGTTACGAAACCAACTCACAAAAAGATAGAAAAGATAGATCAACGCCTTAGAAATAAGCGTCTTCGAGGTGCCAACCTCCTTTACATTACACAAATGAACAATTCTTAGATGATACAAATGACAAGACCTCTTTTCTATATATAGGAGTCTAAGGGGTCATAATATAATCAGAGCTGACATAACAATAATAATGTAAGGGCACAATAATAACAATAGTGAGCGCAATAGTAACAATATGGGGACTGTATGGGTACAACAATATAATAAGGGGGTTGCACTAATAACAATAAGGGGTTACACTAGTAGTATAGGGGCCTAACATAGATATGCATGTTTATTTGTGTATTTGTGAATTTAAGAATTTAGGGTTTGCTGGACGGCAAGGGCTAACGAGCCTGCCATAGGGCATTAAATGCCCGCTCAGCTGCAAGCTCGTTAGCCATATAACACGAGGTGGGGACGGAGTGTTCGGAAAGTCACCGCGCGCGCGTGTTAGATATGGCTAACGAGCTTGCAGCTGAGCGGGCATTTAATACCCTATGGCAGGCTCGTTAGCCCTTGCCTTGCTGGACTAGGGTTTAGAACAAGTAATTAGGTCTAGGCTTCAAGTATGCATATACAAACATAAATATGAGCCAGATATCAGTGTGTTATGGTGAAATTGAAGTGTTTTTCAAGGTAGTATAGATTAGAGAGTTTTGAAGAGACTAATGAGAATGTAAAGACATGAATTCATTAGCTTTAGAAGAAGGGAAACACAACTATGAATTTCACATAAACAGAGCTTAATTTCAAGATTCCTATTTATATAACTACAAAGAAACTCATAGGAAGAACACAAATCATGTAAAGAGTGATGATTTGTGTCACACAGAATAAGTCGATCTTGCGGACAAGATAGACCTTCCTAGAATCTAAGAAGACCTAATGACAAGCAAACCAACCAGACACTATCTTTCTCTAAATATGCTTTGATAAACAATAGCAAACAAGTGTTTGTAGGGCCTACCATAGGTCCAACGCTAGCTTGTGTATGCCCTCGCTCCTTCGATCCAAATGAGCTCCTTTTCGCGAATCTGCAAACACAAACAAGGCAAACAAATTAAATAGCACCTGAAAAGCCAATTGCATAAAACATATTTAACATGAAAGTCAAGGAGTCCATGAAACAAATAACATAAGATACTTGTTGAGAAAAATGAGTTTGATTGTATTAATTCAAAAGAAGAAGAACCTTACAACCTTTGCCTTGACGCTGTACAAGCTCCTCCCAGGGTCCAGCAAGAAGTCTCCTCTACTTTGACAAGTTTCACTCACTCCCCAAAGAAGCCAAAAAGATGTGTGATCTCTCCTCTTAAGCTCAACTAGGAAGTCTTGATTTCACCAACATTTACCCTAAAAAATGTTCAGCTTCTAACCTCTCTAGCAACCAGCCCAATGCCTGTATTTATAGTGCAATGGAGGGAGGTTACTAGGTCCTCCTTCAAAGGGATAAAGCCCTCCTTCAAAGGGATAGCTCCTCTCATTAAGGGATTAGCTCCTTCTCTTTTGGGATGCATGAACCACCTCAGAGTGAACAATCCACGTCAAAATTCCTTCTAGAAACCTCTAGAATTAAACCAAAGTGAGTTTTTTAAGATAAAACTTGTGCCTTTTGACTTTCACAGGGGTCCGCACCTACACCGTTAGGGACAGAGTGGGCAGGTCCGCAGCTTTTGTACACAGAAGGTGTGGGACCGCAGGTGACCATGAGAGAAAGTGCGGAACCAGAGTTACATTGATTTTTAATGTCTTTCTCTCATTTCCAAAGCTTGATTTGAAGAGCTGAGGTCTGAGACTTGCTTAGGAGGACAGTACAAGTGATGATAGACCCATACTAACTGCAAATAATCATGGCGACGATATTTTTGTGTAACAGATTGCCCCCTAAAGTGCGAAGTCTGTAGTAGATGAGGATTTCTTATCATTTAGGAAGAGTGAAGTACTTTATCATTTCGAGGATCATCTTGTGGAGAACCCGGTTGGAACCTGTAAAAACATTCAATGCAAGATATATATATGAGATCATATCATCGCTGAAGTAGGCATTCCCATACTCGAAACTAACTACTGTTCTGATACAGGAATGATCTTGTAAAACATCACAAGTATAGACTCATGTGGACACAGTATGGACGCATCCATCTGTTTATGAATAGTCCATTATATAATGAATACAAAAGTCCTCGCAGCCTGGATTGTGGAAACTGGATCCAAGGTCTTCATTTCTAGTTCCCGAAATAGTACGATTCTATCCATGCGAATAAATGTGTTGATGTCGAACATGGTAGAAACCACTTGATTACCAGTCAATGATGTAAACTGTTAACAAGTGTGAGAGAAACCAACAGTAATGTCAATGGCTCTCAAAGTACCCAGTACAGTCCATGAGATGCGAATAAATGTGTTGATGTTGAGCATGTCACGGAATCCTTTAATCGAAATTCAATGATGTAAACTGTCGTCAAAGGCGAGAAACCTGCCATTGATGCATGCAAATCTCAAGGTACTGACGATTCCTATATCATCTTTCTAGATAATGAGCTGATGTCGATAGAAAGCGATTCGTCGTAGGCAAGCCCACAACACGAAATCATAGATCAAGTTGAAGAAATTTAGTTGCAAGGACTGACTCAGGGATGGTCAAGATGGATGACGGATATTTTGCAAATGAATGGCTTATTGGCAATGACCTCTTGAACACATAACGACACGACAGAGGGCTTGGTGACAATTGACCCAAAGTTAATACCCAGAAACTGGCTGAAGACTTTCAATGTGGTTTGATCAACTGTTAGGCAAAGGATTTCCCAACCCAGGTGAATAAAAGTGTCGTGTTCAAGAGTGGTTACAAAGTATGACAAACAGGCTCATTTTTCTCTCTTTTCCCCCACCTTTTCTGGTAAGTACCTCTTTATTTTTGACAAGCTTGAGGAGGATAACATTTGCTTGATTATAAGCTCATCCTTCTGATGAGTCCAACTTAGTTTAAATTCGAACCCTAAGAAGGAGTGGTTCGTTCCTGTTTGTAATTGAACAGGTCCTTTACTATGAAATTTAACGAGTCCAGTATAGGAGAAACTCAGCGTTTTTCAATTTTAGAGAGTCTGAAAAAACTTAAGAAGACTCCAGGGTTGACCTTTTTCGTAAATTTGTGTCTCCCAAGCCCGAAAAAGTATAAAATAATACTTGAGAGAACCGCTTGATCTTTTACGACCAAGGAGTACTTTTCGTTATTAGTGCCTTTGACCTGAAAAAGTAAAAAAGCGATCAATGACACGTCATTTTATAACCAATATCGAATTTGAAATGACAAAAATCCGGCAATCTTTTCATGTTTTTACGGTCGGAAAAGAGTTGTAAGTGGACCATCTTCTAATTCCGTTTTAACGAGTCTAAAAGAAACACTCGGCAATCTTTTCATGTTTTAGGAGTCAGAAAAGAGCTTAAAGATGACTCTACATGTTTTTCTGTTGAAAATGATAGATTTCGCCTGAATAATCCTTTATTCTGCACAAAAACACAAACATTACTCATACCTGTTTGAAATGGATAAAAACATCGCAAAATACCTTTTCAAAGTGAAACATAAACAAATTTGCGATTTATTTACTCAAAAAACTTATAAAAAGGGCCTTTGTCAATTCATTTTTACCGTTTGAGTTTGGGTGAGAAAATAGTGCTTTTGCTCAGAAAACTTCCCGTGAAGATTTCGGAAAATCCAACCGTCGGAATCGAGCGCCGTCTTCTCCAGGTAATCCACATCATCCTACTCTTCATTTTTAACCGATTAATTTTTTGTTTTAGTCCTTTATTTTCATTTTTGGGAGGGTTTTTAGGCGCAAAACCCGCACGCGGGGGCCCGCAGGTTTACCATTGCGGGCCTGCGGACCCCGACTTTTTCTCCATTGGGAAAAAGCTCGGGGTCCGCACCTTCCATGTAGACAAAGTGCGAACCCACGCACTGTGTCTAACGCGGAGGGTGCATACCCCGCCGCAAGGGTTTTGAACCCAAAAATTCTCAAAAATGGACCAATCAAAATATTTTCTAGCAATTTAATTAATCTTTATACTTGATGCAGAGAGTACATCATGCTAGATTGGCGTGAATGAGAGCATGAGGACGTGGATGCTACCACATGGAATCATCAGCCTTCACTTGATGCTTTGAGGGCGTGCAGATTGTACAAATTCTGGGCCATTCCTGGCATGAGGGCTCAGGTGGATTTCTTACAGTGGCTGGTTGACAGATGGAGCATACAGGACCAGTGCTTCTTCATTGGCGGCCACTAGCTTGAAATCGAGCCGGCGGACATATATTTCTTGACTGGTTTGCCTAAGAGAGGTGAAGACTTGACTCTGCACGGGACTAGGCCAGGTGGCCAGTCTGTTGATAGCCTCCGGCTAGAGTACTGCAACAGCCAGGCTAGAGACAAAGGGATAGACATAAAGATGATATCCTGTCCTGAGCTCATGGTGATTGCATTCACTGTCACCAGACTTTGCAGAGCTGCCGCATTAGATATTGCCAACGGATCCCAGATGCTTATGGCAGTTGATTGCTTTCAAGGCACCATCTTCAACTGGTGCGATGCCGTGTTGGCCAATGTGAAAGGCCAACTGACCAGGGCCAAGAACGGACGACTAAAGACCTTTGGTTATGGGGCTTTGGTCGTGAGTTTTGGCCTGGAGAGGGTTCCTATGCTGATCCCACAGCACCTTACTGTTGGAGCTGGGCTTCCTCGAGAGCCCAAGCTGATGCGATGGGTCGCAGTCATGGCCCATCACCGGGACGAGAGGACAGAGGTTGCTCAATTCAAACCTGAGTATTTCCAATGGCTGGAAAACCAAGTCTTTTCCATTCAGGACTTCCCTTACGCTGGGATAGATTTTCGTGGTGACCCAGACATGGTTCTTCCACCAGGAGAGCAGTGGGACGAGTTAGGTAAAATCCTTTTCAACATTTTTTTATTTAAATTTTTTTGTTATTTTTCCATCGTCTCAAAACTGATAGTAAAAACTTTGAAATGTAGATGTGGGTCCACAGCGACCAGCCGCTCTCCGGCCTTTCGAGAGGAGGCAACCAGTTGCACCCGCGCCAGCCCCGCAGAACGAATCAACAGAGGTTTTGGCCGAGTTGGAGGGTCATCTTGAGCGCTTGACAGGAGATATTCCTGAGACCACTATAGACGACATTCCTCGTCGACTTCAGCGCTATGTGATTGGAGTCCCGAGACCTTTTAGGAGGTTCCTTTACAAGGTGGCTCGTGCAGTGGTTTCTTATAGAGATCATCACCAGTGATAGGATGATCGCCTATTGTGGGCACATGTGACATTTTTGTTTTTTGTACTTATCATTTTTGCCGATCATAAGGTGTTTTTCAACCAATGATCGAAGACGATGTATTTTTTGACACACTCCTATATATATATATATATATATATATATATATATATATATATATATATATATATATATCACTCTTACCGGCTTATCTTGTAAATCATGTTATGGAATGGTTTTAAATTTACATGTATGATTATTGAAAATGTCTATTTAACATTCGAGAAGCGATTGCATCTGCTAATGTATTTAAAGATCTCGGAATATGCTGATATTCAATGTAATCAAATTCACGTTCCAAGAGACGCACTCTCAAAAATAATCTTAATAACACTGGATTTCTAATGGAATACACTCTATTAAGCTGTAATACAACGAGTTCAGAATCTAACCTCACTATCAAACTTCGAATCCCAAATGAAATAGATTCAGACAATAACTCAATCACTGCACTGTACTCGGCAATGTTGTTCGTTGTTTGACCGAGGCTTACCCCATGCATAGATACTAACTCGTCAGAGGGCGAATAGATAACCCAAGCTGCGGAAGAGATGTTTCATGTATTATGACAAGCACCATCAGCGAAACCAATGTATGTTTGGAGAGGCATCGACATCTGCAATATCAAGGGTAAAACCAAGATGAGCAGGAATAATGACGAAAAAACACTCTCTAAGCTAAGCACACTGTTTAAACTAAAACACACCAACTAGAAAGAAAAACTATCCTAACTAAAAATCTCCATACCCATTCTTTTAAGCATAATACCTCTTCAAGTAAAGGCCATTTCTGGGTTTACCCAAAGAGTCCCCATCAAAGTCTACCAATTCATAAGCCCCTTTGGCTAGCTTTCGCTTAACAACATAGGGACCATGCCACATAGGAATGAATTTTCCAGCGCCTAATTTATCATTAGCTTGATCATAAACTAAGACCAGATCTCCTTCCGAAAAATTTCGAGGGGTCACATTTCGATCATACTGAGCTTTCATTCGTTTTTCATGAGTCTCGATCGCCAATGCAGCATTACGTCGATTCTCATCTAATTGAGCTAAGTATAAAAAACGCTTTTCCTCTTCGGAAGTGGCTGGAAGTAACTCGATGGCCATTTGCAGTGACGGGATTTCGCATTCAATGGGTAACACGGCTTCCAAACCATAGACTAGTTGGAAAGGAGTGAACCTTGTTGATGTTTTTACTGAAGTTCGGTACGCCCAAAGCGCTGAAAATAGCATGTTGTGCCAATTCGATCGATGAATCCCAATGATTTGTCGGATCATGATAACTAAAACTTTGTTGATGGACTCAACCAGACCATTCGCTTGTGGATAGTAAGGGGTTGAACTATCGTGACGTAAACCAAGCTGGCCTGTAAGTTCGGTCATCATAACATTTCGAAAATGACGCCCATGATCAGTGATTATCGCTTGCGGGACACCAAACCTAGCAATTATATGATTGAACACGAAAATTGTAGCTGTCTTGCCGTCTGCCTCGAATTTAGGCATCGCCTCGGCCCACTTAGTAAAATAATCTACCGCACGGATGATATACGCATGCCCCCCGGCCGAGTGAGGGTTACATGTAATAAAATCAATACCCCATTTGGAAAAAGGACCAACGGTAATTATAGGGTGGAGAGGAACAGGTGGAGCGCGCATCTTACGATCAAAAATCTGGTACTTGTGGCATTTTCGGACCGACGTGATACAATATTTAAATAAAGACGGCCAGAAGTAGCCAGCGCGCAATATCTTTTGGGCTGTGGCATACCCAGACATATGACCGCCACACGCTCCAGAGTGACAGTCATTTAGAACCCTTTCAGCTTCCTCGTGATTTAAGCAACGTTGAAAAACAGAGTCTACCCCACAGCGATAAAGAGTATCTCCAATAATCCTGAATTGTTGGGACTGGAATCGAATTTTCCGACGTTCTGACCTTGAAATTTCTGGCCGAAAGGATTGGGTCTAGAGATAAACGATGATATCCCCATACCATGGATCTAAAGTGCTGATTAGAAACAAGGATTCGTCCGCAATGGGCTCCTTCGCCACAGTTTCCGTGTCAGCACGCGGGAAGTCACACATTAACTCTGCAAAAACTAAAGATTTCTTAGACTTGGATTTCTCAAATTCCAAGTCGAACTCTTGCAGGATAACGATCCATTTAGAGTACTTGCCCCCTAGCAATTGCTTGGTCAAAATGTAGATCATAGGGTTGCAATCCGAAATTACCGTAGTTCTACGTAGTAAAATGTAGTGACGAAAACGTTGGACAACTTGAACGGCTGCCAATGCCAATTTCTCCACATGTGAGTATTTTAGCTCAGTTGGATTTAACGTTCGACTAAGGTAATATATCACATGTTCAGTTTCGAATTCATCTTCCTGAACTAAGACCATTCCAATGGTGGAATGAGAGGCGGCGAGATACAAGAAGTAATCCTAGTTGTAATTGGGAGGATGCAACAACGGTGCATGGGTCAACGCGTGTTTGAGTGCATCAAAATATTTCTGAGCTATCTCATCCCAATAGAATTGAGTGTTTTGCTTCAACAACCGGGTAAAACCCTTTGTAACCTCGGCGTAGTTAGGAATGAATCGTCGTAAAAAGTTTGCTTTCCCCTGCAAACTTTGGAGTTGGCGAAGACTCGAAGGAGGAGGCAATTTGATGATAGCTTCGACCTTCGAGGGATCAACGCGAATGTCGGCTTTCGAAACTACAAATCCCAGCAATCGACCCGTTTCTATACAGAAAACACATTTGTGTGGGTTCAACTGAATCCGATAATGCCTACACCTCATAAAGATTGCTCGTAAATGGATGAGGTGATCAACTCGATGTAAGGAATGAGCAGGCAAATCATCGAGATACGGTTGCACAATGTGCTTGATGTCATGAAACGCATAAGACATCGCCCTTTGAAAAGTTGCTCCGGCATTCTTAAGCCCAAAAGGTAATTTGCAATAAGCAAATGTCCCCCATGGACAAATGAAAGCCGTTTTTGGTTGATCGGCAGGTAGAATGTTGATTTGATTGTATCTGGAAAAACCGTCCATAAAGGAAAATATTTCGCTGCCGGCACAATCATCAATGATTTGATCGATATAGGGGGTTGGGTAATTGTCCTTTGGACAGGCTCGATTAATGTCCCTATAGTCGACGCATATTCTTATTTTTCCCTGCTTTTTGTTAACCGGAACAATATTCGATACCCAATCTGTTAACGGGATCGGATAAATGAAACCTGCTTTCAACAATTTTTCAACTTCTGCTTTAATTGCAGCAGCTTTTCGTGGGAGAATCTGACGCAAACATTGCCGGACGGGTTTAGCGTCCGAGTAAGTCTTGATCTCATGAACAACAATAGCGGGATCAATTCCTGGCATTTCCTCATAGGACCAGGCAAACACGTCGCAGAATTCTTGAAATAGGGCCTTATATATTTTGAATTTCATCTGTACACGAGGCACCTATATGAATGTTCTCAACAATTCTGGGCTTAACCGAAATGTCAATAGGAATAGTTTGAGAGATGTTCCCCAAATTTAACTCTGAATCGGGATGTTTCATTGGATTCTGAGGTTCCTTGACATATTCAGTTGTAAAAATTGATGAGAAATCAGTTTCAAAACGATCATCCTCAGGTAAAAACGAAGATCTGTGATGGAGATCTTCCCATGGTAAATCATCTACACATAGGATTTCACGAATTTTCTCATCAGAGTGAACAAGTTCAGAAAACGTGGTTAAATCCGAGGTTGATGTGAAAAGTGATTCCTCACGGACCACATTTATTAAGTCATTTTTGGTTGAACACGGGTCAGCAAAAGACTGCACGGCTTCATAAGCAATTTCATATGGACTCAAAGGCATGGAATCGCCAAATGAGTCTATCTCAGATTCAGAAGGGACGATCCAAGGATCATCATAAACGATGGTGTCTGATGTAATCATATGAATGGTTGCGAATGAAGATGATGCATTGATTGGAGGAAAAGGAAAACTTCCCAGTAAACCAGCATCTTTAACTAGTCCTACTCCAACATCCTTATATGGGATAGTCGTTTTACCAACATGTTGTATACTCTTCGAAGAGGCTGGGTCGGATGAAAAGTAAGCCAACTGGTCTATTGTTACGATCTTTCCATTATGTGGAAACTTTATTACTTGAAATACTGATGAAACGACCACTGTCATAGCGTAAGACCAAATTCGACCCAAGAGAATGTTGTAATCTAGAGGGGCATCAACCACCTCCACATCTAGACTAACGATTTTTCCTTCAACCCCTATAGGCAAATCCTATAGAATGCCAAAAGGATGAAACCCACGGCCATCAAAGGCCTTTAGAATCGTCGGGGATTGATTTAGTGAAGGAGAACCAAGCGATCTCCAACACTGTATCGACATAATACACGTTGAGGCTCCCTCATCAATTACAGTCCGATGAATAGGCCTGTTTTTTACTATCACTGGAATCTGGAAAGCCATTTGATGAGGCAAACGCGGTGTACTATTTTCTAGATCGAAAATTATTAGGTTCGGGTCCTGAACATCAACAGCTCCTATAGCCGACAAAAGTAATTTACGTTGTGCTGGGCATGATTGCAGCACTTCCAAAGCCGACATTGCCGAGGGTGAAACAGCTAAATCCTCAACAATGTTATAATTCTGAGCCGCTCTCGCATGTGGATTGAAAGCTGACTTTCGAAGTATACCCTTGGCGGGCGGTTTGATTACCAAGTCCGGATTAGGTTTCTCGATCTGTAGTGGATCGGAACCGGGAGCTGAGGTTGATGGATTAGAATGAGAAGATTCTACTTCTTTACCATCAACAGGACTATTACTACCATAATCTTGCGATCGAGTCGCAATCCTAACATGGGACATCATCAGTATGGGTTTCATTGGCACTCAAGGATGAACCTATCATCTTACTGTCTTGAGCCGGAAAAGGATCCTTCAAAACAGCAGGAGTTTGGGAACCCTTGACAAATTTCGCAACCTCTGCACGATGAGGGCAGTCTCTTGTAAAATTTTCATCATCACAAATGAGACAAGGATAACGAGGTTTGCGCTTTTCGTCATTGGATTCCGCCTTTTCAGGTTTCTCCTTTGAACTTTTGTCTGTTTTATTCTTCTTCTTTCCTTTCTTCTTCCCACCGGATTTTGATTTGGCTGTAGATGATTCTACAACGTGAATATCGGCGGAAATCTCCACAGAAGAATCTCCTGTTGGGGAATCAGGCAAGGTTATGATAGGGGAAGAATTCTTGGAAGACTTCTTCTTACTTTTAGTGTTAACTGTGCCAATCATACCATCGGCGGCATGAGATCCCGAAGGAGCTGCAGCGATTTGATTTTGCTTGAGAAGATCGGGGATTTTGTCATGTAACGTACCCGACTGAGTATACACCAAGTCAAGGTACTGTGCTTGAGCAATGACTTGCTCCTCAGTAACCACTCCAGCTTTAGCAACATCTTTAATGATCTTTGGCAACAAAGATTTTACAAACCATTCAGCCAAGATCTGATCCGGAATAAATACCTTCACTAAACGACGTCGACGTCTCCACTCATGAATATGATCTGAAATGTACATTGATGTCGATTGTTTTAGCGAAGTTAACAATTCCGTGCCATTGTCATATCGGACTGGCAACTGAAAATGAGTTAAAAACGAGGTAGCTAACTGACTAAAATTATAAAAAGTGCCTCGCGGTAACTCAATGTACCACTTGGCCGCGAGACCAATTAGAGTGCGCTGGAAAAGTCTAAGACGGATTGAATCATCTGTGATGGAGTTAGACGCACACCAGAGGTGGTAAGTCATCACATGGTTCGATGGGTCCTCTCCTGATTTACCTTCGAACTTGGGAATGTCACTAGGCAACTTATTCGGCATTGGCGGCCAAAACGGAAGATAATTAATGGGATCATTCGTTAGGCGCGACAAGTCAGGCAAGTCCAAAGTTGTGATAAACGGTAACTGCCAATTAGGATCCCTGAAACTCTGGGTCATGAGACCAGCCCCAGGAGGAGGATATCCAGGATAACTAGGAATAGGAATCGCGTTCGGGATATTGTATCCTCCCGGAAAACCAGGATTAACCGGACTGTACTGGAGTTGTTGAGGTTGTTGATAAGTGTACCCAGGGTACGGTTGATACTGATAAACTGGCTGCTGGACAGCAGGACCGAATTGGTACTGTCCCTGGTACGGTTGATAGGTGAATTGTGGTTGACTTGTGACAACCGTACTTAAACCAGGTTGTCCTACAGGCATCTGAACCGAAGTTTGAATCGTAGATCCAGATGGTGGTAAAGATGTCTGAGGAGTAGATACAGGAATAGTAGAAACCGGAGCTGTCGATACTCCAGAAGTAGGTGGGGTAGATTGAACAGATGTAGCGGCAGTTGTAGCAGTCGTTTGAGGTGGAGTACGAGGTGTACTGGGCCCAGGCTGAGAAACTACCGAAGATACAGAAGTTTGAATGTTAGACTGGACTGGTTGCTGGGGTGTACCAGAAACTAGGGGTTGTCCAGTTTGAGATGACAACTGTACACTTGGCTGCAACCCCTGTTTGGTTTGCGATGGATCCCACACTATATTCATTCCGGGGTACTGACCCATAACAGGTTGAGAATACTGAGGACCATAACCTGGTTGAGGGTAGGATTGATAATTGAAAGGTACATTTCCCGTTCCTTGAACATACGTTTGACCTTGGGGTGGTTGGAAACCTTGGTTCGAGTATTGACCTTGGGGTTTATACCCTTGAGGCACATACTGATACTGGGGTTGACCTTGAGGTATAAATTGATACTGGGGTTGACCTTGGAGTACATATTGAGTCTGGGGTTGACCTTGAGGAAGGTACTGTCCCGTAGGTATGTACTGTCCTTGAGGTTGCCCCCCAGATGCAAATTGTGTACCTTGAGGTTGTCCCCCAGGCGTTAATTGAGGCTGCCCCCCAGGCGGTAACTGGCCACCTTGAGGTTGAGGATTGGTAATAGAACTCGACATCATAAGAATGTCTTCTACGCTCAACGGCTTTGTACCATTGTTTGCAGTTAATAACCCTTGCTCAATGGGTTGAGGAGATGCTCCCAAAAAAGTACCAGAAAGAGACTGATACCTGGAGGGAACAGAAGGACCGCCGTACAAAAAGGATTCGGGCGATTGAGTAAACATGGACGACTGTCCCGCCATATTGATGGGAGTATAAAAACCTCTAGGTGTTGAGTGATAAGGAGCATGAGGTGGTGAAAAACTTAACCCTGAGTTTTCTAAATAATTAGTCAAAGAAAGATACCAAGAACTACTCCTAGGTGGACTGTAAAAAATTGATTACGCTCCCTTAGTTCAATGACAGGTTGATTTTCAGGGATAGGGATGCCTACTTCTTCTTCTTCCGGAGCAAGTTCTTCAATAGAAATAAGTCCAGAAGGAAGATCTTGAGTGATTACTCTTTCTACCCTAGGTGAACCAGGACCACTAAAAGTTGGAGAAACAAACCCCGATGTCGGAGTAGCAGCAAATTTACTTTCAGGCTCGGATATTTCGAGTTCTTCACCTATATCATTAGTAGATGAAAAGCTATCAGCGATTTCGGAGACAGACATTGACTGTGGATTATATGCTGCTACTGGCGTTTGAAAATCAGGATGTACTATCAAAGAAGATTCTCCTTCTTCCGGTGACCCTACTCTACTGTTTCTAGGAGTTACGAGGACTTTTAAGCCTTCAAGTTGGCTCGGTACTTCCTCAAGAGGTTGGCCCCAAAGTCTACGGGACTTCCTCAATAACTCAGCCACGTTTATAATCTCAGGAGACTGGCCCCGAAGTCTACGGGACTGTCTTGGTAATTCAGCCACAGTTAAAGACTTTTAACTACTTCACACACAAACAAAGTAGAATCTCAATAAAAAGCACCTAAGGTCTCTAAAGAACCAAACAAATTTGAATCACACGCCTAAAGAATCTAAGAGATCAAACACACACAAACAGTAACTTTCCGGACCAAAAACACTAGTTGGTGACGAAATCCAACGTCGCAGAGTTCAGTACAGAAATGGCGGTTGGAATAGTTACCCTGGCAACCTGCTTAATGAATACACTGGCACAAGTTCCTCCACTTAACCGTCTCGAGTGAAGTGAACCCCCCAGAAAATCCAAGTGAGTCTAGTCGACGTCTGCTCCAGGTACAGTGGGATATTCCCACCACTGTCACCTCAGGAAGAGTCCTAAAGAATATGGCCACTAAGGTTACCAACTGAGACAAATACACCTGGGGGAACATTCTATGATCCGATACGCACGCAAGGGCAGAGTAGCAAGCTCAATCCCCTTGAAGGCTCCTTGACATAATCCAAGGTTTACCAACAAGTGACCCCAGGCTCCTCGACAATGGTTAATCCGAGGTTTACCGTTTTTAATACGTGAATATTCGGCGTCGTTCCCAATGAGGAAGGATTGATTCCCACACTGGTTCGGACACAATCTCGTGCTTCTCCTTTAAGAGGAGCTTTCCCAGAGCATAAATGCAACAATTGGATTTCTTCCCTACCACAAGATACAGCTACTTGTTTGTTTTTACTGTCTTGGAGAGTTAATTACTCTCCTACTCCAAGACACTAGCCTAAGCTAAGTTGGTGTATCAGAGCCCTAGAAATAAAAATGTTACTAGGTGAATTTTACTTTAAGCATTAATTTTAGTGGTTTTTGTTTAAGTCCAAAGGTGCGGAGATGAAACTCATGGTATGAAGACTCGACTCAAAATCACTAAAAATGCACCTAAGATGATCTAAACAATCTTTTTCTCTTCAATGAACTTCTAAACTAAGAAAGAGTTTGAGAATGCAAATACTTTGTAAACACGAATCCTTCTCAATTAAACAAATTAAAAGAAGAGTTTTTCCTTTCCAAAGCACTCAAAACGAGACAACTAATTATTTCACAAAAATTTCCCTTTTTCGTTTCAAAGCATTCAAACACTACAAAAAACAAACTTTTTTCAAAAGAGATTTTTTTATATTTTGTAAATAAAACACTCAAAACTAATGAAAATAACTAACCTTGAGAGCTACAAACTATAAAAACCTATTTGAAGTCAGAGCCTACTAAAAGTCCTTTTTAAGGATGTTTTACTCAGCTAGATGCAAGCTAAGGACTAATTTATGCAGAATCACAAATTAGTCAAGAACAACCAATTTCGTTTTCTTTTTGAAAATGAAAATCCAAACTCTCAAACACAAGCTTTTCGAAGTTTTGTAAAGAGAAAACTCAAAGCAGATTCCTCAAACAAGGGGAGATTTCATTAATGGTCAGACTCATAAGAAAGCTGGTAGACACTAAGGTGATCTGAAGTCCCTACAACCTCTAAGCTCAGAGCCACTACACAACCAAAACGAAAAACAAACCCAACAAGCAAAACTCCTAGGAATTTCACCTAAAACCCTAACACTAACGAAATCAATCCAAGGAAAGCTTCTGACAAGTTATATGCAGGTCTGGGCAGTGGATAACAATTTCTAAAGACAAACTAAGCTGACTGACAGAGGAAATTTTAGGGTTTTCAAAATTTTGACAGGGTCCGCAAGCCCACAGTTGGTACAGGTGCGGTCCCGCTCTGTGCTAAAAGCCAAGCTGCGGGTAAGTACGCAATGTGTCAAACGGCTAGGGTGCGGTCCTCTCCCAAAGCTATGAAAAACGAAAAATAACCCTGGATCTACAAACTCTACCCAATTTTACACACAACAAGCTAAAAACAGAAACAAAAATAGAGTTTCTCAGGTCAAAGTAAAAACAAGGAAAACAATCAAGTTCCCCAGTGGAGTCGCCATTTTGTCACACGGAATAAGTCGATCTTGCGGACAAGATAGACCTTCCTAGAATCTAAGAAGACCTAATGGCAAGCAAGCCAACCAGACACTATCTTTCTCTAAATATGCTTTGATAAACAATAGCAAACAAGTGTTTGTAGGGCCTACCTTAGGTCCAATGCTAGCTTGTGGATGCCCTCGCTCCTTCGATCCAAATGAGCTCCTTTTTGCGAATCTGCAAACACAAACAAGGCAAACAAATTAAATAGCACCTGAAAAGCCAATTGCATAAAACATATTTAACATGAAAGTCAAGGAGTCCATGAAACAAATAACATAAGATACTTGTTGAGAAAAATGAGTTTGATTGTATTAATTCAAAAGAAGAAGAACCTTACAACCTTTGCCTTGATGCTATACAAGCTCCTCCCAGGGTCCAGCAAGACGTCTCCTCTACTTTAACAAGTTTCACTCACTCCCCAATGAAGCCAAAAAGATGTGTGATCTCTCCTCTTAAGCTCAACTAGGAAGTCTTGATTTCACCAGCATTTACCCTCAAAAATGTTCAGCTTCTAACCTCTCTAGCAACCAGCCCAATGCCTGTATTTATAGTGCAATGGAGGGAGGTTACTAGGTCCTCCTTCAAAGGGATAAAGCCCTCCTTCAAAGGGATAGCTCCTCTCATCAAGGGATTAGCCCCTTCTCTTTTGGGATGCATGAACCACCTCAGAGCGAACAATCCACGTCAAAATTCCTTCTAGAAACCTCTAGAATTAACCCAAAGTGAGTTTTTTAAGATAAAACTTGAGCCTTTTGACTTTCACAGGGGTCCGCACCTACACCGTTAGGGATAGAGTGGGCAGGTCCGCAGCTTTTGTACACAGAAGGTGTGGGACCACAGGTGACCATGAGAGAAAGTGCGGAACCAGAGTTACATTTATTTTTAATGTCTTTCTCTCATTTCCAAAGCTTGATTTGAAGAGCTGAGGTCTGAGACTTGCTTAGGAGGACAGTACAAGTGATGATAGACCCATACTGACTGCAAATAATCATGGCGACGATATTTTTGTGTAACAATTTGTCCATTAAAATTGATAAAAAGAACAAACAAAGGCCATAGACTCATTGAACTAGAGTTCCTGAAATATAGTTGCAACCGCTCCTATATTAGCTGAAGAAAACATAAGTGTACAAGCCTACTCCACAAAGTCCAACCCTTCTCTTTGAATGATAAAACATACATATAGACTCCCAGCAACCATTTCCCCACCTTCAGGGGTCGAATACTAACTAGAATCACTTCTGAAAATGAAAAACTTGAAGCTAGCAAGATGCACAACTATGATACCATTTGAATGTTCCCTACAACAATGTTCTAACCAAACTCACTATTTCTTGAATTTTAGCTTTCACACATTTCATCAAACTCTTTGCATGTAAACAAATATGAAGTATTTATAACACAACAACAACACAACAAATATTCCATAAGCAAAATTACCACAGTAACAATAATAACACAACCAACTAATAAAATTATCACAACAATAACTCATCCAATTAAATATGATTTATTAATATGCGAGGGAACCCCTTTTTATACAAAAATATTATTGTCTAAAAACCTATGAGTGGACTTGGAATAAGAAGGAGATGGAAGCTCTGAAATGCTCTTGACAAATTGATGTAAATCACTTTGTTAAGATAATTTGTTGAGTCAATTCGACTTCCCTTCTTGATGCCATAGAATTCGAATTGAAAAATTGGCACGCACGACCTTCTAAATGATGATACAATGATAATCATGACGTCCCTTGGCTTTCAGGAATAGCTAATAACTAAATATATCCACATAAAATCCACACGAATTCTGGTTGAACCCTCATTTAGGCCAAAAAGATGAATCTCCCATTTTGGATATGAATTCCTGTGAAGAATTTAAGTGATTCTTCCTTACGATCTACTAGGGTCAATTTGTTTCACCACCAAAAACGATTCTCTTGAATACCCCAAGAGTGAGCTCTAATCTCTCTTTTATCATTGGAATGTTATGGGTCTATACCATGGGTCATCAGAATGCCATCGATTTCTCTTTTATAACATTTTTTCCCTTTTGACCCCTTCTTTTACCTTTTTACATTTTCTTGTTCAATTAAATACAAAGTGACTTTATAAAATTTTCCTTGCTTTTTCTCCCATAGTCACTTTATAACACATTTTAAATTTAATTATTCAATCACTTTTGCATGTTATTTTTTCACCCAAATGACATTTAAATAATTGAACTAATTGATCCCTTTTTACTGACTATAGCATATGGAAACCAAATAGGTTATTGAGTCATTCTCCATAAGTGATCATTCAGAAAGGGACCTTACAAATTAGATAAATGACTTTAAATAAGAGTGAGTTTTAATTTCTACCTTTAATTAAAATTCTTCTAATGCACATTATATTTCACTTTTCTACACCTTCTCATTTCTTTATACATTTATGAATACAAATATATTTTTCTCATGACTATGATTCCCATTTAATGGGTGCACTTCCATCAACATAAATACTATTTCTAATGACATGCACATGATGCATGTGACCCTCTAACCCTGGGGATGGGGAAGCTCACCCAATATAGTTGGTGAGGCCATGATCACTTCAACCATGGTACATACAAATTTAATACATGGATGGGGAATGATACATTATGGATGAGGCCATATTCATTCCCACCCATTTACCATTGGTGAGAAACTCATAGTCTATTAAGGGCACACTAAGGGATAAGGAATATATTCCTTTACTATACACCCCTTAATTTATCCACAAGAGTGATTTATGAATCCCATCTTCATGGCATTATGTAACCACGTAAAGATATATCCACTTCAACATTGGTCAACATGTAGGGAGTTGCTAGTAAGTGGAAAAGACCTCCGCCTCTCTCCATGGAACATATGTTGCATCACTTTCATACAATATTTGCACATGAACAGTCTTATTTTATAAGGGTGCCCCCTATTCCTACACACCCTAGGAATACAAAATTATACAACATTATCCAAATAATCAAAGTTAATCATAATAAAATATACACATCATGGAATATACATTGAGAGATGTAGTGTCCTAACCATATCTTAGGTCCATATATCTTGACTCACTCTTGGAGTCATATGTGTATAAGTCATCCTTTTCATACTCATAATATCATTATTAATATAATAGCATATAACAATCCAACTATATATGTGTGCCATGTAGTGATTAATTAATTTCATGAGGCAATATATTTCATAAGGCTTCATTATTTAATCATCATATCATGATCATAAATTAATACACAATGTTATAATGAAATCTAAGTGAATACCAACATATTTCATTTTTTTATATAAGGAAACAAAACATATCTCAATGTGTTCACAAGTCATATACATTCTACACATAATATGGAAACAATTAATTATATTAAAATGTTTTTAAAAAATATATCACATAAAGGTTCATCCATCAAATAATACTAGGCCACTCAAACATCTAGAACACTATCAAAATAAGAAATAATAGGTTCAATGAAAATGGGGCAATATAATATGACATATTTTTCATCCTCCACTCAGTCTCCTTGCATGCAAGAATTTGGTGGCTTTCTTGATAGAGAGTCTTTTAGTAATACTTTTATTACATGGAGGGGCTTGTGAATCTTATATTATCATAGGGGTTAGGAATATGCTTCTCAACAACATTAACCCAGTGGGGGAGTCACAAAACATTTTTGTGCTCCTTTGACTTTTGATTATCAATATTATAATTAGATTCATTTGAAATTGAGGCATGATATCCTCTTGTGCTATTGAAACTACAATGTACTTATCTTTGAATAAATAGAGTTCATCGAGATAATCAAGCCAATAAGGTTTAAAATTGAAAGGATAATTTGAAATTTGCACATTTCCTTATCAATATCCAAGATGATTGTTGCATTATGTGATCCTCAATTAGGTGAGTCCAAGGAGTTATATTGACTAGCTTATGCTTGGAAAGAATCATTTATTTGGATCCATCTAATACTCTTCTAATTAATTCCAAATCCTACATCTTGTTCATTAAGTGGAAGATATTTGACTAGTTCATATTCATCAATTATACTTGTTTGAATGGGTCCTAGAAGAACATTGAAGGGGGGGTCATTCAATGCTTTGATTCCCTAGTTCTTGTCCCTAGTCATTATAATATTTATATCTTCTCCCATGGTAAGATATAGAGACTCAATAAGCCTTTGATGAAATAAATATTTTCAAAACACTTATTAATTGGATAATGGACCTTGGATGTTTAGTAAATCACAATCAAAGGAAAGTTTTCATCTTAACCCATCTTGGCAACTTGATATTCGATTCATGCTAGATAAAATGAAATACCTATTATCGTATATATAGATAGGATGCATGGTTATAGTAGGGTCCTGCAATATTGATATGGTTCCTATCTTCTTGAATTTTGAAGAGAAAAAATTTGAACCATATGAACCCAGGTGGAGTATCAAGGCATATCCATGAGTTTTAGCTTACTTGGTTATTTCCCATCCCTTGAGGGATTATTTTAATAGCTCCAATAATTCAATATGCATATCAATGAAGGGTCTTTATGAGTACCTATTAATATTTTCGTTCACCTCCTCGTCTTCAATCATTATTTAAATTTATCTATTGTGTTGTTTAACACACTTGACACACTTTTTGAGGTTGTTGGTAGTATCATTAGAGGAAATGTTAGCCTAACGGTGCCCATGAATTTTTCATGTAATTTTCATGTCATAATACGTAAACCAATCAAAATCCTTTAAATTTAAAAAGAGGTACATGTAAATATTTTGGAGGGAAAAGAAGAAAAACTACTTTTTTTAAATGTATTTTTGGCTTATCTTCTTATAGGTTTGCTCAAATTTCAAGTGTAGACACTCGTTGGATGCAAAACTAAATTCCATGTCTGACGAGTACCCAGTATTCATAGTTTTGAGAAGACAAGCAGTAATAAAGTTGAATATATATTAAAAAAACATGTTGAACACACTTTTTGAATGTATCTTTAATTTTTATTAGTGTCCCTGTTCTAGTCCTGAGTTTGTAATCTACAGACAGAGCCTAGAGAAAGCCAGGCAGCCTTCGAAAAGCATCTTTGTTGTACATTGTGCTGAGTAGATAAACGCTTTCTTTAGTCCATCTCTGGTTTAGATTATAAAATATGGCCAATCTCTTACGCTCATTCTCTTCTATCGATCGAAAAGTTATCACTGAAGTTTCATCAAGGTCTAATGAGTCTGAAATTGCTGAAAATGAAAATCATGAGATAGTTGAGAACCCTGCAAATTGGACTCCTCCTGCTTTGCATGCTACTGATATTTATAAACTGCCTATGACTTTTGTGTTGAAAAGAAAGAATTTCTTGAAAGAGGTAGAGATTACAATAAAGATTTCAGGTCCATCTGTTCAAATCCTTGCCTTAAATTTGTTTTCTGATGACGAAATTAAAAAGTTCCGCCAGTATGCTAAAGAGGGAAAATATTTCTATCTTCATTTTGGAGGTATAAGGATAGGTCTAGCACCATTGTTCCGTCATGGCATAAATACCCCTTGCATAGCTGAACTGTTCGACACTCGTCATCAATCCTATGATAATGCTAGGATTGGAACCATAATGGGAAACCTATCCACATGATGTCAATATGGGACAATATATCCTGATTACTCTATTAGTTTAAATGATGCTCATTTAAAAGACTGTTGGAAACTGTTGACTGGGGTTCAAGGTCTAACCATGGCAGAATAAAGCGAATATTTTCTGTAATAGGACAAGCTTCATTTCAGCTGACAAACACTGCTCATCCAAAGCTGAAACAACCTGTGTTAAAAGACTGTGTCACAGTTGGTCTATCTAATGCCCAGGTTGAAGGTGTTTTATATGACCCTGCTGAATTACCCGACAGTTGGTATTTCCAATACAAATCCATCGCTGATGAAAAGAAGCCTGAGTCCAAATTAAAAAGAGTCGCTATAGATAATGGCCAAGTAAAGTTGATTCCTCCAAGACCAAAAGCGCCTCGACCAGTAACCAGGCCAAAAAGATATGTCTTTCCTATTGTTCCAAGTGAAGTCCCATCTAGTAGTAATGATTTTTCTACGATTAAAGAAGTCAGTCAATCTGAGCCTCAGTTGTCATCTACTGAGTTGTATATACCTGAGTCAAAACCTTTTCTTCCTATTGTAAATAAAATGCATCGTATAGGTTTTTTTCCTCCTGTTGAAGAATGGCAATATGCCAATCGTCGGTTTGTTAAAGGTGGCAAGTGGCCTCCTCGGACAAAGTTCTGTACAACCTCGTCATCATCCAAACAACCAGCCACAGGTGCTGACTGTGCTCCCCTGATAGAGCATAATGCACAGAATACAAATGATTTGGATCAGACTTACCAGATCGGTAATTATCTGACCACCTGGTGTGCACATGCCGAAGAAGTACTTGATGATCTAGGTTGCCAGAGTGAATTAATTCTTGCCAATCTTAAATTATTACATGATGAACAAACAACAGATAGACAGAAAAGGGAGGACAAAGAGAGAAGAAGGAGAGAAAAGAAGAAAAGAGACTCTCAGCCTCCAAAATTTTCAAAAACCATGGAAGTTCCTCAAAATTGGGCTACTAGTGAATCTCAAGAAGAAGATGTAGCTGAATCAAGTAGTCAAGTTGGACATAAAATAGAAAGGCCAAAACCAGTTATTGTCCATAAAAATAAAAGTGAATTGGCTACTTTAGAGAATGCTGCTACTTTGTTCCCATCCTTTATAATGCCATCACTCCAAAAAGCAAATGTGTTTACCGAAGCCAAATATCCAAGAGTAGAAGAAGATTTGTTTCCCACTAATTCATCTGGGTATGTTCTAGATTTGGATAAATCAAAGAATCCAGCTGAATCCATCAGAATCTGGATTGGTGCTTTATACCAGATGCAAGTTGTCTCCAAATTGGACAACTATTCAATCTTCTTGTTAGCAGAAAAACGAATGGCTGGTATTGTATATGATTGGTGGATGGGTGGAACAGCTGAAGAAAGAGTAAATGTTGCAGCCTCAGGGTTAGCTACTCTAGAAGTCCTTTTGCTTACACAATTTGTCCCTGAACCTGGAGATGAGAAGAAGCAGCTCATTACAGATTTAACAAGAATGGAATTAAAAGACTTAAAGGATTTAGATAAATTTGGTTATGATTATATGTCAATAATATACAAAGCTAATCTGACCAATGATGTTACTCAGAAAATTTCCTTTTTGTCTAAGCTGCCAGGAAATCTAGGAGATATGATAATGAAAGATCTAGAAGTCCAGGGCAAAAAGATAGATCAAATCTATTGGATAGATCTTTTATTCATGTGTCAGGAAAAGGTAAAATATTTGTGTTGGAAAAAACAAGTTCATAATGTTTCTCCAAATCTGAATGTCTGTCGTTCTGTATTACCATGGACTTCCTTTAAGAAAAGAAGATCTAAAAAATATGGTAAGTACAGACCAAAACGTGTTGCAAATCCAAGACGACCATTCAGAAAATTCAAGTATATCAAAAAGAGAAAACAGCCCAAAAGAGATAATGCTTGCTTCATTTGTAAGCAAGAAGGACATTTCGCTCGTAAGTGTCCAAAGAGTTCATCTAATAAGTTAAAAGCCTGTATAGAGTTTGAAGATTTTGTAGATAATTGGTCAGTTGTCGATTCTCAAGATGAAGTGTCCGATGTATATATTTTGACAGACGCTTCTTTGTCAGATGTTGAATCTAATCCTGATGTCAGTCAGAAAATGAATATATGTTATGGTGAATGGGAAAGTGAACCCAGTGAACAAGAGCTTCATTACAGTGATGAATATGAGTCAGAAGATTCTACAGAAGAATACTCAGATGACTCTTCAGTTGATACTGTTATCACCACAGACTCTAAGAATGTCACCCCCGTTTTAGATTCCTTGTCTCCACAACCCATGGTGAGTTCTTTTTGTCCATATCCAAAAACAGTTGCGTCATCCTCATCATCACTTCCTGTAAATACTACTGCTCTTGCTGAAGAAAATGCTTTCCTAAAAAAGATTGTCAAATCCAATAACCTTCTATATATCCCAGTTGAAGTTCAAGTGAAAGGTGAATGGATTGCTATTGATGCTTTCATTGACACAGGTGGTTCCAATAATCTTGCATGACCATCTCTCTTTAAAGGATTATGGAAACCCTTACAGCATATTCTTGTCTCAGAAACTATTGGCGGATCAGTAAATCTCACCCACTATGTAGATAATATTTCTTTGAAACTTGGGGGGAGTATTATCAAAATCTCTGCCATACAGCATTATGATGCTTCAGCCAGTTTGTTTTTAGGAATGCCATTTATTAATTCAGTATTTCCTGTTACTATCAGTGAAGATAAAATCATTTGCAATATAAAAAAGAAGGCAGTTGCAGTTCCTAGGCTAACTTTGGCAAACTCGGAAGCAAGAAGAGAGCAGAGTCAAAAGAAAGTAGGTTTAAAGAAAACAAAGAATGAGTCTCATGATTGGAAAGAAGTGTTACAAATCTATGAGGCTAAATCTCAACCTACTCAGAAAGCCAATAGAAATCCTGATTGGTCACCAGAACAAGTCAGAATATATGAGGAATTGCTAAAATGTTGTTCAAACAATCCTCAAGCTTTCTGGCAAGTTGAAAGCCCACAGCAAGAAATTATTACGTTGCATGATAATGGGGTAACTGGTAAATTGATACCCTGCACCCCTGCTGAAGAAAAAGAAATGAGAAAGCAGATTGAAGAATTTCTAGATCTTCAACTTATTGAACGAAGTGGATCTCATTATTCATGTTCTGCATTCCTTGTTCGAAATCATTCAGAAATAGTCTGAGGGAAAGATAGGATGGTTATTAACTATAAACCATTGAATGCTATCACTAAAAGTTTTAATTATCCTATGCCCAGGCAAGAGACTATAATGCAGAAAATTCAAGGAAGTAAGATCTTTAGCAAATTTGATATGAAATCTGGATATTATCAGGTTCAGATTAAAGAAGAAGATCGTCATAAAACTGCTTTCACATGTCCTGCCAGATTCTTTCAATGGAAAGTTGTTCCATTCGGTTTGAAGAACGCTCCTGCTTTCTTCCAGAGAAGAATGGACCATATCTTCAGTAAACATGATTTTATTGTTGTATATATAGATGACATTCTTGTACATAGTCCAGATTTAGAAACACATTTGAAGCATCTACAAGTGTTTCTTGAAGAAGCAAAAACACATGGTCTTGTGTTATCAGAGAAGAAAATGCTTCTTTTTCAAGACAGTATTGATTTTCTTGGAATTCATGTTAGTCAAGGAAAAATTCAGATGCAGCCACATGTTTTGACAAAACTCTCTGAATTTCCTGATCAGTTGACAGATGTAAAGATGATTCAAAGATTTTTAGGAATTTTAAATTATGTACATAAATATATTCCTAATCTTTCATAAAAAACAACTCATATTCGCCAGCATCTACATTCCGGATGGTCACCTAAAGCAACTAAAGCAGTCCAGCTCTTAAAGGCAGAATGTCAGCATCTCCCAGCTCTGAAACCGCCAGGTAATGGTTTTCTAATTTTGCAAACAGATGCTTCAGACAATTTTTGGGCAGCCGCACTTTTTGAACGAAGGGGAGAAGGTGAAAAAACCGAAGAAGTTCTTTGTGCTTACGCTTCGGGAGAATTTTTAAAACATAAAAAGAATTATTTTCCTGCTGAAAAGGAAACTCTTGCCATCTTCAATGGAATCCAGAAGTTTGAAATTGATCTTGCGCCAGCAAAGTTTTTAATTAGAACATATTCCATGAATTTTAAATATTTTCTGAATGCAAAGATCTCAAAACAATTAGCTCGTGGAAGATTGTTATCATGGAAAATGTGGTTCCAAATGTATGAGTTTGATGTTGAATGGATTCCGGGAAATTCTAATTTTTTAGCAGATTCTTTGACCAAGGAAATGAACAAGGTTCATGTGCATCGGAATGAAATATTCAGCCTTTTAGGCAAAACCCCTGTGGATGACAATTTTGAAACGTTTGTTCAAAGGTTCCGAATTTTGGAATTCCTGTTGGAAGATGTTACTCAAGAAATTAAAAAGTTGGTTGGCTTACGGTTGAGAAGAAACCAATGGATTCAAAGATGCCAAGCTTGGCAACATAAGAATGTTGGTGTCTTTCTAAATCTTGATGAAGAATTGGTAAAGGTTTATCCTCTACCAAATATGAAAGTAAAAGTTTATTTTAAAACTCTGGATGATACATGGAGCAGTCACTATACAGAAGAAATGATCAAAGTTTTGAAAACTTTGAACTATTATCAGATTATTGGTGGAATTGATTTCTCTGTTGCTATTTATGTCTCTGCACATATGCTAGATTTAGCAGATATCAATATGAATGAATTGGTTCAACGTTTTTTAAGTTCACTGAGAATTCCTGATTTATTTGAAGAATTAGATGCAGCATTTCTGCAAAGGTTTGATGAAAATTATATTGCTACTGATTCTTTCCCACAGTATGAATTGTTTCAACCTTTTGCTGATTGGGAAATCAGGAATGGAAGATGTCAGAAAAAGATTCAAGTTCGAGCTTCCCAGTGTATTGAAAGAACCCTCCAGTATCTAAGGACATTCACAGAGCCATGGGATTATCAGAGCATGGAATTTAGAAACCCAATCATTCCTAATCCTTTTTCTCAAGTCTATGGGACAGATAGTATAATGGAATCTACATTGGCAGAAAATCCAGAAGAGATAAAGAAAGTTTCTCGTTGGCTGCAAGAATTTCATGGCTTGAAGCTACCTGAAAAAGTTTCTTTAATTAAAACTTTAGAGCCAATGCAAGGAAGATGTGGAGTAATGCGATTGATAATTAATCAAAAGGCACTAATCACAATTAGTGTATCTGCAGGATGTTGGACTGAAGATGTGGTATGTCTTATCAATTTGCTGTTATCAAACAGAGTATGCTCATCAATGATGTTCGAGGTAGGATGGCAAGAAAAAGGAGGTATCAGTCATCAATGTAAATTATGGGTACAAGCTGCTATAGAGCAAGGTGTCAGCATGTTTCAGATATTCAAGTGGGAATTATTGGATGGTGTTGAGTTGGCAGTTCAGTCCTTGCCCGACTTTAGAAAAAGCAAGAAAGATTCTTTTCTTGGCATCGAAATTGATCCATTTGCTTATGTGAACAGGTGGAATAAGGATGATTATCTCTTCCCTCAAAAAAGTTTAAGAAAATCATCTGACACTATAAAATTTTCATATGGACAATCTTCAAAAGCAAGATTCGACACCGGACAGAGTTCACATGCACCTCAAAAGGAAGAATCTTCAATAGTGATATCTGACTCTAAAGGAAAAGCAAAAGTATGGGACGAAAAGGAAACAGTATTTGTTGATGTGTATCAAGATGCTCAAGTACAAAATGACCCCACTTGGGAGAAGGAATATCTATCGTGGCTTACATCTTCATGGGAAAAGCCAAAAGAAATTATGTCAAAGCTAACATACTCATGGGAACGACAAAGGACTCCACCAGATTCGGATTTTGAAGCAGATTTTGATAGTGACTAGCACTTGTTAGTGCGTCTTCTTTTTAATAATGCGTTTTGAATTATTGTACTAAGAGAATATTGAGCAGACACCGTCATGACTAAGTAATGTCAGACAAGGACCCTCAATTATTCTCATATGTCTTATAAATAGGTGTGTTGTAAATAGTCTGAGGATCGTGTGTTTGAGTGTGAGTGTGTGTGTATTATGAGCTCTCAAAGACCAGAGACTAGCAAGCTCTAATCTTGAGGCTTAACTTGGTATGTACTATTTTGCTTGAATTAATATTGAAGCCTGCTGGGCTGCTAGTCTGAGGACTGTTTTGTTCCAAGATCATCTTAAGGAGTGAGATTGTAAGGCGCATTGGAGAAGCAAAAGGGTCGCGTTAGTCCGCGCATATCTCGGGTTGATGTGAGGAAGTTTTCCTTAAGCGTCCACTTCAAAGGTTCAAGTAAGTACTGAGTCCATCATCTATTTATCTGCTTCTCAAAAGTATGCATAATGGGTACTCATTGGATGTGGAATTTCATTCCACATCCAATGAGTGTCTACAGTTGAAATTTGAGTAAACCTATAAGGAGATAAAGCAAAAATATAATTTAAAAAAAAAAATAGTTTTCTTATTTTCCCTACAAAATTCATAACTCTTATTTTATTATTTTAATTATTATTTTATTATTTTTCCTTAGGAGACCACTTTTAGGTTGAAATTTCATCTAATGTGTTAGGTCATTGTGATTGTGGATGGGATTGTGTCAATGGTAGGTTAGTGGGAGAGATGTATGTTTTATCATCCCACACAAACAAATTGTAAAGAAAGTCCTCAGGATGAAATCCAAGACCTTTCAATTGAATGGATGAAGAGCAATACCTAAATAAGATAGATATGTGAAATCTTATAGGTCATGAATAAATTTAATAACATGTGGTACTTTAGCACACTGTAGAGGACTCCTCCTTTTTGGGATTTTCCCTTGACTTGAAATTTCATGGATTCTTTCCCATGTGAAGTGAAACTATTGTAGAAGTTTTCATGGTGCTACACTCTCAGAGGGAAATGTCAAGGGGTAAAATTGGATTTTGATGAAGACAAAGTGTGATTGGGCACTTGAAAATAGTGAAGAGCTTAGCTGGAGCTTTAAAGGAAAATATATGAGATGGAGATGGATGAGATAATCATGCTCATTCAAAAAGGATGTTTTAAATTGTGAAAAATTGATTCAAAATATTGGAGGTATTTGGGTGGGGGGATGTGGGATGGGAAAATCTATAAGTATTGGGGGGATATAAAAAAAAGGCATTCACTAAAAAGTAGGAGATTTATATAAAAAATAAGGGGTTTTTTTATTAGATAGATGCATTGAGGCTTAACAAAAGGATTTTAAGAGGATTTTATCAATGTCTAGTGATATTAGAGGTATTCTTTAATATACCATGAATGCATGCATTATGACACATGTTGACTGAGTGGAGACCCCATGTAGGGAGCGTTCCATTGTTAAAATTTTGATTTTAACATATCTATGCATGGATTTATATTTATGTAAGAAAAAAATACAATTAGGTATTATAATTATTATTCATTAACTACAAGGATGCCCAACTATATATTTTATGGTAATATACCTTATTTAGTTACCAATATAATACAACAGTCAATATGGAATGGATTGTTATATAATATGTAATTTATTTGGTACTTCTTGATTGGAAAAACATGGAGCTATTAATTTGTGGGGGCCATTTTAAAGGCAAGTCCTATTTTGGTGTTTTAGACTCTTGAAACTTATTAATCTATTTGGATCATTAAATGGTAATTTCTAAGGTCAAAACTTTGAAAACATAGTCTCCAACCCTCGAATGGTGTTTTACATGTAAAGAGTAATCCAATGGTACAAACATCACCTCATTCAAAGTTCATATGAAGAATTTATGCCTCCCACAAGTTGACCTATGCTTTTGGCGACCATGGTACCAAGTGGATTCCACATCAGTTCCCATGACTCATTGTTATAGTCTATTTTACCCACATTGAGTTAGTAGGAAAGACCTTGGACTTGTTGACCTTGATACATAGATTTTTCTCTTATCTTTTCCTCTTTTACAGTAGAGACGCTAGTCATACATTGACATTGTGACCAAACTCTAGTTTACATTATACATCCTAAGTCTTAGGATGCAGGTTTCCCTTCTACAACCTGTGTATTTTTTTTAAATTATAGATTTTATCATTCCTAAGGAGATCAAATTGACTTACTTTTCCATGAGTTGGATGGGGGTCAATATTCTATGGGTTTCCTAACTTCTTGAACCCTAAGATGTCCAAATACATCCTCCTGTAGAGTGCAAAAATCTTATATAATCTAGTCATGTCAAGAGGAGTAGAGTTAGTTAGAATATGTAAGAGAGTTCTACCATATTGTTGGGTGCTTATAGACTATCTATAGGGGGAGACCAAGATTTCAATATGAGGAGGAGGAATCTCATGTTTGAAGGTATTATGTATTCATTTGGATTATTAATGAAAGTATATGATTTCCATTCCTTATATGTTTTGTTTATCATTTTGATGTTTATATCTTATTCATGTTAATCTTCCCTCTATGGAAGGCACATATTGTTTGTTTAGTTAGTTGTGTTTGTGTGTAATAGTTCTAGATCATAATTTCTAGCAGCAAGAACTTTCGAAAGAAACAGGTTCTCTGGTCAAGGTTTCAGATCCAACATTCGTCACGAATCTGGGTTTAGGGACACTTTCATGAGCTATTTGATTGAAAGGTTATGCATGTGCGTGATTTACATTTAGGGGATTTCAATAGTTTCTTCACACACACAATTTGGTGGGTTATGGGAAAAACCCATGGAGCAATAGCTCCTTACACTAGATTCATTTTGGTTATAATAGAACTGGGAACTCCAATGGGGCTTCTAACCCTAGTGTTGTGCCTCTCCTCCTTTGGCTTTAGATCTTTGTTTTCATTTTGTTTTTAAGTCGTTCTCTTTTGTTTTTCACCTAGCTTGAGTGTTTTTAGACTAATTTCCTTAGAAATGAATAGATCTGGTCTTGATTCTATTTTTCTATGTGCATTGGTCCAAAGACAAGGTTGTAAAAGATAAACCTACGTCTTTCTTGAAATTTTGAGTTTTTTGAGAGGTTTTCCCTCAGATCTCTCTTATTTTTCAGATTTGTTCTTTATTGATTGTATAGGTCCATATATGTGTCACATTTTATTTAGATTTTTATTTTGGATTGGATCTTATATGTTTTACAATTTTGGTGCTTTCATCAAGGTTGTTTTTCTCCATTTTGGTTTCTTTCACTAGCACTCTTTTCCTCTATCTATTTTGTTTGGCAAAATTAGATCTAAGATACCTAGTTATATTTTCTTGAACTGTTCATCTGATTGGAGCATACAAATTTTCTTTTGTATCCATACTTATCAAGTCTTATCCTTCAATTAAGGTTTGGTTTTTTTACCTTTGTAGATCATTGTTGCTACATAAATTTTTTTGTCTCCATTGAACTATAGTTCTAAAAATTTCTTTGCACTTCTTTTCTTTGTTTGTGTGTGTGTGATAGATTGCTTTTGGTAATTTTCTATTACAAAGCAAAGTTTGGATTTTGAGTGCTTGGTGTTCTTCCTTGGGTTTTTATTGAAATATTTGTGTTTCTTCTTGAGTTGTTTTTTGGATCAGTTTTATAGTATGAATTTACACACCATATCATATGCACGTCGCTTTCTTTGAGTAAATAACAACCCATAAAATAAACAATTACTAAATTTCATTCAACGTTTTTATTTTCTCTCGTAGCACACCTAGAGTAGCTCAAGCTAGGGCCATGGATTAGGAGAGTGAGGTAAACTTTCCAAGACCACTAAAAAAGTCCTAATAGCTTGAGTTAGGGAACGAAAATCAATTTGCGGTGGCATGTTTCCTAGAAAGCCCTTCTCACACAAGGGTCAAACACGAGGTCACATGGATCCCAACAGAGTGATATACCTTGCTTCATTGGTCTTGGTGCCACTAGTATGCACATATTACTTCGGGACCTCCTCGAGAGGCATCTAACTCACTTTGAGTAATCTCTCGAGAGGGTTTGGACCTAGTTTTCCTTCTCTTGCATGTAGACCCGATTAATGATTATTCCCTCAGGTCAGGTTTTTGTATGTGGTATCCTTAATGGCCACAATATTAATTATATTACATGGGTAATTGTGAGGGGGATTTCCATGTTGTACATGAGGAAAACGTTAGTCAATACTCACCTGGTTCTCCAGGAGGTAAGTGACGACTTAATAAAGGTACTTGGTTTCATGCATAAGATTTGTTAAGAAAGAGGCTAACATAACTGTCCCAACTACATCTTCACAGTGGTATTGGGCCCTAATCAACCAAGTTATGGTTGTGGGAAGATCTCTTTGATTCTCTTGGTTTATGTGTGCTTGAATCCTTAGATAGGATAGTGTGTGTTATTTGGTCCAATTCTAGTTGATCATAAGGGTTTATTAATCAATTAAATTAAATAATAAAATATATTCACCATGGTTGACCAAAATATTCAAAATTTTCGCAAACTTTTAAACCTTTCCCTTGAAGAGGAAGGTCCACCACGTAAGAGACATAAGATAGCTCTGGGAACTAAGGACATAAACCTAAGTGGAAGGACATAACCTTGGTCCACATGGGCAAGACAAAGCTATTGTTGAAGTGATTTATGAAAGTCCACCATCGAACGCCAACCCACCTTTGACCGACCCTTTTAGCCCTATACTTGTGCAAATGAGACCTTAATGGTTCTGAACCCTTTTCTTTGTTCTCTCATCATATATCTGGTGAGAGCAACTTTTTTACCATGGTGGATATGGATCTCCCATCATCTCCTACATTGGTAGTATCTTTTGTCATGTCATCATTACCACTTCTTAGTGTGATAGGGTTAACTCCTCCTATTTTGATAACACCTTTGTCCTCTTCATTGGTCATTCCACTCGTTAGTACTTCTGTGACCCCTACAATTCTGTTGAAATCACATGATTTTGTGTTTACGTTTTTAATGAATTTTTTTTATTAATATGGTTCTTATTTCATGTACTATCTTTGCATAACTTCCTTTAGTGGAGCCGCTTCTCAATGATTTTGTCTTTAGGCTTTGGGAGAAAAAAAAATTGGAGCGACTTTTTGAATAATTTATTATGAATGCTTCTGAAGGAGTTTTTTTTCAAGGTACTTCTGAATGATTTTTTTCGTAAGGATTTGGAAGGATTTTCTTTGCTTGGAATTTGGTGATATAGTATGTAAAATTTCCAATGAATGTCATTTAACGTTTTTGGTATTTAGATCAACTTTTTTTGGCATTTGTACACAAGGGTTTCACTCAATAAACCTTTGACATATCACGTGTGTTCATGGCATACTAAAAAATATCCCTAATTTGACTACATATTGGAAAATACCTCTATAAATCACATTATTTAACCCCCTACCAATATGAATCCAATACACCTTCCCACTTTAAAAAACCCCAACTTTCACTAGATATTGTAGGTATCCATTTTTCATTAACATTTTTTATACCCCTTTGTATTTTTTATTAACTTTGAGCTCTATTTTGTATATCTACCAGTATAAAAACCTTTTAACCCCTACATATTCATAAATATATTATGTCATTTTTTCCTCAATATATATCCCCCAATATGAACCCACGTGGTATGGTTCGTGCATTTATATCAACTTAAAACAAAACAAAACTGCGGAAACAATGAACATACTTTGACTATGATAATATTCGACTTCATATGTGTTTTACTTTGAAAAATTAGTTACTTATATTATTAACTTTATTGTTACATTGAAAAACCAAAAACTTTAAAAATACACCTAGCTGTATATTTTCACATTTAATTGTCATTTAATTTTCTAGAGATAGCTCGAAGATGGATTCCTTTTTGTCCCCTTACATGATGCCGAAGCCAAACCATATGAAATATACCTCCTTGTCTCCTACTTAACAATAATTCGATGCCAATGCCAATCAAGTTTTTGTCGCTAGTGATGAAATTTAAAAAGCATGGTCATCTTTCAAATTACATAAAATATTCATATGGTTTAGAAGTCGTTGAAATGATTTGGAAATCCAACATGTATTAATAAAATTAATGGTTTAAGTTTACTCATATTCGTTAGATTTTAATTATTTTGAAAATTTTAGATTTTAGATTTTTGGAATATTTTAAAATTTGAATTATATTAAAATTGATAGTTCGATTTTAGATTTTTGGAATATTTTAAAATTTGAAGTAAATATTTTATCAAAACTAATAAAATCAAAAAAGTTTTTGATTAAAGAACTAAATATCTCAAGTAGCGTGAATTGTTAATAAAATTGATTAGTTAACAAAAATATCAAATAAATTTTCGATGGGTTCCACTTCCATCTAATTTCGTTTAAAAGAAATTGAATCAAATGGATATGTTTGAAATTGAAGAGTTATGTATTCATGATAATCAATATCACTAAAGGAATACCTTACCTGATAACATCCTTGGTTTAAAAGAAATTGAATCAAATGGATATGTTAGAAATTGAAGGGTTATTAGTCCTTGCCTTCGGCGGCGCAGGGACTATTGTGTTCGAGGGCGTTTTTCCATCATTAAATTGTTTTAACTAATCATTATATTTACCTTTTAACCAATGTTTCATTGGAAATATTTCACCAAACAAATTTCTATGCGAAGTTTTGATTTGGCCCTCTTATTGCAAGGAAAGAATATGATTTTAGAAAAACTTACGATAATCTTTTCAAATTTCAGTCGAATGCCAATTTAATGCTAGGCTATAATTAACATTACTTATGAAACATTTAATGTTTATGTTTTTCTTCCCCAGTGTAATACATATTGAAAGCCAGTAAGCCAATAACATTTAATGTTTATGTTTTTCTTCTCCAATGTAATACATATCGAAAGCCAGTAAGCCAATATAATACATATTGAATTCTTTGGCAGTATAATACATATCGAAAGCCACCACTCCAACGAACGTCACCACTCCAGCGCACGTCGTGGCAAGCTTCATGTCACTGTCTAAGGGATTAGGGATTAATCACCCTTCCGAAAGCTACTTGTACACAGAGCTAATTTTAATAGTCATTTGAGGCAAGCAACGGAACTCCTGTTGAAGATTAATGTGGCCATCTGAGGGAAACAAAGATCCAGAGTTCCATAGCCACAGGCTTGAAGATTAATCCGGCTGAATAATCAGTTTTTGTTCTCGGCAAGTCAAGCCTTCCTAAGTTTACGAAAGACCCGGTTGTAGAGAAATATCATGGGCAGTCGAGTCGGAAATCTATCACAAATCCGCATTCCTCACAGCATGGCTAGGTCGGCGTTACCAATTAAGTTACCTTTGTATATTCTCAAATTTGAAGGTCATTCCATAGATGATCCCTCTAATCTCGGTAGCTTAGTAGCGGAGTCAGAAGGCCTCCTGAATGTATAAGGCCAGACATCTTTGGTCAGGGTGAAGCATTCATCAAGCAAGAAGCATCGGACCAGTTTGATCCTTCCCACGAGTTCAGCAACCATCAAAATGAACCTGGGCAGGCTCCTCTTCAGGAGCATCCATCGGTTCCCAAAAAGAAGTCATTGTTTCATAGAAGCCATTAAAAAATATAGGGGCATAGGTTATTACCTTCTTTAAATCACCTTTATGTATAACTCAAAAAGCTCATTGAATTAAAGTCTCTATTGGTCATTGATAACTATTGGGCTTAGACGATGACTCCTCTTTTCTAACTTCTCGCGTGGGAGGAGATGCAATACCTCGTCAAGCCGTAACACTTGCCTTAGAGCTTGCTAGAGATAGAGATAAATATTTGTTGGAAGGGAGTTATTGGGATAACTCCAAAAGCAAATCCCCTTTAAAAGCAGAGGAGTAACCCAACTTTTTGTTATGGTAATTTCTGCTGGCTTTTTTCTTCCTATGTTCTGGTAATTTCTACTGGCTTAGCCTCTTATTTTCTGCACAATTTTACCAGAGGCTCAGGGTTAGGGTCTAACTATCATGCAGGATTAAAAGCCCTATGAGGGAAAACACTTGAGCGGCTTTCGGATTTGTCTCTATCTTTCTCTGAGGGCTTCGACGTCCAAAACGTTCAAGGTATTTCATCATAATTTGATTTTAGCAAACCTTCTTTTGGGGCCGCCATTGTATATTCTAACCCGATTCTACGCAGCTTCACCAAAATGAGGGGCGTGATACCTAGTTACCAGAAACGGGACGATGTCCGTCGTTTCTGGCAGAAACCTTCGGAGAAACCCAACCATACTAGAAACGCCGTCTGCAACGGCCGTTTTCGTTTTCACTGGCAAGAAACAGTTTCCCGCGAAACGAAACAGTTTCTTCTCGCCATTTCCGGATAGACTTGTAGTTAAATTTATTTTTTCGGACTCGGGTTAAATTTAATTTTTTCAAACCGTGGGTTAAATCGAGTTTAATTAGCAATTGATTGTTAGTTTTCTGGAAGTTACACATACAGAGGGTTAAGTCCAGTTTAATTCGCAGTTGACTGTTAGTCTGCTGCAGTGGACTGTTAGTTTTCTGGAAATTAAACATAAGCACTCCAGGGTATTGTGAGCGAGCAGCTGAAGAAAGAACTAGCTGTATTTTTGAGAGAATGCAGGGTATTGTGAGAGCGCTGCCAAAGAAAAACACCAGTTGCCATTAAATTTTAGTTCTAGACTCCAGTTGAATAGCATTATTATTATGTCTCAGAAATTTTTATTTATTTAGACAGTAGTTATATTTTTTTTAACTGGGTAGTGATCCATGCAAACCAGTGGTTTTTCCTAGTTGCTCATGTTTTTTCAAGGATTTAAGCAGAAGAGGAGAGCAAACCCATCACTACTTAGATGCAAGCAAGGCACAGATCAGAGCCAAGCAACTTCACACCCCCATCGAGTTATCTTCAACAGCATTGTCAATTCTATTGTCAAAAGGTACTGCCTACAAACTTCAATCTCTGGTTTTTTTTATGAATTCTCATTCCAGACCACATAATTCTCTCAAGATTTGGGTAGGTGAGGTTCGCTGGGATTAACTGTTCATATCTTAATGCGCTATACTTGTGTTCAGTCCTGTAATATCCTCTTTTAGCCTAATTTAATGAAACCTCTATTCTATCATCCATATCAATGCATGTATATGTACTCCGTTAAAGTGATTCTGACTGCTGTGAGATTTTCTGTAACTCATACCACTTCAGTGATATTTTAATCGTACCTTCCATAGCAAATATCAAGAACACTTCTATCGTACCTTCCATAGCAAAGATTACTAGCATTTTCATCATCGAGGATTTGGTTTGTAACCAAGGGAAAGCACTAGTACTATCATGACAATCTGGAACAACACTTTCGAAAAAATATACAGTTAAATACTCCTTGTTGTAAGTTTGGTTCTATAACGGTGGTAAATCAGTAAGCCAGTTGTTGCTGAGGCCCAGGCTTCTAATTTTGATTCTATCATACTGTGTAGAATATCCTCATAATATGAGTATTTGTCTTTCTTATAGTTAGAAATAGTACTGAAATTTTGACCATTGTTGCCAAAATATAGACAACATTGCAATATTTCATCAGTTTTCGAAGCCAACATAATATCGCCATAAAAAAGTCGCAATTTTTCAAATTTTGAATAATCCCTAAATTTTGAAAATATCAGTGTAATATATCAGGGGAAATGGAAAATATCCATTAAGTCAAGAAATTTTTAGTTTTTTTGGATTGTTTTTCTCACTTTGAAGTTTGAAGAGGGAAGCCAGGGGATTGAGAAAGACATAGCTGTACTCACTATTATATTATTTCATGAAAAGGATATATAAGATAATATAAGATAATTTTATTAATGTCGAAGAAATTTCCATAAAGATAAGTCAAAGGGATTGAAGAAGTGTACAATCATTATGAATAAAATATGGGAGTGCAACTGTATAATCATTATGAATAAAATATGGGATTTGGTTTGTAACCAAGGGAAAACGCTGATACTATCATGACAATATGGAACAACACTTTAGAAAAATATACAGTTAAATACTCCTTCTTGTAAGTTTGGTTCTATAATAGTGGTAAATCAGTAAGCCAGTTGTTGCTGAGGCCCATGCTTCTAATTTTGATTCTATCCTACTGTGTAGAATATCCTCATAATATGAGTATTGGTCTTTCTTATAGTTAGAAATAGTACTGAAATTTTGACCATTGTGGCCAAAATATAGACAACATTACAATATTTCATGAGTTTTCTAAGCCAACATAATATCGCCATAAAAAGGTCACAAATTTTCAAATTTTGAATAATCCCTAAATTTTGAAAATATCAGTGTAATATATCAAGGGAAATGGAAAATATCGGTTTAGGCAAGAAATTTTTGGTTTTTTTGGATTGCTTTTCTCACTTTGAAGTTTGAAGACTGAAGTGAGGGGATTGAGAAAGACATGACTGTACTCACTATTACATTATTTCATGAAAAAGACATGACTGTACTCTCTGGAGCTAGTCCCTCCGATGCTCGAAGTAAGGTGATTTAGATGTTTGAAAATTTGAAAAAAGATAAATAATTTTATTTTATTTAAGTTTTCCAAAATTTTCCTTGATTTTCTCTTCAAATTTTTAGTTAATTATATTTTTCTAATTAGGTTTCAATTTTTTTATTTTATTTTCTATAACTAATTTTCAAATATAAATTGTGCAGATTAAAATTGGTTGCGGAGGAGAATCATTTATTTTTTATTCCAATCATTTCTCATTGCAATGGAAGAAAGTTCATCAATGTCACAAAGTAGACCACCCCTTTCCCAACAGAAATCTTCCATAGAGGCATCCAAAAAAATCCAAAGCAAAGAATATCAAGAAGCAAAAAAAGCCTTTGAGGCAAGGTTATGGGCAGCTGTGAAATGCACTCAATCTTATAGCGGAGGATCACGTGGATCATCTGGTTCAAAGGTTTGGTTGTACCCTTATTGTAAAAAACAAAAATCGGGGAATGTAGGAAGAGTTCAATGGCATTTACTTGGAATGGGGAAAAAAGAGCAATCAGCTTTATGTGACAATGTACCTAAAATAGAAAAAGCTTCTCTAATTAAGCAATTTAATGAACTTGAAAAGCTTAGACATATTGTTGAAGGTTTAGTTCAAGCTAACAACAATCCTAGTGGATTGACAATTGGTGGTCCACACTCTTGTTCTCAACATCAAGTTTCTATTTCTCACCTTCAAAAATTATGGGATGTAAAAGGGAGGGGAAATCTTGATGCATCCATTGGACGATTTTTTTCGCAAATGGCATATCTTTCAATGTTTGTAGGTCTCCTTATTGGAAAGAAATGGTAAGGGATCTAGTTAACAATGCTCCTAAAGGTTACAAGCCTCCTAGTTATGAAAAGATGAGGACAACCGTGTTATCTGAAGAGAGGGCTCGGGTTGAAGCTAGACTTCAAGACATTAAAGATAGTTGGAAGGAATCTGGGGTCTCCATTGTCTCAGATGGTTGGACAGATGTTAACCATCGTCCCCTTATCAATATTTTGGTTTCTAGCCCAAAAGGAGTTATGTTTTTAAAATCCTATGATACTATAGGAAAGACAAAAGATGGTCCATATCTAACAGGTCTCCTCAAAGAGGCAATAGAGGAGGTTGGTAGAGAAAATGTGGTCCAAATTGTTACAGATAGTGCCTCAGGGTTGATTGAGGATGAATATCCAACAATTTTTTGGACTCCTTGCTCTGTGCACTGCTTGAATTTGCTCCTGAAAGATATTAATAACATTGCATGGGTTGATAAAACTATAACTGAAGCAAAGATGCTACAACACTTTATTATTAATCATGCAACATCCATAGCAATTTATAGGAAATATGAAAAACTTCAGCTTCTTCGATGTGCCGAGACTAGATTTGCATCTGCTTTCATTATGCTTCAATGCCTTATTAAAATGCATCAATCTTTGAGAGAGATGGTGGTATCAATGGATTGGAAAAGGTGGAAGGGTTCTCATACTGGGGATGGCCTAAAAGTTGAGGACATTATTATTGGTCTTTCTTCAGAGAAATTTTGGAGGAGAGTGGAGGATATTGTCACCCTTATTACACCTATTGTTTCCACCCTTCGCATATTTGATAGTGATCAACCATGCTTAGGGGATGTCTTTGAGAGCATGGATCAAATGAGAGAGAAGATTCATGACATAATGGAAGATGAAAATTCTAGGATTGACAAAGACACCAGAAATGAAGTGTGGGAACTTAGTCTGACAAGGTGGAAAATGATTCATAGCCCTCTTCATTCAATTGCATTTTTACTCAATCCTAAATGGTTTCATAAGAAACCATCGTCAGATGTAGACGTTATGCAAAACTGAAACACTTTTATAAGTAGGTGTTACGATCGTCAGGATCGCACTGCTTTACGGTTTGAGTTAGGAAAGTATTTGAGATCAGAAGACCACTTTGCAAATGAAGATTGTGCATACAACAGACAACAACTTGGACCCATCGACTTCTGGATACAATATGGTACAGGGACCCCCTTGCTTCATCGTTTGGCTATCCGTTTGCTTTCACAGGTATTCTTAATAACAAATACCTTTAATGTATTGATTTATTGTTTAAACAATTAATTCTAAAGCTCATTTTGGATTATTTATCTTATAAGATTTCAATTGACTATGACTAACATAATTTTAATTTTATTTTACAGGTGACTAGTTCCTTTGCATGTGAAAGAAATTGGAATGAATATGCTTTCATCCATTCAACAAGGAGGAATTTCCTAGGCACAAAAATGGCACAAGATTTGGTGTTTGTACACTCAAATCTACGTTTGTTATCTCGACAACAACTAGAATATAAAACTGGACCCACGAGAATGTGGGATTATGGTGGTTCACAAGATGACGAAAATGATGAGCTTCCACTTGAGGTGCTACAAGACAATGCTGAAGACATGCTTGATGATACCATGAAGTCTATTGACCAAAATAATTCTTTTGGAATTGGCTCAAGCTCAACAACTATTCCAGAAAATGAGTTTCAAAATCTAGATTATTAGGTTTACTTGCATTTTGATATGAATTATTGGAAGTGACTTTAGAGATCCATATATATTCAAAAGTACAAATTTATTTATTTATATTTCAAATCTCTTATTCTTATCAATGTTTGCTATTTTCTTGGAATTAATGATGGCTAAATTTTTGGATCTACAAAATTATCACTTCTTTCTTAAAACTAAATTAGTATTTACAATTGTTTTTTTACAATTTCATGAGCAGAAACATTGCAAGTTTATGATTAATGCTTTGTTTATATTGTTCAACTTTAATATGGTGTTGTTCTCTCTCCTCGTTTCTTATGTGCGAAACCTCCAAACTTTGTTTCTCGTACCGTTCTCGTTTCCCGTTCCGTTTCCCGTTTCTCGTTTCTGGTAACATAGGCATGATATGATAAATGCATTTTCCTCTGCAGAAAAGCTTGGGCTCTCTGAGATCTGACCTTTCTTTTATCATAAAAGTTGACCCTCCCTTTACTCCTTGGCCCATTGTGCAGGGCGTGCACCAAAAGCTTCGGATGGCAGTGTTGGAGCTTGCTGGTTAGCTAGATGGCTTGTTAGCTGGGTGGGAATCTTGTGAGCTGGGGAGCTGGGAAGTTGGAGAAGAAGCTGGATGGATGGGATGGGTGGAGGGATGGATGTTTTAGTGAATAGCCCATAGGGTGGGGTGGGTTCTTTATGATTCTGAACTTGGCCGCGGTGGGGTAGCTTGGTGAAAGGTGAATGAAATCAGTAATGGAGGGAAAGCAATGATGATGGTTCAAATGTAGGCAAGAAAGTAGGTGTATGAACTTATTTATTTGCCTTTATTTATTTTCAGGGTCTAAGGTCTGAACTTATTTATTGAACAAAACATCCCACTGTTGCAAGCTGAGCAATCCATTCCACCTAGCTAGGAAGTAGACACGTTGGGCACGTTGGGCATGCAAGAGAGACGGAAATAGACACGTCGGGTATGCAAGAGACACGAGTATTATGGTCGTAGAGCCTAGGCCCACATAGGTAGGCAAGTGGTAAAATTGTGGGCCCACATGATTTTACGTATTGAATTATATTTTTGTATGAAACATTTTTTTGCATGTGTTACAGGTGTCTTCCAGTTTCTTTTTTTTGTGGGTCTTATAGATGTTCTTTTGTAAAAGCTCTATCTTTACCTCGATACATTACAGTTTGTCTTTACCTCTATACATTACATTACAGTTTGAGAGCAATGAACCATGACAACTTTTGAAGTCTAGCTTAAGTCCAACTTTATTTAACAGCCTTTGAAGTCCAGCTTTATTTGAGGGGTATGGTTGTGAGCCCTGCAGAATTACAATCGATCAAAATTTTTATTTAGCAAGATTGAATTGTACCAATCCTACTTTTTCTGCGGCGACATTCTTTGTGAAATACATTTTCGTTACGTTAATTCAGGACCTTTATTTAAAGAAATATATAGAAATTGCAATAAGTTGCTCGTTGGTAAATCACACCTTATTTAAATTTGGTTCCTTGATTGCTTTTCTACAGAAAATATTTTTAAATTCGATTCCTCTTCTCTGTAAACTACATTTTCTCTAAATTTTGATTTTAAGAAATGTTTAAAAATCTGAATGCTTCTCTCTAAACTACACTATGATAAGATTTAATTCATCATTTTCATTTTCAAGAAATCTATGGAAATCGAAATGTTTATTCTTTGTAAATTATGTTTTCATATAATTAAATATGTGGGTTGAGATTATGCATCGATTGATGTGCTCTCTTTGATTTGTATTCACTTTTTTGGGTATTTTTCTATGCGTCTTGAACCAAGTTTAGTGTCTTTTTACTATTAATTTAGTTAGAGTATATATTTATCTAAGAAATCCTAAAGACAAAAGAAAGATTGATAAGTATAACAAACAAGCTAAAGGTTTATTGTAGAATTTTATTTCTTAAAAGTTACAATTTCAAACAATTTTCTCAACCAAGGTGGTTTTCCTAATTCTTATAATTTTCAGATGCATATCATTAATCTTTCTACTCTAGAGGAATCTTAGTTTTTAGTAGAACTTTTAGTAGGCTGATTATTACCATGCTACCTCAATGTGAGTGTTGGAATCTCACTTAAGACATGATGAATTTACTATAGAATACAGTTAAAACAAATAAAAATCTACATCCACCCTATAACCCAATATCATCTATAACTAGTTTAAGGATAGTGCATGAATCAGTGAATGACTGATAGTTGATATCACACTGAACAGAAAAAGACAACTATTAGATCTTCTCATTTATGATTTCTGCAACTTCACACTTGGGGCCTTTGTATGATTGCTATAATCTTCAATTTTTCTTCTCTGATTGCTATAATCAATCCTCATGTTAAAATGACTATGTCATTATCACACTACTATGATATTTGAATTTTCCCCACTCCACGACTGTTGTGATTCCTTTTTGATCCCTCGAGAATTCTTAAAATTGATTGGGTTTATTTGAAACCTGGTACCCTCTTCAATCAAAACTAGTAGGGTTTAAAGGTCTTATGCTACCTTGTTTGGTCATTTTCTTGAAAAAGGAGACATCTCCCAACCCGGACTCTTAAAAGAAGATAGCTCTATGGTATAGCAAAGACTTCATAAAACTGCTATTATGTATAGGAAATAATCTTTACAAAACTACTCTTTTTAAATTATTTCATGCACTAGCTGAGGTTCATTTTTAATGATGAATATGTTAATAACCTTGTGTGTTAAGGTTTGTGTTAATATGCATTGCCATAGGTCTATCTTAATTATGGACTCAAAATAATTATTTTCTGGTGCAAGAAAAAGAGTTCAAACTATTTTATGCACTGGCATAAGTCCATCTTAATTATGGATGGAAAAAATAATTATTTTATGCACTCGCATAGATCCAACTCATCTTAACTATGAAGTTAAGAATAGTTAAGAACTCAACAACTATGAGGTTAAGAATTCAAACCATTAAAGGTTTGGGTCAATCTTAACTATGAACTCAAACTATTTAAGTTTTAATAGATCTCTGCCATATACATCGAAAGTATGGTTGATTTATTCAAGGAAAGATGTATAGATTTTCAGGATCTGTTATGAAGATAGATTTGCACATACGGCTGATTTGTTTAGGGAAAGATGTATAGGTTTTCAGGATCTATTATGTCCATAGATTTGCAGGATCTGCTATGCAGATAGATTTTCTGGATTTGTTAATACTTCTAGGTCATTAAGATGGACAAATTGTTTGCTAAACAGTCCTTACTGGTATACAAGAAATGTAAGCATGGGAAAAGTTCAAATCACTCCTAGTATACTACAAAGGAGAAAAAAGATGATGAAGAACATGTATTTTGAGATTTACATCTTCGTACCATTGTAAATATATGTTAGCATATAGGAGACCATGTATGGTACAATCATTATCCTAGCAGTAGTAGTCAGCCTCGTGTAGTAGTAGGAGGAAAGAGTAGTAGTTTCAGTGCTAGTACAATATCAAGGGGTCAATAGAGTGGTGGTAGTTCAAACCCAAGTGTGGCTTCAAGCATAATTTCTTTATCCTACTAAATTGTCTGCTTCTAATGCCACTTGATGGCTTTGCACTAGATCAAATCTATAGTCCAGTAGCATCATGTTAGTCATTCAGTTCTATTTTTTACACAAATGCTAAAAAGAAAAATAAATATAACAAAAGTGTGTAAATTTGCATTCATCTAGCATTCTTATTGTTTTGTATAATGTTAGAAGATTTGATTGATCAAAGGGTAAGTAACCTGCCATCAAATCGAGCTGGATAAGTCAAAGCATGTAAGAGTGAAGGGGGCATTCGCTTACGGCAAGGACTACCGACTGCATGCAACACTTGTTCATTTCTGATAATCAATATCACCAAAGGAATACTTCACATGATAACATCGTTATCGGTATTTTTACAATAATATTATTATGTTATTAGACTTTTTCACTAATGTTTGATATTTTTTCCAAATTACACTATTTTTTTGCCAAACTGCATTAAAAAAAGAAAGCTTCAATTTAAAAAGTTTATTTTTTATTTAATTTTTATATATTTTAATTTTGAGAAAAAAATTTAGTAAAAATCACATTGCAAAAATAAGACACTAAAATAATAATAATCATGATTATTTTATTTATAAAATGATATTATTTTTATATTTAAAAATATCATTTAATCTACGTTTGAAAATAATACCAATCAGCGTATATCACTCACATTATATCATCACATTTACTAATGTATAATTATACTAGTGCAAGAAAACAAATAATATACCTTAAAATATTGACATGCGATCCCTTTCACACCGGAAAAGCTGACTCAATGGCCCTTAATGTGGTTGGTTACATGTCACACCGTGAATAGAACTTGTCGTGGCTACGAAGGATCCTCGTGAGAAGGAAGGGATCTTTGAATTCTAATGACTTTATTGCAAAGGTTTCTTTGAATTCAACTTAATGACTTTATTGCAAAGATTAGTGACTTTATTGCAAAGATTTCTTTGAATTCAACTTAATGACTTTATTGCAAAGGTTTCTTTGAATTCAACTTAATGATTTTATTGCAAATATTAATGACTTTATTGCAAAGATTAATGACTGTATTGCAAATGTTTCTTTGAATTCAACTTAATGACTTTATTGCAAAGATTGATTTTACATTATGGGTGTAGTTGTTTTCACAAGTTTGAGGGCGTTGAAATTCAATATAGATTTACATAATTTCAGGAAAGTCACTTGAAATAATGCAGACACCTTTTTAATATTGAATTCACTAATCAAATTGAAAAGTTCGATCTACAAAACACTTGAAATAGATGAGATCAAGTATTGTGTACACCAGTTTTCTCTTCACATGATTTTGGTTGATGATCAATATCTCCACCATCTTAACTCTTGAAGATGTAAATAGTTCATGTAGATTCTCTAAATATGCACCCTAACTCTAAGATATTACAATACCAAACTTTTCATGGAAAACTAACATGGAGTTACTAGGCCCTAACCATTATAGGAGGTCTCATAAATATCAACATGTCCTTATTTTACTAGCCATGGATTTGATATCATAATAAATTTAGCAAAAGTGTCTTAAGGCATAATTTTATTATAAAAAAAATAATAAAGGGAGCTAAGGCATATTTTATATATATAATCTCTCTAGTTTTATCTTATCATGGCATGTATACTTGATTAGTAATTTAAGGATAATTATTATAAAAAAATTAATAAAGGGGGCTAGAGGCACATTATTTATATATAATCTCTCTAGTTTTATCTTATCATGCCATGTATACTTGATTAGTAATTTAAGGATAATTACTATGATAAGGTTGTGATAAAGCTTATTAATTTTCTAAGGAATACAATATTTTTAAAATTACTTTTATTATTTTAGAAATATACATTCCAGAATCACTTTATTAATTTAGAAAAATTATTTAACTAAATAAACTTTAGAATTAGGAGATTAACATATATACATATTACATTTTACTAGTTGCACAATATTTAATTGCGTCAAGAACCTAGTATGGAAATTTTGTTATAGACTGTTATTGTAATGTAAAGTTGTGTTGACTTGGTTAAACTATTTACAAGCCCATGGTATTTCATAGCTCATAATATTTATTATGATGAAGCCTATTTTAACTCTTAAGGAAATCCATTATGGAATGCAAGAGTACTAGCTTAGATCCATCTTAACTCTAGACTTGATCCCTGTTGGCACTTGTAGATCTAGATGGATCTAGGTTGGTATAAGGGACAATATAAATTGATTACAATTGTTAATGCATAGTTTACAATTGATAATTATTTACATGAACTTGCTTTTAAGAAGAATTAAATATCCATTTTCTTTTATGATGAACTGTTTAATCCTTCTTTACGATAATTATGAGTAAATAATTAATTATCTTTTGACAAAGTGTACTTATTTATATTAAGTTTGACTATTCATTATTTTTTATAACTTCTCTATAAGAACAATGTCGCCATGCAACATTTAAGGTCTCATCAACTTTCAATGTCTTGTCATTCACAAATCCAACCTTGTAACCCAACCATTTTAACTTAACAAAATTTACATGAATTATGATAATTTTTTTTAGAATTGAACCATGTGAGAATTTAGATATAATGAACGTTTCAAGTGTTACTATACCAACATGATGTTATAATGTGATAGAAAGGAACGATCTCTTAGAATAAACCAACTTAGATCCATATTAACCCTAGATCTATCACATATTGAGAGGGATCAAATCTCTCAAGGTGCAAGCCTCTTCTTTGAGTGAAAAACTTAAAGAAAGGTTTGCACCTCAAAAGTTTTGATCCAACTAGGCACTTGATAGATTTGAAGTTGAAATGGATCTAGGCTAGTTTAATTAATAATAATAATAATAATTACATTTATTTTATTTTTATGTAATTTGACCGAGTCAAAATGTTTATGTTTATATATATATATATATATATATATATATATATATATATATATATATATATATAACCAAGTCAAAATATTTACATAACATACTATTACAATATCTCTTCCACACATGGCTAGAAAACACCTCTCTCGGAAGCTAGTTGATTAATAGACTACATGTCTATAACAAACCTTCAACTAGAGAATGACTTTTTGAAATAAATTATATATATATATATATATATATATATATATATTAAAAGTAAAAAATAAATAGTAAATAAAACATATTTATATCTAAATAAAAATGGGATAGATAAATAATAATTATTATTTAAAATAAAATTAAAAAATAAATAATTATATATATAGATAGAGAGAGGGGCTTGATTTACAAGGGATTTGAACTTTGAATCTCATGGTTTACATAATACTTCATAATATAGTGATTTCCACTTGAGCGCCCCCCACACACACACATATATGAGGCTGAATATAATTAAGATAATATCAACGTAGATCCATCTTAACCATGGATTTATCAATTGCTGAGAGGAATCAAATCTCTTAAGATGTATACCTCATTTTTGAGTGCAAAACTTGATGAAAAGTTTGCACCTCAAAATATTTGATCCTTCTTGACACTTGATAAATCTAGGGTTAAGATGGATCTAGGTTAGTTTCAATCATGCACACTTACAAAAAAATTGATGAACATCTAATTATTCTGATAATTTTGAATATGCTAAATATGTCTAAGATTAATATGGTCATTTTATTTTTATTTTAAATTTTCTCAATTACCTCAGTTTATTGATATGATAGAGACAATTAATAACCTGAATGATGAAAAATAATGAAACAAAAAATTTAAATGCGAAGTGACAATGTAACAGTGTTGAATGATAGAAAATACTAATAATAAGAATGGTAGTCAATTACAAATAGTCTTCATCACGATCAATCTCAAATTAATTTATACTATTGTTCTTATTATCACACCTATTAGTTTTTTCATCTTTTCATAAGCGACTAAAATTGTATACCATTCAAATCTTTAGCTCGAGCTATTGTAGTAAACATCATACCTTGTTTATCTTGCTCTCCAATATTAATAGTAGCTTTATCCAAAGTTAATTACTATGACTTACGGAGTGTTAAAATCCAAGTAATTTTCAATTGTAGTTGTTTTCTATTGCCTAGTTTGAATGCAAAGTGATTAAAAATGTTGAATCATAGAAAATGGGAATAATAAGAATGAAGTAAATTACAAATAGTTTACAGTTTCAAGAAGCAAACATTTGAGGAAAGTGAACATTTTATTTAAGAGGAAAATTCAAGTATTTTATTTATGGTTGAATTATTGTAACATAGAAATCAATCCATGACGTAGATAATTCTTTTTTATTTCCAATGAAATCAATGCACACTATTAATCTAATTACTTTGAAATTAATGCACATTATACATCTATTCACATCAAATAAAAAATCAACATATACACTAAAATCAATGCATTTAGTGCAAGAACAATGCACACTATTAATCTAATTACTTTGAAATTAATGCACATCATACACTTATTCACATCAAATAAAAAATCAACATCCACATGGAAATCAATACATCTAGTGCAAGAAATCAAATAGGATTAGAAATCAACATCTATATTGAAATCAATGCATCTAGTGCAAGCAATCAAATAGGATTGTAAATTAACAACTAAATGAAAATCAATGCATCTAGTGCAATCAATAATAATTACACATAAATAAATGCATCATGTGCAATCAATCAAACATGATTAGGAATCAAAATCTACACTAAAGTCAATGCATCTATTTCAGTAAAAAACCAAAATATTCATAAGATGAAAGAGTTTGTCTCTCTCCATATGGTGCAAGTAATCGAATAAAATTAGAAAGCAATGTATCTAATGCAAGCAATTAAAATAGGATTAAAAAGCAGCAATCAATGCATATAGTGCAAGCAATCAAATATGATTAGAAATCAACAACTACACTAAAATCAATACATCATGTGTGATCATCAAATAAAATGTAAATAAAAAATTTAAAACATTAAAAATGTTCATTTTCACCAAAATATGGAATTTATGTTTATATGTTTCGTTATGGAAAATCTACTCACATAGTTTCATCCTTCTCCAAGTTTCTTTTCCTTTTCCATCACACATCTTTCCTGTGTCAATCACATTGTTTAATTTGATGGCGCAATGTTTGGTTCTATGTACCGCACTTGAATATCTTTTAAAGAATATAAAAGAATATCTTTTAAAGAATATCCTCGAGAGGTGAATCTTCTCTTGGCAGGTTTGTCATGCCATTTCTTACAAATTTCATGTCTGCGAGCATTGAAGCAATACGATATTTTGTATGATAAAAGACCCTCAAAAAAGTGGGCTTTTTTTTGGAATTTTTTTCATGAATATTACGTTCGAATCTTATTTGTTGGATCTCATTATGCATCTCAGTTGAAAATAACTACACATATTATATGTTTACAGATGAATAATGATAACGATGTAGAAATTGTCATGCTAATGTCTTAATCAAATCTTAAAGTCCACAATTATACTATTTGAAATAAATATAACATAATTTCCATGTTAATTTGTTAATCATGTACTTTCAAATTATTTGAAACATAAAATATGTGTAGTTATTTTAAAAGCAACAATTATAAATTGAAACATGAGTCAGTTAAACCTAAAATGGCTAACTTGCATCAATATTATAATAGCAACCTCCTCGAGTGAGAAATGGTGAAATTTTAAATAATTCAATGTTGAGGATTAGGTTAAACTAATTTTCAGGATTAGCTATTTATATACTTTATCATAAGCAATCGATTGCTTATATTTTATTTGAGAAACCATAAAGCCTAAACCTAAAGTAAGTAATATATACAATATATCATTGGAAAATTCAGAATTATCTTAGCTATTAATGTGTAAGAAAGTAATGAGTTTTAGAATTCTACTATCTCGTTTGTTTCGCCGAGAATTTTTTACACAAAAGTCGTTTCAAATTTATATACAACATATATGGTTACAAAAGTCATTTCAAATTTATAGACCATAGAAATGGTTAGGTTATTTGTTTGGATCTGACCTTATTTATCAAGCGTTATATATTAGTGTGAATATATCACACAAAAACCTAATCAATAACTTGGAACCACCACATGGAATCATAATTATTATTATTATTTACAATCTACTTACCTGGAAATGGAGCCAGCACGAAGAAGACATAGAAATCAAGTGTAAAAAAGTTTAGCAAATCCAAGCACAACAAACACATTTAATCTAATGATGAATTGTAAATGTTGTATTAACTGATTTTTAGTTAAGAATAGAATGAAGATTTCCACGGTTATTCATATTTGTAGAAGTTTTCCGGAAAAAACTATGTATAGGATTAATATCCTGACCCTCCACCCATCATAAGGGACCAAAGAATATTGAATAATAACATGGTCTTGGTTAGCCTTAAATAGAAAAGAAATGAATTAATGGTTAAGGAAAAATAATGAAATTATTCAAAAATAACAATTAAGGATAAAGTCAAAAAAAGAAATAAGTAAGAAAATTATTTATAAAAGATTAATAATAATAATATTTGTAATTTAAAAATTTACATAATTAAGTTTAAAATCAAATTCAAATGAAATTATATTAATTTAAAAATTAACAAAAATAATAATAAAACTATAAATTTAGAATAAAAAAATAATTAATTTTTAAATTAATAATAAGAATAAAATCAATAATTAATTAATGAATAAAGATATATAAAAAATTAAAAAATAAATTATTCAAAATAATTAATAATTTTATTATTATTTAAATATTATAAAAATGAAACTTTAAATCAAACTAAATAATTCATTTCTTTAGGTCTGATAGACCAAAGTTTGGTCTCAGTGGATGTTCACCACCACCACCACCATCATCATCATCATAAAAGACTAAGACAAAATGAAAGTAAATTGGATTATAGTGACTCAAATAATAATAAGAAACCATATCATTAAAATGATTAACAAAAAAATAAATTAAAAATATGATAAAATTAATAAACTTTCATATTAATAATAAAAATAACATTAATAATTTAAATAAATAAGGAATTAAAAAGGGAGATTTTGAAAATAAAAATAAAGAATTGAAGAATAAAATAAGAGGAATTTTTAGGAAGAAATAAATAATTATTAATAATAAAATAAAATTAAAAAAATATCTTATGGATCTAAACAAAAAGACAAAGAAGGGATTAGATCAGATTAAATAAGGGTAGTTTAAACTAGATAAAATAAGTAAGATAGACAAATCAATAAACTTAATGATTAAATAAGGGTAGTTTAAACTAGATAAAATAAGTAAGATAGACAAATCAATAAACTTAATGAGAAAGGTGATGGATAACAGGCTTCTAGGATTGGGTTAATTTGAATCCATCTTCTCTACTGAAATTATCGGGGTATTTCTCAATTTCAAGAGCTTCCCTAATAATGTGAGTGTTGTAAAAAGGAACATGAACGAGGATTTTGGATTGATCAAAGCAAACAACGTGTTTTAAATTAAAATAATGTTCAACAATAGCTAACTTAGATAAACAGAGATGGTTAGTATCATCTATATTCTCCTTCAAGCGAGGGGCGACCAATCTGACCAATATAAGATTTCTCGTATTATCAGGGAATTTGGTAAACCCCTTAACATAACATGGGTTCAAACTTATCTTTGGGTGACCAAAACATCTGTGTAAGAGTTTTATGAGGCTTAAATGTGCTCTTAATATTCCTTTTTGATAAGATTTTTGAAATTAGGCTAGCGGTCCCTTTAATATAGGGTAGAGAAGCCTAACCCTGGGATTTAAATTAAGCCAATCATAGAAGCATGTTATCCATCATCTTTCTCATTAATTTTATTGATTTGTCTTTCTTATTTATTTTATCTAGTTTAATCTACCCGTATTTAATCTGATCTACGTTTCTCATTTATTTAAGCCAATCATAGAATCATGTTATCTATCACTTTTCTCATTAATTTTATTCATTTATCTATGTTATTTATTTTATCTAGTTTAATCTACCCTTATTTAATATGGTCTACCTTTATCATTAATTTTATTGATTTTTTTTGTCAAATCCATAAAACATTTTATTAGTTTAATTTTATTAACTTTTTTCCTTTTTACGGTTATTTATCATTAATACCTATTTATTTCCTCCTAAAAAAATCCTCTTCTTTAATTTTTTTTATGTTTATTTTTAAAATCTCCTCTTTTTAATTCCTTAAATTATTAATATTATTTTTATTATTAATGTGAAAGTTTATTAGCTTTATCATATTTTTAACTTATTTTTCTATTAATATTTTTAATAATATGTTTCCTCGTTATTATTTGATTCACTATAATCCAATTTACTTTCCTTTTATTTGGCTCCTTATTGATCCCACCCACATACATATATATATATATATATAAACTTTTTAAATTATTTTTAATAATTCATTTTTTAATTTTTTACTTCTCTTTATTTATTATTAATATTATTCTCATTATTAATTTGAAAATTACTAAATTTATATTATTATTATTATTTTTGTTAATTTTTAAATTAATATAATTATTTTTTTCACTTTGCTTTTAAACTTAATTAGGTAAATATATAATTAAAATATCTAAATTAAAAAAATTTATTTTTTATTTTTCTGAGTAAAGACTATTCTATTATGTATAAAAAAGATGAAAAAATATTTACAGAGAGGTTTGAACCTCTGAGGGGGCTGTAGCCTGCCCTCTGTCAACAAAACTGTTGCAGTCAGCTCTTAGCCGTCTGTTTACATAGATGAAAACCAAAAGCCCAAAACTCAATAGAGCTAGATAGGATCTATACTTTGTTTCCCGTCGCCCTATTACAAAATGCAGTTCTATGCGGCTATGACAAAAAGCTGGAAAGCCAGACTCATAAGCTGGAAGATGAGAAAAAACCATACTGAAAATACTAGAAATCATACCCCCTGAGAAATACATCCAAAAAAACTGCAGTCCTGAGATGACTTGCTGAGACAGAGTGAGTTATGCCTAAGGTGGCAAGTCTGTATCTTCTTCATTAGCTTTGCGAGGAGAGCTAACCCATTCAACCATCACAATGTCTTCTACTTCCATATTGTTGCAGCCTGGAGGAGTCACAATATGCAGTACACTGCCGGAGAATTGCGCCGGTGCACAAGCAATGATATCCTCATGAGAAGAGGCTTGCTGATGGCGCGAATCCTCTTGCTGACCTTCAGCCTGTTGCGCCTCTGGATTATTGAGGACATCACCTGCCATGCTTCCTTGAGAGTCACTAGAATTATGAGAGAGAGACCTGTCCTTGGAGTGTTCATCAGAACCTGTGAGCTCATCTTCTTCCTCTGAGAAGATGACTGTAATGATAGCGGAGATAGTTGGCTTGTTTAGCCTACTTTTAAATTTGAAGCGTGAAGAGTGAAAAGAACTGTTAAGGGACGGACCGGAGTGGTCTGATGACGGTGAGGCCGGCGAGACAGAAGCTAACGGGGAAATGCATCGAGGACCAGGTCCACCCCTACCCCTAACACCTCCACGAGCTCCTGAACTACTACCCCGCCGGGAAATTCCACGACGCCGTGCCATTGCAGAAAGGATTAATAAACTGAAAGGGCTAAAGGATTGATGGAGAAAGAAAGACGACCCACCCCAATCTAAAAGAAACAGGAAAGAGCAGTACTCTGAATTGAAGGCCCCCAGGGAAAACTCCGCACAGAGAGTAAACAGAACCACGAAAAATATCCCAGCACTGACGGACTGAACCCCACACCTTGCCCAGACAACTTCAACAAAGACCGAAACGAGACCTCTTACAGAGATGGGCCAAAGTAAAAAAGACTGACCATACCAGATGCCTACCAGAAGAATCAAAACCAAATACCTGAAGCTGGCTAGATGCGAGCGCCTATAGAGCCATGGTGGCTTCCAAGTGCTCTGCCCTGCACCGAAATTCTGAGAACAATTCCATCCGAGAATGTCTCTGCCTGAATAAGCCAGAGAGAATGTCGAGGTCAGAACAACTGAATCGCAGCTTGTGCTCACCATCTTGAAAACCTTATCCTGCATGTCGTGAACCCAATGCCTCATAAATGCGATTAAATGAGCTACCAGAAATCGCCAACCTGATCCGCAATGATGCCAGATGCCGGCATCGCTTGCATGAGCATTAATAGCTCATTAAGGCACCCGCATCCAGGTTAAAAAATATTATTATTATTATTATTAATTTTCTTACTTATTTCTTTTTTTTAACTTCACCTTTAACAATTATTTTTGAATAATTTCATTTTTTTTTTTTAATGGTTAGTTCATTTTCTATTCAAGGCTAACCAAGACTCACATGCTATCATTCAATATTATCTCGTTCATAGTTATGGGTGGATATTAATCTTATACACAGATCCATCTAGAAAACTTCCTTGACTTTTAGTTTTTTATTTATATGGTTATTTTTATTTTTATTTAAATCGAAATTAATTTGTATTGAGTAAATATTATTTTTATTTTTATTTTATTGGACACATTTCAATTCTACGTTGAGAATGCACCTTTCACACATTAATATGAGTGGGCCTAATGGTTAAGAACATGTGTTTCCTCTTAAGAGGTCACAGGTTCAAAATCAGAGGGGGTAGAGTATATATGTCTTTATAGAAGTCAAATCTTGTCTCACAAACAAGGGGGTCTCATACACCAATTTGATCCCTTATCTCACAAACAAAGAGGTCTCATACACCAATTTGGTGTTGTGTGAAAGTAAGTCCCTTATCTCACAAAGAAGGGGGTCTCTATCAAATTAACCATTAAAATACAAATATAAAATTGAATAAAAATACTTAACCAAAATCATTAAATTAATAAGATGTAATAATTAATTGTTCAAAAATAATATTAAATTAATAAAGTATATATGGAAATATACCATTTATTAATGAATGGACTACGTGAAAGTAATTAAAATAATACTAAATTAATTAATGGAAAATTTGGTTCTAATTAGCTAAAATATTTTAGATAAGAAGGGTTTTTGGTCAAAGTAATTAAGATAATATTAAATTAATAAAGAGAAGAAGGGGTTTGAGGTAATTAGAATATTTTGGGATTTGTTATATATTATGCACAACTTTATCGCCTTAGGTTTTTAAACATTAAATTCGTTTTTTATTCGATTTAATCAATAAAACATTATATTTTTTTTTTTGAAAAATTGGATTACTAGATTACATTATAGTTAAACATTAAAATAGTTAAGCAATGTTATTATATTTATAAAAAGTGTTTTAGATATGATAAAAGAAAGAATTGAATTTTAAAAGACTTAAATATCTTTTCAATATATTAGAAAAAATATATATTATAAATAGATAAATAAAATTTAAAGGTAATGATTTATTATTAGAAAAAATTACGTGACGGAGGGTGTCTAATAGGGCAGCGCCTAACCAGCTATATATAAAGTATTGAATGCACCCCGAGATGCACAGGACATAGCCCGGTAACACGCAAATTACTTTTTTTTATTTAGTGACGAGTTTTCAAATTCGTGTGTTAACGGATTATCTCTCGTGCATCTCCGGGTGCATTCAATACGCTATATATGGCTGGTTAGGCGTTGCCGTCTAATAGGTGAACCAAGAAGTAGTAATGATGGAATTGTGATTTAATGACGGACATCAAGTCAATTTCACCTTGTAGCCTACATGGTCAACCCGTTGTCACGAACATCTTCCCAGTTACGACAACTTTGAAGTGGCAACTCCTATTGTCATGCGAGCGCACAAAAAGGAACGCCTGCACAGGAATTCACACACCCGAGAGCTCAGGGATTTAATCATGGCTAAGGATGGGCAGATTTTGAGCCATCATACAGTGCATTGGAGGGAAGATTTCTACGCAACAAGTTGAAGGATTTGGAATTCACTTAAAACCTCTCAATCATGGCATTTTCTTCATAAGAGTAGCATTTTTGGTATCCCAGAGTGGATTTAGAAGAAACATGCAATCTCATGGAGTAATCTTGGCGATACATGTCTGCAACAAGAGACTTTCCTTATTGTTGTGAATTTATCCTTTTAGTGGAGCATCATCCCTCGGGTTTGGTTTCTTATTTCTATTACCTTGCAATTCACTTCAAGATTGGAATTGTTCTATGTTTTCCTGGTTTTCTCTAGTTAATTTCTTTGGACTTTGGTTATACTTTCCTTTTCTTGGTCTGATTTCTTTGGACTTTGGTTATACTTTCCTTTTCTTGGTCTGATATTCATCGTAGGATTCCTTGCCTCCACTTCCTGGTGAATTTTCTTTGGCACCTCCATACCCTATGAGTATTTTTTTTCTTGTATGTTTCCTCTCATCTCACCTCCTCCTCCTTCTCCGCTCATCCCTTATTTTATTTCCTTTTACAACTAAGGTTTGTCGTTGCTTGACTAGTCCTACATCCAGAGGCCATCATGGGTGACTGGCACCCCCCCTTCCCCTATTTATATCCCCATTACTTTGTGTGGCACCCATTCTCTAACCTCTACCAGAAAATCCATGGAGAGGTACAAGAGAATTATTCTAGAAGTAGTTCAAAGAGCAATCGTTGATATTCAAAACCAGGCCCAAAAGGATCATTCTTTTGTTCCTGATACACATGTTGAGCGTGAAACTAGAGATTGGATCCCTGGTGTAGGTAACTCTACTAGGGCCAGGGATTGTACATATATGAGGAAATTTAATTTGTACTAGCATGTCAAAACCATCATGGGGAGGGTACTCACATATAGATCAGATACTCAACAATAAATTATCATATGCATGGTTGAGCTTCAGGAGAAAATAGAGAAAATGGATGGAAAGATCAATTTGTTGATTAAGAAGCTCATTGGAATTGACCCTACTTCATCTTACACCTGTGAAGATCCACAACTACCTGATCACGTCCTCAACACAATTGAATGAATCTGCTTAAAGATTAGGATTCAATACATCTTTTGTTTTGCAACTTGAACATTTATGATAGTCTATGTAATGTTAATTATGCATTTTTTATTTGTTGTTTTGTCTCACCTTCAAATTATGAACAATAGAGACCATATCAAATTTTAATTTATGCTACTGATCAGGTTTCCCTAGTGGCAAATTATTGGATACTATCTATTTTGTACTTAAGTGTTTCTTAAATCAATATAAAATCTCTAATCTGATTAAAATATATATATATATATAAAAAGAAGATAAATATTAAGAAAATTTTTAGGAAAAATAAATAATATAAGAGATACAAAGTTAGGTTTGGCGTTGTATTCAAAAATGGATAAAAGAGTATAAAAACAATAAAGACCAAAAAAAATACGCAAACAAAACTTATCACTCAAGGGTTAAAACAATTTAAATAATTTATTTAAAGAAAAATATATCAAAAATAAATAGGAAAATTAAAAATATTTAGAAGTGATCAATGGAGAAATGGGATAAAATTAATGGAAAATGAATAGAAGAATAAGGTGAAATAAAAGGAGGGGTTATTGAAATAGATAATGTTGCAAAAGATATATGATGAGGTTTTATGAATGTGAAGTTTATATTCATTTTTATTATTAAAATTATTAGGATGTGTTTTTAATTTTAATGGATTTTCTAGTAGTATGGTTTAAATATAAGAAATTTAATTTGGTAAAATAAAATTAGGTGTTTTGTGATATAGGAGTGTTTTAGAATAGTTGATATAATAAGGTGGTGATGGAATGTGTTGGCTATATGTTCTTTGAGATGAGTTTGTATTGAACTAAAGTGTGGTTGATGTAGGATTTGCACAAAAGCAAGGAATTTGGTCAAGTCTTTAGGCAATCATACAATCACCTTTATCTGTTATGTTTTGAATAATGATTTTAGATTTATGTGGGGTTTAAAAATAGTTTTAATATTATTTTTATGTGATTGATAATCCTATGAGCGTTAATGAATCAAACTAGTAGGTTGTCCTTTTCCTCACAAAATAATATGATTGATTTCACATAAAATTTGAATTTATTTATCAAATAAGTGTTAATTAAATTTTGTATTTGAAAATAACATAAAGAAATAAATAGGCTGAATAGTAAGAAAATCTCATTATTAAGTAGAATGTTTAAGAATTGACAAAAAAGAAATCCAAAGTAACAAAACATGCTTCATTTATCAAGCAAATAAAACATTATTAATTGCTAAAATTACATTTTAAAATAATAATAATTATAGTTAATAATTCCATCTTAACTCAGGATCTACCAAGCACCAAGAGGGATCAAATCTCTTTTGACTCTAAAAATGTTTTCTCCTTAAGAGATTTGATCCCTCTCGACGCTTGGTAGACCTGGAGTTAAGATGGATCTAAGTTGGTGTAAATAAATTATAACTTTTACATAAATTAAAAGTAAAAAATAAATAGTAAATCAAACATATTTATATCTAAATAAAAATGGGATAAATAAATAATAATTGTTATTTAAAATAAATTATATATATATATATATATATATATATATATATATATATATATATATATATATATATATAATACCAACTTAGATCCATCTTAATGTAGATCTATCAAGTGCCGAGAGGGATCAAATCTCTTGAGATGCAAACCTCTTTTTGAGTGTAAAAATTGATGAAAGGTTTGCACCTCGAGGGATTTGATCATTCTCGACGCTTAATAGATATATGGTTAAGATGGACCTAGGTTATTTTCAGTCATGCACAATCACACAAAATTTGTACCTCAGTTTGTTGAGATGATAGAGACAGTTAATAGCCTAAAACATAAAATAAAAATTGAATGCAAAGTGACAATGTAACAGTGTTGCATGATATAAAATATGAATAGTAAGAATGTAGTCAATTACAAATAGCCTTCGTTGTGATCAATCTCAAATCATTTTCTTCTATTGTTCTTATTGTTACACCTATTAGTTTTTTCATTTTTCCATATTGATCGAGCAATTGAAATTGTATACCATTCAAATCTTTAACTCGATCTGTAGTAAACACCATGTCCTGTCTTGCTTGCTCTCCAATATTAATAGTAGCTTTCTCCAAATTCAATCATTATGACTTATGGAGTGTTAAAATCCAAGTGATTTTCAATCGTAGTTGTTTTCTATTACCTCGTTTGAATCAAAAATGACTAACAATGTTGAATGATGGAAAATAGGAATAATAAGAATGAAGTCAATTACAAATAGTTTATAGTTTCAAGAAGCAAATATTTTAGGGAAGTGCACATTTTATTTTAGATGAAAATTCAAGTATTTTATTTATGGTTGAATAACTGTAACATAGAAATCAACGCACATTGTCAATAATTCTTTTGTGTTTCCATTGAAATAAATGCACACTATTAATCTAATTACTTTGAAATTAATGCACATCATACATCTATTCACATCAAATCAGAAATCAACATCCACACTAAAATCAATGCATCTAGTGCAAGAAATCAAATAGGATTAGAAATCAACATCTACACTTAAATCAATGCATCTAGTGCAAGCAATCAAATAGGATTAGAAATTAACAACTACACTAAAATCAATGCATCTAGTGCAATCAATAAAATGGAATTAGGAATCAACAATTACACCGAAGTCAATGCATCATGTGTGATCGATCAAACATGATTAAGAATCAACATCTACACTAAAATCAATGCATCTATTTCAGTCAAAAACCAAAATATTCATAAAATGAAAGAGTTTGTCTCTCTCCATCTAGTGTAAGTATTCGGATAAAATTAGAAAGAAATGCATCTAATGCAAGCAGTCAAATAGGATTAAAAATCAACATCTACACTGAATCAACACATCTAGTGCAAGCAATCAAATAGGATTAGAAATAAACAACTACACTAAAATCAATGCATCTCGTGCGATCAGCAAATATGATGTAAATAAAGAATTTAAAACCTTAAAAACGTTCAAATTCACCAAAATATGGAATTTATGTTTATATAATTCGTTATGGAAAATCTACTCACACAATTTCATCATTCTCCTCATTTCTTTTCCTTTTCCATCACACATCTTTCCTATGCCAATCACATTGTTTAATTTGATGGTGCAATGTTTGGTTCTATGTACCGCACTGGAATATCTTTTGAAGAATGTAAAATAAAAAATGATAACAGAGGATGCATCATCCTCAAGAGTTGAATCTTATATTGACATGTTTGTCATGCCATTTCTTACAGATTTCATGTCTGCCAGCATTAAAGCAATGAGATATTTTGTACGATACGAAACCCTCAAAAAAGTGGACATTTTTTTCCATGAATATTATGTGTTCTTTTCATTCAAATCTTATTTGGTGGATCTCATTATGCATCTCAGTTGAAAATAACTACATATATTATATGCTTATATGTGAATAACGATAACGATATGTAAATTGTCATGCTAATATCTTAATTAAATATTAAAGTCCAAAATTATACTATTTGAAATAAATATAGCAAACTCAGCATGTAAATTGCCTTGTCAATTTGTTAATCAAGTACTTTTAAATTATTTGAAATGTAAAATATGCGTAGTTATTTAATTCAATGTTCGGGATTAAGTCAAACTAATGTTCAGGATTAGGTCTTTATATACTTTATCATAGGCAAACGATTTCTTTGTATTTTATTTGAGAAACCATAAACCCTATACATAAAGTAAGTAATATATCAACATAAAACTTAGAATTATCTTAGCTATTAATTTGTAAGAAAGAAGTAATGAGTTTTAGAATTCTACTGGCTGATTAATGAGTTTTAGAATTCTACTGGCTGGTTTGTTTCACCGCGAAATGTTTTTACACAAAAATCTTTTAAATTTATATACAATAGATAGGGTTACAAAAGTCATTTCAAATTTATACAATATATATGGTTAGGTTGTTTGTTTGGATCTGACCTTATATATCAAGCGTCATATATTAGCATGAATGTATCACGCAAAAACCTAATCAATAGCCTAGAATCACATGGAATGATAAATATTATTATTATTTATAGTCGACTTACCTAGAAATAAAGCAAGCACGAAGAAGACATGGAAATCGAGCAAGTGTAAAGAAGTTTAGAAAACCTTAGTACAACAAACACATTTAATCTAATGATGAATTGTAGTTGTTATATTAAATGTTTTTTAGTTTTTAATTATAGGGTTATTTTCATTTTTATTTAGGCCGACATTAATTTGTATAGATTAAATATTTATTTTATTGGACATGTGTCAACTCTACGTTGAGTATGGACAAAATTACACATGGCCCTCATATTGAGTTGTAGAATGTGTCTCTCAGCACAATAATATGAGATCAATTAACCATTTAAATTAAAATATAAAATTGAATAAAAAAACTTAAACAAAATCATTAAATTAATAGGATATGATAACTAAATGTTCAAAGATAATACTAAATTTAAAGTATTTAAGGAAAAGATAAAATTTATTAATGAATAGACTACATCAAAGTAATTAAAATAATATTAAATTAATCAATGGAAAATTTGGTTCTAATTATCTAGAATATTTTAGATAAGAAGGGATTTTTGGTCAAAGTAATTAAAACAATATTAAATTAATGTGGAGAAGAAGGGGTTTCAGGTAATTAGAATATTTTGGGATTTGCTATATATTCGGCATAATCTAATCACCTTATGTTTTTAAGTGTTAAATTCGTTTTTTATTCAGAAATGTGATTTAATCAATAAAATATTATATTTTTTTTTGAAAAATTGGATTATTAGATTATATTAAAAGAAAAATTAGATTACTAGATTACATTACAGATAAACATTAAAATAGTCCGACAATCTTATGTTATCTATAAAAGGGTGTTTTAAATAACTAAAACGAAATGATGAGATAAGAGAAAGAATTGAACTTCAAAAGAGTTAAATACTTTCATAAAAAAATATATTATAAATAGTGTTATGGATCTGACCTGAAAATATATGAGAAATAGAAATAAACCCAAGAATAACAAGATCAAAATAGATAGAAATGATTCTTTGTTGATATCAAAACCCTTAAGGTAGGGCAACACCATACATTCACTCCTTAAGGAAGGAGAACACTCCACAAGCCATATGCCTGTTCATACAATAATCCTTGACACTTCTCCATGTGGAGTCTCTAGCCTCTATATATGCCTCATACATACAATACCATGGATCATTACCATGGTTCCCTCATACCATCAAACTACTACCATGGGCCCATTACATTATTACTAACTGCTTGTGGTCCCTTACATGATACGGGTTAACCACCTTATTTATTACTATGGCCCATCCCATTATTACACTATTACCTTGGGTACCTCCCTTTGTACCCCATATTATCCCCCCTAGGTATATAACATTCCACCCCCTTAACATGTTTCGTCCCCGAAACATGGGAAGAACGCTAATAATAAGATCTACTCAAATGAGTAGTGCACTGGTACCATGCACGTGCATCTAGCCATCCAAGAGAAAGGTGAACCCTCGATCTTGCTGGTGCCTCGCTTGCTTGAGATGGAAGTTGACTATGGCAGCTCCTCTGTGTTGATGTGTAGTAGGTGGATCTTCGCTCCTCTCTATCTGTCATGTGGGGGTTGTTGTCCTTGTGGCTAATTGGTTGCCATCTTGTTGGTTGTTGTCTTGCGGGGTGATGTGGGTGATGATATGTTGAAGTTTTAACCCACAGTGTCTTTTTCTTTAATTCACCCTTTACTGGAGCCTGGCTGTTATCTGGTGCATGTTGTGATGCCTGTTGTGGTGTCTTATCTTCCAATATTACTTCAACCACTGAGCCCTCATCTGATGTATCAACACCTGTAACCTTTTCTGCTTCAATTGTTTGTGTTTGATTGTCGATCATCACTAGCTCATCATCTGATATGTCAGTCCCTGGAACATCTTCTGCGTCAACCTTCATGGACTCTACCTGTTTATTGATGGAAATATCCTGTAATGTAATTTTCTTCTTTTTATACCAGAGTTTCAGGAATTTCTTCTGCACATTAACATTGATAGTACCCACGAATTCCATTCAAGAATATCCCAAAACAACATCCATATTATCCATCTCTGAAGTATAAAAATCACCATGCAACACATACTTATCCATAGAAATCTTCAAATCCTTATACACTTGAACATCCTCATCATCCACCTGTGTGTTTTCAATGTGTTTTGCTGGAACTTGTAATTTTTTTGTCAAGTTGACATTTATGAGATTTTGCTTGCAACTCGGATTTATAGACACAATGATTTTCTCCTTCTAAATCACTCCATGAACCTGCAATAAGGATATACCAGTAGGAAATAACCCCACATGTTTCCCCTTATCTTGTTTTCTAGCCTGAGACCATTTTTCTAAAAGAAGTTCTTCTAGTTTTTCATGAGGAAGTTACGCCTTTGAATCAGCAACTGAGTCCCACCATTTAGCAGCTTCATCTTTTAGATTAAATAGCAGGCGACTTACCCAAAATTGTTTGCGTCAAGATTTGTGATATTCTATAAATTCTTCAATAGTAGGACCCTTATCATTCCCTGTAAAAAATTCCTTGCTAGAAGCCATGAAGGTTTGGAAAAAAATTCACTTACTTGGCGAAAATTTGAAATTGTCACAGTTTAGTCAATATTGCTCAGAATCCCTATTATGACCTGTTTTCGGAAATGGAACAACCATTCTGCATCTCCCCATGTGATAGAAATCTCGATCCAGGCGTTAGAATTTCAGATCTGCGCTGCAACTCTCTCGCCGTCACTAAAAATTCTGAAAGAAAAAAAAAAAAAAAAAAAAAAAAAAAAAAAATAAAGGAGCTGATTTTAAGTCAACAATATCTCCCTCATCCGGACTCCGATTCGACTGATTTTGTTTTTGAAATTGGGTATTTTTTCACAAAGAATCCAGATCTGCAATTAGATTTTGCAGATCTCGCACCAGGACGTCCATATCTGCACTGCAAACTCGCTGCCCCGAAAAATTGTCTGCAACACCACTGATTTTTAGATCAGCGATATCTCCTTCATCCGGACTCCTATTCAACTGATTTTTTTTTTTGAAATTGGGTATTTTTTCACACAGAATCCAGATCTACAATTATATTTTGCAAATCTTGCACCAAAACATATAGATCTGATCTGCAACTAGCCGCCCCAGAAAGTTCCTATAAAAAAAAAAAAAAAAATCTCCACTTTTGCCCAAGAAAGCGCTCTAATACCACTTGTTATGGATCTGACCTAAAAATATATGAGAAATAGAAATAAACCCAAGAATAACAAGATCGAAATAGATATAAATGATTCTTTATTAATATCAAAACCCTTAAGGTAGGGCAACACCATACATTCACTCCTTAAGGAAGGAGAACACTCCACAAGCCATATGCCTGTTCATACAATAATCCTTGACACCTCTCCATGTGGAGTCTCTAGCCTCTATATAGGCCTCATACATACAATACCATGGGTCATTACCATGGTTCCTTCATACCATCGAACTAATACCATGGGCCCATTACATTATTACTAACTACTTGTGGTCCCTTACATGATATGGGTTAACCACCTTATTTATTACTATGGCCCATCCCATTATTACACTATTACCTTGGGTACCTCCCTTTGTACCCCATATTATCCCCCCTAGGTATATAACAAATAGATAAATAAATCTTAAGGGTAATGATTAATTATTAGAAAATTCTCCCTGATTGAGGGTGTCTATTAGATGAGCCAAGAAGCGGTGATGATGGAACTGTGGTTTAATGACGGACATCAGGTCGCCTTCACATAGTAGCATGCATGGCCAACTCGTTGTCATGAACATCGTCCCAACTACGAAAACTTTGAAGTGGAAAATCCTATGTTCATGCGAGCGCAGAAGAAGGAACGCTTGCATGGGGATTCATACACTCGAGAGCTAAGAGAGTTAACGATGGCTAATCATGGGAAGATTTTGAGCCATCATACAGTGCACTCGAGGGAAGGTTGCTACGCAACAAGTTGAAGGAGTTGGAATTCACTTAAAACCACTCAATGATGGCATTTTCTTCCCATGAGTCACATTTTTGGTATCCCACAATGGATTTATAAGAAACATGCATTTTGAGGGAGTAATCTTGGTGATACATGTTTGCAACAGGAGATTCTCCTTATTGTTGTGAATTTATCCTTTTAGTAGAGTGTCATCTCCTAGTTTTGGTTTCTTATTTCTATTACCTTGCAATTCACTTCAAGATTGGAAATATTCTATATTTTCCTCGTTTTCTCTAGTTCATTTTTTTGGACTTTGGTTATAGTTTCCTTTCCTTGGTTCGATATTCTTCAAAGGACTCCTTGCCTCCACCTCCTAGTGAATGTTCTTTGGCCCCTCCATAGCCTATGAGAATCTCTCTATACTTCCCCGTTTTTTCCTATATGTTTTCCCTCATCTCACCCCCTCCTCCTTCGTTCATCCCTTGTTTTCTTTCCTTTTTCAACTATGGTTTGGTGTTTCTTGGCAAGTCCTACATCCAAAGGCCATCATGGCCAACCTGGAACCCCCCCTTCCCCTGTTTACATCCCCCTACTATGTGTGGCACCTGTTCTCAGACCTCTACCAGAGTAGCCATAGAGAGGTACAAGAGAATTATTCCAAAAGTAGTTCGAATTATTCCAGAAGTAGTTTAGGGAGCAATTGTTGATATTCAAAACTAGGTCCAAAAGGTTTGTTGTTGTGATCCTGATGCACATGTTGAGTGTGAAACTAGAGACCGGATCCTTGATGTAGGTGACTCTACCAGGGCTAGGGCTTGTACATATATGCAGAAAGTTAATTCGTACTAGCATGTCAAAACCCTCATGGGGAGGGTATTCACATACAGAACAGATACTCAACAAGAGATTATCATATGCATGGTTGAGCTTCATGTGAAAATGGATGGAAATATCAATTTTTTAATTAAGAAGCTCATCAGAATTGACCCTACTTCATTTGACACTTTTCGCGATCCATAACCACCTGATAAGATCCTCAACATAGTTGAATGAATTTGCTTTAAGTTTAGGATTCAGTACATCTTTTGTTTTACAACTTAGACATTTTTGATAGCCCATGTAATGCTAATTATGTACTTTTAGTTTATTAGTTTAAAAACCTGCCATTAATGTTATTATTAATAGTAACTAGTAACAGTAGCCATCTCATGGATCCAGACAGGTTTCTAAAAATGAGTAGTTCTATGTCTGGAACAGCTGAACAACACTCCTAAATAGCCCTTATCAAGAATCTGAACAGGTTTCTAAATACGAATAGTTTTGTGTCTGGGAACAGTTGAACAATGCTCCTAAATAGCCCTTACCAAGAATCTAAACAAGTTTCTAAATATGAATAGTTCCGTTTGGGAATTTAACCATTTTGATCTAACAATTGATCCTTTTGCAGTGTCTAACATATAATCCTATGTCGTACAACGATGACAGGTGGACATAGAGGGGAGTTGATTTCAAAGAGAAACACCTTACGACGTAAAAATAATGGAAAATAATCAGAATAATAAGGTGAAATGAAAGGAGAGTTAGTGAAATGGATAATGATGTAAAATATTAATAAGGTGAAATGAAAGGAGGGGTTGGTGAAATGGATAATGATGTAAAAGATATATGATGAGGTTTTATGAATGTGAAGTTTATAGTCATTTTTACCATTAAAATTATTAGGATGTTTTTTAATTTTAAGAGATTTTTTAATAGTATGGTTCAGAAATTTAATTTGGTAAAGAAAAATTAGGTGTTTTGTGATATAGTAATATTTTATGATAGTTGACATAATAAGGTGGTTATGGAATGTGTTGGATATATGTTCTTTGAGAAGGATTTGCATCGACTTATAATTTTGGTTGATGTTGGATTTGCACAAAAACAAGGAATTGGGTAAAGTCTTTAGGAAATCATACAATCACATTTATCTTTTGTGTTTTGAATAATGGTTTGAGTTTCGTGGGGTTTAAAAATAGTTTTAATATTCTTCTTGACTAAAATTACATTTATATTTTCTGTTTTGAATAATGGTTTTAGAGTTTTGTGGGGTTTAAAAATAGTTCTAATATTCTTTTTGGCTAATGTTTTAGTGATGTGATTGATAATCCCATGAGTGTAAGGGAGCAAAATTAGGGCTTAAGGTGGGGAGGTGGAGAGGGTATTTTTGGTTTTTGAATGGACGACAAAGGGAAAGGCCTGGTTAATTTTAGAAATGGAATAGCCATTGGTCTAGAGAGCATCAATGAGGTGGGTTCTTTCATTATCTAGGTGATGAGGAGTAGAGATATGAATGGATCTAGTTACAAGAGTTTTCAAAACAAAAAGAATTTGAGTTGGGTGGTAGTGGTATTAGACATGAAGGTATATGTTAGTGCGAACCTTTCTGTGACAGACCTAGTGAGATAGGGAGCCAATAAGTTAACAAGTGACAAGAAGATCAAGAAATGGGACTCTATTCTTTTGGGTTTCCATATGGGAAAATATGCTATTAAGGTGGTTAAAAAATGAATTTGGGGAGTATTGGCCATGGGCTACATGATAAAAGTGTCATTGATAAATCAAAACCAACATTTGAGCTCAAAATGAAAACTATTTAAGATTAAAGCCTCAAAAAAATTTCATGAAAATGTTTTCTAAAATAAAAAATAAAGATGATCACATAATTGTACCTTTAATTTGGTCATATAATTCCCTTTTGAAAATAAAGAAAAGAGATGTAAGATAAATCTCAATCTCAATCTCAATGAGTGTTACGAGTTTACAATTAACCAAATTAAAGATAGGTTAAGATAAATCTCAATCTCAATCTCAATGAGTGTTACGAGTTTACAATTAACCAAATTAAAGATAGGTTAAGTCTTAAGAATGGGGATTTTGGTGAATAAATAAATGATACCAATGCTTAGCATAAATTTCTTCCTCTAAATGGAAATTGTGAATTTTACGAATAAACTTGGAGAATCTTTAATAATAAAAAAAAGGGTTGGCCTATAAAGGTTCGAGTTTATCTATTAGGAATCTAGCTAAGGTGTGGCTAAGGACTCTAATGCCGCATACGATTGATCCAAGAGGATTATCATTTTTGTGTAATTTAGGTAGCCCGTAGATTTTAGAGGTTGAAGTGTTACGTAAAATGAGATGTTTCTTTTAGAGAAGGATTTAGGGAGTAATAATTTATGGTTTTGCTAACCAAATTGGTAATTTGGTTAATGGGATTATTGGAGAGGGTGTTCATATGAGGAAAAAGAGAGAATATTAAATAATTTAACTTTATAATGGGAGGTGTTCATGATGCTACTTGCATTATCTTTGTTATTTTTTATAATGATAATATTAAAGTTATCATTAAATTGATTAAGAACTTGAAATTATTCTTTAAAAAAATTAAGTTTGAAATTTTTTTTGTCACGAATAATCAAGCACAATCAATCTTCCCTAATCATGGATGGGAAAGTAACTTGAAATTATTCTTTAAAAAAATTAAGTTTGAAATTTTTTTTGTTACGAATAATCAAGCACAATCAATCTTCCCTAATCATGGATGGGAAAGTATGGATGGGAAGGTGGAGAGCAATAAAATCAATGAAACATAGAAGATCTTTAATAAGATTACAATGGGTTAATTAAACCCTTTTTGGAAGAGACGAATAATGAAACTAAATCAAGAGATGATAGATTAATACCCATGTAGCAAGAGCATATAGATGCAAATGGAGGGGAGGTTAAAAGATAGTAAGAGAGTTAATTAAAAGAGGATATAGAAGCAAATGGAAGACAATATAGATGCAAATGGAGGGGAGGTTAAAAGATAGTAAGAGAGTTAATTAAAAAAAGGTTTAGGAGAGGAAGAGCCTCATAATTTAATAAAATATATAATTAAAGAGCTATTTTATAGAAGTTTTTTTTCCTCTGGAAAAATCGTAATCTTTCATTAAAATTGAAAAATTACATGTTGTAGATGCCTTCCGGCATATGCTGTAGAAACAGATTCAAAAATGTTGTGCAAAAAAGAAGCAAAGATCCTTCATCACCACACAGGGTGTGCGGATTTCAGGTAATAGTCATGTAATGTAGAAATCAAATTTAATGTACAGGTGGGGAAAAGTCAGACTTTTCTCCATTTTTTCTTCTCAACCTTTCTCCAAACCCCCTGTGTCTCTGTTGGAGTTATTAGTGCTAGCGCTGTTTCAGCCACAGGTTGTGGATTGTCTTTTTCGGAGTCTGATGTATCTGATATGTGTTGACGTTTGTTTCTACCCATATCCATAGTATCAGATATACTTTCCAGTGCTGTGTCTATTTGTTCCTGTGGGTTTGTATTTTCTGCTGCTGGTTCTTTGTTTATCTGGCTGGTTTCAGTGGGTTTGGCAAATTCCTTCTCTTCTTCCTCCTCGTCTTCTGGGAGGGTGGAGAAAATTGCCATCCCTTAGCTTGCTTTTCCGTTTTCTTCTTTCTGCGATTGTCTTTTTTGTTTGCTGGACATGTGCTTTGTAGATGTCCTGTTTGTCGGCAAATTCGGCATCTGAATGCCGTATTTTCATAATCTAGGACCTGTGTCCAACTCCTCTGTCTGTGCTTTAGCTGAATTTGATCTGGCAGGCCTTTGTTGAGGTCTACTTCCACACATATTCATGCAAAAGTATATATTCTTTCCTCTATTCAATGGGTGTCCATTTTGATGTAGCATCCAATAGTGTTTTCGGTTCCAGCTAGTACTTGATTATTCCAGAGATGTATTGGGAGATTGTGTAGCCGCACCCAAACTGGCATCTTGGAGATGACCATAGTATTTGCATCAAAATCTGGGAACCATGGTGTGATGAAGAGTCCAGTGGATCCCCAGAACCAAGGTCCTTCATGTATTACTATGTCTCTGTCTATTTCTGATTGAAATTTCACTATGAAAAAACCCTTGGAGCAGAGATGTATTTCGCATTGTGTGGTCCAGTTCGTGAAGATCCAATAAAATAGATCAGCTGGTTTGGGCCAAAAACAGTTAAATCTACAGATTATTGCTTTCCTTTCATATATTGTGCAATGCTCATCTATTTCTGGTGTATCTGTATTGAATTCCGGGGTATGATCCAGTTGTTCCACAATGTATGATCTGGCGTCCATACTTGTTTGTTTCGGTGCTGCTCCTTCTGTGTTTTTCCCTTGTAGGGCATTTTTGAAGGAAATGTTGCCTGGTTTTTTCCCTATTGAACCAGTACCACTTCCTTTAGCCCTGTCAGGCTTCCTGTTAATGTCAGTTTCTCCCCCTCTTATCCTCAGATTGAGGATGATTGTTGAGAGTGATGTAATATTGTATTCCCACAGGTATTTTGTGTCTTCTCGCACTCTGCCCTCATGAATCAGGTTTTGAGTGCTGATGGGGTAACCCAACTGTTGCATTATGGCTTTCTGCACTTGCTCTACTGAATATGTCTCTTTTGCCCAAATTATTTTCGATTTACCTTCCGGGGTTTTTACAAAAACTTGAAATCTGTATGGTCTTACCAGGGTTTCAGATCTTGATTTCTACAGATCTAACCCTGTGTTATTTCTCTGTATCTTTTGCTTACCTCGAATCAGCTTTTCCCGTGAGTGTGTTTCCAGATCTGACTAGAATAGGGGTAAATCTACTCTACAGAGGTCTAGATCGAAGAGCCCATGACCTGATCTGTGCACAATGCTGCTGATCGATGAATATGATGCCCAATCTAGGCCCAACGGCGGTTGTTTAGACATATGGAAGACACGATCTGCATGATAGTTTAAATCGGAGTTCTGATCTGTAAAGAGCTTAATAATTTCTTCATACCTTTTGCTTTGTCGGCGATCTACCATCCTGAGAGCTCCATTATTACTCGAGACAACACCCTCCGATGCAGTTGCTGCCACAGAGCAGATTTTCAATGGCTCGATCCTTCTGGATTTCGTAGGCAGAGCCGTCCCTGTTGGGCCTATCGGGGGTTTATCAGCAGTATTCGCCGCATTTTGTAGCAGATCCGTCCGGATTTGCACTTCAGCACTTCTTTTAACCTTTGACTGCAGCGAAAAACGTGATACCCTTGCTCTCGGCCGTGCAAAGTTGATCAATACCCGTCGAGCTGGTTCAGACTTCTTACTTTGGGAAACTCCGGAGGTTTGACAGGTGCGGGTGAGAGCCATTTCCTTCACAGGTTCGATCTCAGGTCGCCGCAGCTTCACACCTTCCCAGCTATTTTATAGAAGTTAAATTCAAACATGTAATAATTTAGAGTTAGAATTAGATATGAAATTACAATTTATTAAAGGGAGAATTTATTTTGAATGAAAGAATTAAATATAATGATAATGTATATTATTAAGGTGGGAATTATGATGACCATAAATTGTGAGATGAAAGAGAGATAAGAATATTAAGCTTTAAATAATAGATTGATTAATTTTTGGAGGGTATGCATGAATCTGTTAGACAATAATTTTTGAAAGAGAGAAAGTTGATGAAGTGAGCAATTGTTTATGCTTATTAGAAAAATGGGGCACAAACTAATTGTTCTATTCGCTTTTTTTTTGCTAAAATATAGCAATACAATTCTTTATAAGATTGTGATTTTTCATTATTTAAATTGTAGTTTTTAAATTATAATTAGATCCAGTTGGAGTGAACTCCATAATTCAAATGTGCAATTCCAACAATTTTTTGCTAGATTTCAAACAAAATTGTGTTGAAAATTAGAATGTTTGGAATCTACTAAAAAATGGAGCTCGAAGTAAAAACAGGATCAGGTCGCATTATTCGACATAATGTTGATGGATGGATTGAATGGGATTTGACTTCTTACCTGACCATAAACTATAACTTGATTGGATATTGGGTGATTTGAGGGGCCATAAGAAAATTCAATGATTGAACTTATCGATCTAACCCTTGGATGATTTGAATTCATAATTGATTTAGGCCTTTCCATGATTCAAATTTACAATTAGTTAAGGATGGACATATTTTTTTTCTAATGTAACACTCCTTCCCACCCCTTTGTACTTTCTTAGGTCATGGGAGGTGTTACCTATTTATTTAACCCAACTTGCAAGGTTTACTATGAAGATGGGGTTACAAAAATCCTTTTTTTCTAAAGTCTTCAAATCTAAAAAAAAAATTCCACCATCACATTCAACTCATTGAGAGCTTTTTTATGATATAATTTTTATCTCAGTCTGACTCTCAAATTGAAATTTATGCCCTTATGAAGTTTATTCAATCACACCATTGTGTTTCCACACAACATCCATGTGGCCCTTGCCTAGCTCACATGGAACTTCCACATCACTATAGTGTAGGTCCATGTCATCATGGTACTGCCATGTGGCATCTATGTGGTCCTTGACTAGCCCACATGGCACTACCATGTTAACATAATGGGGTTCCATGTCATCATTAGTTTTCTACATGACATCCACATGGTCCCTATCAAGTCCACAAGGCACTACCATGTCAAATCAAGAGCGAAGCCCACTAGGTCCTCCCCCCATCATGTTTTTATGCACTTTATTGTTGTATATCGTCACAAGAAATCCGAATTTGCAATATTGTTTCACCCTTTAACGCTCCTAGACCCCTGGATCTAAGGACCCACTGTTTGTTTGAGGGTGATCTAGCCCATCACCCATCTGAGCCTTCATAGATGTGTGCACCCTCTACAACCTCTATTTCCTAGATCATTAGATCTAACCATGCTCCAAAGTAATCTGTCCATCCTACCATTCCAACATCGTATCCATCATATCCTTGTCTGGATCCTGAATGTGACAACACCTCGATGGGGTAATTTGACCCAACACCCATCTATCCCATCATACGTGCATTCACCCTCACCACACCCTAGATGCCCCAATCCTAGATGTGAGGAGCTTTTGACAGGGATATCTAGTCTGGGATGGGATTTGACCTCCTCATAAATGTGGTGGCCTTTGTCGCTACAAACCACTAGATCACCAGATTTATTCAACAACTTTAAATAAAGAAGGGAAATCAAGGGAATTACAAAGATTCCTTAAGACAAACGACATTTTCACAAAACACCAAATTTCTAAAGGTAATGGCCAGGGCCTAAACTTAACTCCTAGCAACAATGATCCTTATCCATAATGAAATAAAGGGGCACAAGAAAGATCCAAATTCCATCAGATCCAGAATAAGATAAAGACAGGGCTCCAAAGGCCAAATTTACCCAAATTCGACATTACACAAGGTGAAATATGCAAGGGCATCTAAATTTGTTGTCTACTATAGGTTAGATAATGTCTTCAATGAAATATGATTCTTCATTCATATTAAAGGAGGCATACAAATTTCGGTGATTACATAGGTGGGCTATAGACCTTGTTTTAAGCAGCATGAATCTCAAGATATTAAGTTGATCTCAGTTCTCAGTCATAGCATTAATATGAATATACAAAAACCAAACATTTGTCTCATCATTCTTGAATTAATTATCATTAGCATTAACCAATCATTCATGTAATTATCAGCATATAAAATAGCCTGCAAATCATGAGTATGGAAGTGGATTTAACAATGCCAAACATTCCACATAACCAGAGACATATGAGTTAGTTTTTAATCACAGATATAGCATATAAGACATCCTACAATTCATAAAAATGGAAGAAACCACACAGTTCAATCATTCATTACCATCATACACATATAAGCTAGCATGTCAACTATGAATGTACAATGATTTCAAGCTTTCTTTCATGATTGAATATAGGACATTAGCTAATAACACAACAAACATTGTCATAATCCATAATCAAATATGTATAAACCATTATACTTATCTGAATGTGTTAGATTATCTAGCAATTGAAGGAGGGACTTCGACTCTCCACCTAACCATAGGACAACTACACCGAAATATCTCTTACAGCTGACCACCCCCAAGCTAGATCTAGAGTTGATCTGAAATGGGGACCTAAAGGCTTCTTGTCAGCTTACAAGAACCTCTCCCACTCCAAAGCTTATATATTCCCCAGATCTATCCCTATGATTGATAAATGTGGAATTAAAAGTGCTTGAAATAGTTGTATCATTTTGTTTGCCTTTAACTGTTAAATGCCTATGTACATTTGCTTATTCTGATGTAAAACACACATAACAGTAAATACAATGCAGCAAATAAGCAAACACATAAGACAACAATATAATTAGGAGTTCACCCAAATCTCTTGGGCTACGTCTCTGTGAGCTCTAGTCAACTCGACTAGGCTCTTTGGGATTATGGCTTAACTTCTTTTACAAGTTCCACACTCAACTCCATAGGTTTACAACTGAACCCATGGGCTTAGAATGCCATCTTATCCCTCTGGTTTTCCATACTTTGCAGATAGATCTAGGCTTCTCTAGGCTTGACTCCTTCAGTCAGTGCTCTGAGCTTCTTGAGCTTCTGGCCTCTTTGACTCCCTTAGAATTCGGTATTGTCTCTGGAATCCTTCTTCTGTCTTCAATACAATAGTCACCAGCAACAGCTTGATCATTTCGATCTCTTTGTTGTTCTGCAACTTCATTACAGCTCCATGGCTCTTAAAAGTCTTCTTTGAGCTCTCTGGCTCTGCGGCTCTGTTGTGCTCAAGCTCTCCGGCTCTGCAACTCTGTTGTGCTCAGCTCCTGAGGAATCACCCCTTTGTCATCACCCCAACCTCTGGCGGCTTCTTTGGCTTTCTCGAGCTCTCTGGATCTACGGCCTTGTGGCTCTCAGCTCTGTCAGCTATGTGAAGGGGGAGAGAATACTATGCGATTCTGTCTCTGCCCCCAGTTGTGAGCTCCTTCCAAAGAGAACTCAGTTCTCTGCTGCTACATTTTTGTGAGCTCTCTGTCAAGTACTCTAATTATTACAATGTGTGAGCTCCCTCTGTCAATCGTGCTCTCTGGCTTTGTTGAGGCATTCTTCCAGCTCTATGACTTCCTGTCCATTCCTCTGGGTGTAATCATTCCTCTGTCTCTTCGACTGGCCCTCTGGCTCACCAGCTCTGTGGCTCTGCATCTGGCCCTCTAGCGCTCTGGCTATGTGGCTCTGTGGCTCTACGTCTGGCCATCTGGCTCTGTGGCTTTGTGGCTCTCTGCGTATAATGCATTCCTGTTACAATGCCTCATTATTACAAAACTCCCGCTTACAGTGTGGCACAATGATTTTACAACAGGGACAGTTATAAAGGAATCGGTGGCCTCTTTCCAGGACAAAATCCGTGAAATAACCATATTTCCAATACACAGAGAATATACACAGAAATACACTATCGAGCGCAAAAACTGGACTTCAACTGGAATGCAATCGCATCTATAAACCTATCAAGTCCGTTTCCTTATCGCATATCGCCAATCGCATGGTGTAGGCCAAAACAACCCAATACATGGGAAATACATAGAAATCCCGTAATTTCGGATTTCAAAATTTATGAAATCGCGTCCATAATTCCCATCGAGTCCACCTTTTATCGGCATATCACAAGTCGCATATTGCAATGTGCATTGGCCCTTTGTATCGGGGATCACTGATCACCAATTGCCGATCAAATTAGGACCATCCATTCTTTTTCCGATCCGACGGTTGATATCACACATCACATATCGCTATCGGTACAGCCTGGGGGTTCTTTCCATATACCATGGAACACGCCGACGCCGATCCACCGATCCGATCATCGCAATCGCAAGTCACACGTCACATGGCCCTTAGTGTTATCTCCTCTGATCGCTAATCGCTGATGCCGATCATTGCATATCTCAATCGGCTCCACCTGGGTCTCGATATCGCGCTAAGGCCTACCTCTGATGCGATATGTCAGATATCGCTATCAGGGGAGTCCTTCCACCTTTGGTCTAAGTCCTTCTTTTAGCCCTTCCTATGCGATTTTTCCATATAAGGCCTTAAGCCCATTTTTATAAGAATTTTGCCTCCTTTTCAAAGGACAATGAGAAAACTTCTTATTACAATAACTTCATCATTCGAAGTCCATTTTAGCCCATTCAAATTGCGTTAGATTCAGAATGAAGATATCTATGCAATGAGACTATTCCCAAGAGCATCCTTTGGCTTTAATTTTTCCTCTGTGAGGAAAATTCATAGACTTAGAAGCCTATGTTAGATCCATTTTGGATCACGCCTTCCCACTAAAAAGCTTTTGGACTCCAAAAGACTGATATACTGATCTGAACAGTAAATCAGAGTACCTCATCCTATTCTTTCAGCCTCCATACACTTGCCTTGCATAGTGACTTTGAACCAAAGCCTTTGAACACTCCCTTCCTAGATGTGCTTGTCCTCCTGGGAAGAATTGTCTTCCTCCTTGTCTTCCTACAAAACTCCTGCTGAGAAGGTTACAGAAGGTAGTTTGAACTTCTCTTCCTCGATCATTGATCCAAGGTGGCTCAAACCAATGTGAAGTTACATCTGCTTCACAAAATTTTCATTTGTACATGTTTGACATACTGTCAACAACAACAGGATTACAGACAACAACTGGATGGCCTAAACTCTTGCTTCAACAAAAGAAACAAATTTCACATCTTGTGAACACCTCCATGTCTTTACATCTACATACAAATGATTGACTAGATAACAAGCCAATAAAACATGCCTTTAAAACAATTGACCCTTCAGGTTAAGCATGTAGAAAAAGAATTCTACAGTTATTTTTCAAAGATGAAACACTTCACCATCATCTCCATCTTGGAGACCAAATCAACTTTTCTCAAGTCAATATTGCATTACATGCATGTTTACAACAAAGTAATCAACTCTTCAAGTTAATCACACATACATGTTCAAATACATGGAAATCATCAACATCCCTGTGTTCATGCACATCATGCTTATGCATGCATTTCACCTTTCAACTTTTGCTTAAGCACACTGTACTTTCAAAGCTGAAATGAATATAATGTTGCATCCTTCAACTTTCACTTAAGTACACTGTACTTTCAAAGATGAAATGAATATATCGTTGCAACAATAAAGTGAGTCTCCTACTCAACTTTGTCCATTCACCATCTTGGTAAAAACCTGCAACTTGCATTCCATTAACAAAGAAAAGCAAATAGATGTGACTTGATATAATGCATTTTCAAAAGACATGCAACCTTAATTGGATAAGAACTCTAACCATTTCTTACCAATCCATTTCAAAGGTCCTTCCTTTGTCTGCACATCAACAACAACATGTGAATCATCTTGAAACACATCATTCATGGAATCTTTCTTTCCATTCCTGCCATTCTCTCTTTCCACCTTCTTCAAGTTTTGTGGAAGCATTGTTGGATTTAGAGTCCAACATTTTGCAGCAATATGTCCTTGCTTATGGCAGTGAGTGCAACACATGTGCATCCTCTTGACAACATGATTTGCCTTGTCCAGTGGACCTTTGGCTTCTTGCTTCTTTTCCTTCAAAACTTTCCTTTATGTGGCCATTCTCCTCTAACATCTAGGAACATCATGGTTAACCAAACCACAAAAGGAACATCCAATTTTTTTCCCATGCTTATATGGAAATTTATCATGCTTTGCATAATCAAAAGGAATATGATTAGAACCAGATTTATACCTTTCTCTTTCACCTTTATTGCCTTCATGAGGAGATGAATTGGATGAAGAAGTAGCTCCCTTTGGAACACCATCAATCTCTTCAAGGCTTTTAGAGTTTCCACAACTCTCTGGTTCAAGTGTATACTTATGAACACCTTCTTCCTGACAATGATGTTTCAAGCTATTGCATTCCCCATGAATACAATCTTTACACTTTTGAGGTAGAAGACCTGAAATGAAACTCCTTCTTGGAACTGTTTCAATGGCCTTCATGGAAGCTTTGGAACTTTCTCCATAAGATTGTCCATATCCAAGACCCAAATACTTAGGCCTTTCCTCAACTATTATTGGCTCAACAATACCCTGTGCATGTTTGCCCAAGCCTTTTCCTCCATAGCCCATCTTGAACATTAACTTGGACCCTATGCCTCTGGTATGTTTTTCAAAAGAACCAACATAAATATTCTTAGAGGAATTTGAAGACAAACATGAATTGTTTACCTCTTCTTCAAGCTGATACTTGACTAAGGCTTCTTTGGCAACAAAGGGTTGTGTCTCCAACTCATGCATCCTTTCCAAGCTCATATTTTCAATATGAAGTTGCCTCTCCATTTCTTACAGTTTTTCAGAAAGAAACTACTTCTCTTCCTTCATGGAATTCAATTGGTCTCTAAGTATGATGCTCTTCCTTCCATCCTCATACATTTCTCTCACCATATCCATCATGGTGAACAAGTCTTGCTTCATGTCTTCATCAAAGACTCTTGTGAAGAAAGAAGAATTTGAGGACTCACTTGTAGAAGTTGTCATTATCAAAATGAAAAAAAGAACTTCAAACAAGATTAACAAAGAGCTTATTCAAGCAAACTTTTGCAACAAACCTCTTGTGCTTCAAGGATTACTTTGAGGTCCTTTGGGATGAGAAGAATGCCTTCAGCCCTCCTTCCTTATTGTCCTCTCCTAGACTTAGCTAACAATAGCTTTCCCTTCACCTTTGCAAACTCAAACAACAGTCAATTTACAAACAATCAAACAACAAAATCCTTGATACTGTTTGAACACCTTTCAAGTTAAGCAAGCAAATAGATTGCTCTGTCAATCAAGCATCTTGCTTTGATCAATCAAGCATCATGATACCACCTGCTCTGGTATAACCAGTTCTGATATAACCTTCTTTGAAGGTGGGGTTAATCAACCTAAAGCTCCGATATAACCAGCTCTGATACCACCTGATCTGAAATGGGGACCTAAAGGCTTCTTGTCATCTTACAAGAACCTCTCCCACTCTAAAGCTTATATATTCCCAAAATCTATGATTATGATTGATAAATGTGGAATTAAAAGTGCTTGAAATAGGTGTATGCTTTTGTTTGTCTTTGACTGTTAAGTGCCTATGTACATTTGCTTATTCTGATGTAAAACACACATAACAGTGAATACAATGCAGCAAATAAGCAAACAAATAAGACAACAATATAATTAGGAGTTCACCCAAACCTCTTGGGCTACGTCTCTGTGAGCTCTAGTTAACTCGAATAGGCTCTTTGGGATTATGGCTTAACTTCTTTTACAAGTTCCACACTCAACTCCATAGGTTTACAACTGAACCCATGGGCTTAGAATGCCATCTTATCCCTCTAGTTGTCCATACTCTGCAGACAGATCTAGGCTTCTCTAGGCTTGACTCCTTCAGTCAGTGCTCTGAGCTTCTTGAGCTTTTGGCCTCTCTGACTCCCTTAGAATTCGGTACTGTCTCTGGAATCCTTCTTCTGTCTTCAGTACAACAATCACCAGCAACAGCTTGATCATTTCGATATCTTTGTTGTTCTATAACTTCATTACAGTTCCATGGCTCTTAGAAGTCTGCTTTGAGCTCTCTGGCTCTGCGGCTCTCTGGCTTTGCAACTCTGCTGCACTCAAGCTCTCTGGCTCTGCAACTCTGTTGCACTTAGCTCCTGAGGAATCACCCCTTTTCCATCACCCCAACCTCTGGTGGCTTCTCTGGCTTTCTCGAGCTCTCTGGCTCTACGGCCTTGTGGCTCTCAGCTCTATCAGCTCTGCGAAGGGGGAGAGAGTACTATGTGATTCTGTCTCTACCCCCAGCTATGAGCTCCCTCGAGAGAGAACTCACTTCTCTGCTGCTACATTTTTGTGAGCTCTCTGTCAAGCGCTCTGATTATTACAATGTGTGAGCTCCCTTTGTCAATCGTGCTCTCTGGCTTTTGTGAGGCATTATTCCGGCTCTGTGACTTCCTGTCCATTCCTTTGCATGTAATCATTCCTCTATCTCTTCGACTAGCCCTCTGGCTCACCAGCTCTGTGGCTCTGTGTCTGACCCTCTGGCACTCTGGCTCTATGGCTCTGCGTCTGGCCATCTAGCTCTGTGGCTCTGTGGCTCTCTGCGCATAATGCATTCCTGTTACAACGCCTCATTGTTACAAAACACCTGCTTACAGTGTGGCACAATGATTTTAGAACAGGGACAGTTACAAAGGAATCAACGGCCTCTTTCCAGGACAAAATCCACGAAATAACCATATTTCCAATACACAGAGAATATACACGGAAATACACTATTGAGCACAAAAATTGGACTTCAACTGGAATGCAACCGCATCTATAAACCTATCGGGTCTGTTTCCTTATCGCATATCGCCAATTGCATGGCGTAGGCCAAAACAACCCAATACACAAGAAATACATAGAAATCCCGTAATTCCGGATTTCAAAATTTATGAAATTGCGTCCATAATTCCCATCGGGTCCGCCTTTTATCGGCATATCGCAATGTGCATTGGCCCTTTGTATCGGGGATCACCAATCGCCGATCGACGATCAAATCAGGACCGTCCATTCTTTTTCTGATATGACGATTGATATCGCACATCACATCGCTATCGCTACGGCCCGGGGGTTCTTTCCATATACCATGGAACATGCCGACATTGATCCACTGGTCCAATCATCGCAATTGCAAGTTGCACGTCACATGGCCCTTAGCGCTATCTCCTCTAATCGTCGATCGTCGACGCCAATCATCGCATATCGCAATCGACTCTGCCTGGGTCCTGATATCGCGTTAAAGCCTACCTCTGAAGCGATATGTCGGAGATCGCTATCGGGGGATTCCTTCTGCCTTTGGTAGAAGTCCTCCTTTTAACCTTTCCGATGCAATTTTTCCATATAAGGCCTTAAGCCCATTTTTATAAGAATTTTGCCTCCTTTTCAAAGGACAATGGGCAAACTTCTTATTACAATAACTTCATCATCCAAAGTCCATTTTAGCCCATTCAAATTGCGTTAGATTCAGAATGAAGAAATCTATGCAATGAGACTATTCCCAAGAGCTTCCTTTGACTTTCATTTTTCCTCTGTGAGTAAAATTCATATACTTAGAAGTCTATGTTAGATCCATTTTCGATCAAGAGTCTAAGGGGATACTTGATCAAGGGAAATTCACACTAATTCTTGGTCAAACACCCAGGAGATGGAGTCCATTGTCAAAGTGGTTCATCAACTACTCTCTGGCAGTAAGCATCGTAATGATCCACTTACTCTCTAAGTTTTGGAACATAGGGGTTCACCCAAATTTTAGAGGGGGTATATTACTCAGTTCTAGGGGATTTATTGCAATATGTAGGTGGTTCATCAACCATTTGGAAAGAACTTATTGGTTCATCAAAAAACAACAAGCACTAAGTGGTTCATCAACCAAACAACAAGAACCCAATGGTTTAATCAACCCTTCAAAAAGCACTTAATGATTCATTAGCCAAAAAGAAAGCATTAAGTGATTCATCATCTAATGACAATCACTAAGCGGTTCATCAATCAAACATCAAGTATCAGAGGGGTTATATTACTCATTTCCAAGGGATTGAATCCACTATGTAGGTGGTTCATCAACCATTTAGCAAGCACTTAGTGGTTCATCAGACAAAAAAAAAGCATAAAGTGGTTCATTAGCCAAACAATAAGCACCCAATGGTTTAATCAATCATTTAGTAAGCACTTAGTGGTTCATCAACCAATACAAGTATTAATTGGCTATGTTATTTACTAACCTTTACACTGGACACATAGGCTTAAACAAGGAATTCAATGGTCTTCAACACACTCACAAGGATTAAAACCCAAGGTCACAGAGTACAGGCTCAAGGTCATAGAACATGAACTCAAGGTCACGGAGCGCAAGCTCAAGGCCAACTCCAACAATTTTCAATCATTAAAATCATGTTCCACAACTACACTTCACTTAGAGTTATTCTTGAGGCCTTTGGCTCTTTAGGAGAATAAGAGTACCCATCTCGGCACCAACCATCATAAATCAATCAATGAGTTCATTGATCAACTAAAGCCCAACCCAAGGAAAATATGAACCCTAAGTGAGACAACATGAGATAACCAAATGCAAATATGTATTCCTAAGAGAATCAACACTTGTCTTAGGACAAACTACTGAGAGTTTTGACAATAAATTGTTGATCAAAATGAAATACAACCAACCCCGAGTAATTTAGCACGAGCGAGTGAGAGCCAACACCTGCCTTTATGCTATACATGTATTTATATCAATCTCGATGTCTTTATTTGTCCTCTGAGAGCACTAGATTTCTCTTTGGCACAATCTTCTAAAGGGTTATTTTGGATGTTCTATCTATTTTCCTAAAAGTCCATTCCAATTATCTCTTTGATCCGCAAGGGGGCATAGGAATGGGCACCACTCTCCTTCCACTGCTTCTATCAATATTTTAATGACGTTGTCAACAACTCTATTCCTCCTCAATTGTATCATAATAAAACCTATCAGGTAGTTGGATTCCTTCGTTTGCAAGTAACTTCAACATTTAAGTTTGGGTGAGGTCATAGATTTTCAAAACACACAATCATGCAAGCAGTGCCCCCCCTAGACCAAGGATCTGTAAGGTTGTTCCCCCTTTAGTTGTGTTAATTATTTTTTAAATAACAATAAGTAAACGCTAAAATCAAAGTTTCAACTAGTTGTGGTCCTTCATGTTGGTATTGCAGTCATAATTAACATTACAAGTAGGGGTAAAAAAAGGGGATGTTGCATCTAATAGGGTTGAAGGGAAAAAGTGTGATCCTTGAGGAATGGATTCGTCATTATTTGCTAAAATTGAAGGAATTACAGGAGATCCATAAGAGGGAATGAGTAGAATTGGAGTGTATGTTGATAGGAATGATGAATGAGATACTGGAGGGAGGGTTTATGGAAATGATAGGTGAGGATATGGGTGGTTCTAAAGCTAACAAAATATTAGGATTATCATTCAATGTTGAAACTAAAGGGTGAGAGAGATATGGGACAAGGTATGGGGATTAAAAATCACTTGAGGGCAAGGAAAAAAGAGCGATGCATTTTGCTTGTGCTCCATTTGAAAATCATTCTATAAATATTTTATCTCCAAGTGCATAGCGATTATATTTCGACACAATCTAACTATTTTACATTTTGGTATTTTTGTTGGAATTCGACAAAATTGTGACTTTTTGTTGTTTAAAAATTATATTTTTGAATGCATAACTAGACTCATTACCCTAAAAAAATCCCTTTAGGCACTTGGATTGTACATACTACAGAACTTAAACTTGTAATTTCAACAAATCCCTAACAAATTTTAGTGACTAAAAACTATGTCTTAAAAAAAACTAAAATATAAAAAAAATAAACTAGATTTCGATTCTATTCAAATATACTTATTAAAAATGCTTAAATATCTTGAAACAAATCAAAATGTAAAAAAATTAAAATACACATTAAATTTATATTAATTGCAAATTCCATCCTCTCAATATCAAGTTGAATTTACTCCCTACTTCTCGGATGCATAAAATGTGCACTAAACATAAAAATTCAGTTCAAAAGTAATCTTTATATCTTGAAATGCAACAATAATTAGACTCATGAGCTATTATGACGTAGCTATTAAAAAATGTTATGTAAAATGGTTAAAAGTACTACCTCATTCTATATATTGAATTATCAATTTTTTATTGGTATTTTAAATGACCATATAACCAAAACAAAATTAGCCTTTTTCCAACAAAAATATTTTATGTAGTGTTAATCCAAGACAACTTTTGCTCCCTTGTCTTTGCTATGGCGTACGGTGGGTTTCTTGTTATGGTGTGATAGTTATAACAGGAAAAAACATATCACTTTATGCAGTTCGATGGTATGCATAGAGCAAGAAAAATTGATTAATAAAATGATTTCCTTTATTAACGTTTAAAAAACTCTAACGGGATTAAACCACTCGTCAATATTTGATTCTTATTTTGATTTTAATCAAGTGTTCATACTTTTCCATTGAGTTGAGAGGAGAAGAGGAGAAAGAAGAATATAATAATATATAATAATATATATATATATATATTATTGATTAATTTTTAATTAAAAATATTATAAAATATTAATGATCTCACTTTTATTGTGTTTATTAGTCCCTACCTGGGACTAATAGCGATCGATCGATCGTTGACCATACATTAACCGGTCCTTTGACCAAAAAAATTTGTGCACTATCAAAGTTTAACCAAAGTTTATCTCTGCAAATTTCGGTGTAAGAAATTTATAACCAAAGTTGTGAATTGAAGGTCTTATTACACGCTTCACGTGCCCCGATGTTATTTCAGCGGGGACAAAATATTTTACCGTAAGTTTTATGTTCAGGGTGCCTATTTTCCTTTCCTGCATGTTCTTCTCCGTGCCCTGCATGAGCGCCTTGCATGCAGCCAGTGCCAGATGTCTCTCGCTCGGGCTATCAATTCTCCGTAGAAGGCAGCTACCAGCAGCTTGGGAGAGTAGTTCAACATCGATCCCCCGCACCGCGGATTTCAAGCGAACCCGGTTTGCCACAGACCTTGAGCCGAAGCTCCTCCAGAAAAGCTGAGCAGTCGCCGTTTCGGAGGCCTCTGAACGATGAAACGCCTAACGAACCCGGCGACGTGGAGACCAGAAATGAGCCTTTGCAAGCTGAGAGTTCAAAATCGCAGAGTACCGAGAAGAAGATTTCCCCTGCACAGGTGCAAAATGATCCCGTTTTTACGCATACTGACACTGAGAATCCTCTTATTTCGTTAGAATGCTTCATCTTTTTGTAGAAAATAAGGGGGATTCGGGGATTCGTGTGTTTTTTAAAGGAAAATAAATAGTTTGAAGGGAAAAACAGGGAACGGGAAATATTTGGAGCTGAATGTCTGGTATTATGTATTCTTCCCTTGCAAGCCGTTGATACTGGGACTGATCCGATTGTTCCTGTCCATCATGTGGTAGCCGAGGTTCCATCCATGGCAGCCTAGGATGTTCCGCGTAGCCGAGGAGGATTAGAAGCTACTACTTTTTGTTCGTCGGGAAGGGCAATCACTGAGAAGAAAAGCTCCATACCTTGTCGACGGTCTGGGATGAGACTAATTGAACCGCCCCAGGGGACCTACATTCGGAATCCGATAACCCGGTAGACATAAAGTTCTGTTGTTAATTCCAGGTATGGTCTTTGCCTCTCCATGAGCGGACACACTACCTTCTTTTCAGTTAAAGTCTTCGATGGTTGTGTTGAGGGTGACTGTAGTACACTGACACCCTTTGCTACATGCAGACCAACATGGCGACGGGAGGTCCGACATAAGTAAGCGGGGCTTTTTGTTTACAAAATTAACTCTAGCAAATGGTTTTTTCAGTTGCATGCCTAGAACAAACTAATTGATTCCACCAGTGTGGTGAATATTTTTCTGCAGGTAAATTTCCTGACTGGTTCTTGGGCGAGTTTTCTAATCTTCTCGAGGGCCTCTCATGCTTATACAAAGTGCTTGTTTCCTCCAGGTGCTACTTTCGACCTGTTTTCAGTAGTCCCAGCAATTTAGAGTTTAATAACTTATTCGAGGGTTGTTCAGACTTGCAAATTTCCATGATATCTTATTGTTGTTTTATGTCAGGACCTATGACGCTTCAAGTCGATTGATAGTATTGGCTTGCGTCTCGAAGGGGTTTCTTTACACTCAGTTATGCAAAACCTCTGTTATTCTCAGTGTATAATTGAATATCTAGACAGTTGACATGTATACTTATTATCCAAGAGGTTTTTCGACCATTTTACTTCTATATTGACTGTAAAGTTTATATGTATATGGCAGCTCCTTTGATTTTTTTTAATACAACGTTCACTATTGTTTCGACATGTTTTTAAAAGGAGTTTTTTACAACATTGCCTTCTCTATATCATTTTCTGTATGTACTCAATAGTTCTTTTCTTGGCTACGATTTTGACTCTTATCTGATTATGCAGAAGTCTGATGAGTCTGCAAGTGTGAATACAGAAGCAAACCTTTTCAGTAAGTTTGGAATAGAATCCTATGAAAATCCATTTTTCCCATAATTCAATCCACTTTCTGCACTGTAATGGCATGTATTCCTCACTCCATAGGACAATATCCAGCACCAGGCCTGCTTCTAAATTTCACTTGTAGCAAGCTATTTGCTTCTTTCAATTTATTGAAGAGAAGAGTTTGGAATAGCTGGATCATTTCATTGACCCCCTGAGAAATCTGTGTAGTGAATTGAACTTTCAGTCACACAATTCCTTCAACCATGCGTGGATATTAGATATGGTTGGGTATGCATATACTATATAGGCATGCTTCTGAGGTGGGCAATGATTGTCTTGGAGCATCCTTCCCTTAGGTATCATTTAAACATGTCTCTAATGAAATGTCAGGGGACCAAATCACTCTATTAGAAATAAAACCCGGTTTGACATGGGGTTCAGGTGAAGTGGCCTTTCTTCATCCAAATCACAATGATAAGACTGAAGCACATGTCTGCTTATATAAAATAACACTGGTACAGTTCAATGATTTGCTGCTTCAAGAGAATAATATGAATTGTGGGACAAAGCATCCATTGGTGGACTTATCTTTTACTGATGCAATTAGTAATGGGAATTCTATACTTGAGCTTATCAAGTTCGTATGGCACTATCATTTGCCTTGGCATTGTAGGAGGCGTTATGATTTTGACTCTTATCTTGGCGAACACATGTGCGGGCAGGATGCCCTTCAACTCCCGCTCTGAATGGCATCTCATCTGCCCAAAAACAGACTTGTGTTGTTGCTGTTGCTGATACTCATGGTTCTTCCATCTAACAATTATATCTGCGCCGCTTGGGTTTCCGGTGGAGGTCACAAAAAGCAACCTATAATACATATTCTTCCTCTTGCCCTCAGACATGACCGTGCTCATCCCAGAGCTCTCATTGTTCCATTCACAAGTTTTGAAGTTCCTCTGTTGATCGTCCACCACATGAGAGTCTTTGCTACATGGACGGGCTCTTCCGTGTGTCTTGGCTAGGCCAGATCTCCCATTACAAGAATCCTTCCCTCCCGGTTGTGAACGGTCGAATTGTCCCCATCACCATCCAAGATCCCAAAATTTCTTGTGCCTTCCATTAGTTTTGAAACAGAGCTGGAATCTGCTCGGGCCAGCCGGCCATATGCCCCTGTCTGGTAACAGAAGAAATGAAATGGGGAATTGGCATCGGCGAGTAATGGAATGGAACAGTTAGCCCGTTTTCCTACGAGGACCCTGCTATCTATTATCAACATCCCAAGGAGCACAAGTGAAACCCGAACATAACCCGACAAGCATGCTGTGATTTCTGATACCAGCACAAGAGTAATGGCAAAATCACCCTTAATCACATGTCGTTAGTGAGCATCAACGAATAACGTCTAGTTTTGGACAATTAATCAGGTGTGGTCAGTGAACATCAATGAATAACGACTAGTTTTGGACAATTCGTTCCAGTTAGTGCTTGCGGATCCCGTCTATTTTGCAACGGCAACAATTGTCACACAATTGCAACAGCACCTTAAAGGAAAAGCTCTGTTTTCTCTCTGGATTTAAACTCTCTGGATTTAAAGGACCTTAAAGGCGTACTACGCACATGAATTGATGTCAGCTAGCTTCTTTGCCGAAAGCACGAGAAATGGTGCACAAATCAAAAAAGGGCTTCATTTGTGCTTGAGGGAGGCCATTCGCTTACGGCAGGGACTACCAGCTGCATGCAGCACTTGTTAAATTGGTTGTTAGAAATTATAATTTAATATAAAGGAAATGTGGTAAAAATATTTTTCCCACTCTTAGACATAAATACAAAATTTCTATGTTCATAGTAAATAACATAATTTTATATCAACTATAAAGAAAAATACAGTAATTAAAAGTAAAAAATCTTATATTTTCACTTTCAATACTCAAAGAACAAAGTAATTTAAAGTAAAAAATTCAATTAGTTCTTAATAAGAGGAGACATGTAATCCATTCAATTCTTAATATAAAATTGATATGTGACATTTAAAAATAAATAATAATAATATTCAATGTGTATTATACATAAAGTATTTGAAATATAAGGTTAAGAATATTGACCTCTATTAAAAAATATATTAATAAAAAAAACATTTCAATGTAAAGAATACGGTTCATAAATAAAATATTTCAATGCTCACATTAATTAAAAAATTCCATTCTCAATGAGTATATATTAAATATGGTTTAAAAAATAATATGTGTATGTATTATATAAAGCAATGGAAAAAAATAAATTATTATGGTTAATGCATTTTATGTACTTTCATTATTCTATATTTTGACTCCTTTTTACTTATATTTTTGTGTCAATATTTTTTGAAATCCAACAAAGATTTATTGGAAATGAAGTTTAAGTTGTGTAATCCATATAACTCAAGTGCACAAAGAAATTTTCAAACCATAATCCATTCATGCACTCAAAAATACACATTAAATAATAAAAAATACACATTATGTGTGTATATAAAACCATGTATCAAATACTAAAAGCGATAAAAACTTTTAAAATACAAACATTTTTCAAATTATATACTCTATGTATAATTACAATTAAAATAAATTTATACTAATTAATAATAATCATTTTAGACCATTTATAATGCATTTTCATATGTGTTGAGCTGTTGAACGGGTGCATTTGTACGTTTCCTCAATTATGGGAGTGGCGGCGGGCCCTTCCCATCTATTTGGTGAGATCAAGCCTTTACCTGGGCACGTGCCCAGGTAAAGGCTTGATCAGAGAGGCGGTCGTTTCCTCTCTCTTAAGTCCTATACTTAAGTTGCCTATAAAGACCCCCGCAGGGTCTGCCGATTAAGGCATCGTCTAAATGGGGAAGACGCCCCCCTCATCGGGGTGGGAAATCCTGGTTCAAATCCAGGTGCTTTATGTGCCCTTCTCATTCATCCGGTCTTTCTTTCTTTATTGATTCATGCACATGACTGGTTCATGACTGGCACCATCCTTCTTGACTGGCCCAGCTACTGGGCTTCTCTCCTTACAGGCCCATATGGGATGGGTTTCTCTCTACTGGCTCATTCCACTACTATCAATCCAACCAATCTCTACCGGCATGGCTCTACCGGCTTGACGGGCCCACCTTGCCCTCCTCTCCCTATCGGTCGAGCCATAAATACCTCTCCCTATTGGTCGAGCCCGCTAGCGCATCCTTTGTCGGCGGCTTTGCTTTGCTCCTATATTTGCTAATGATGCCTCTGCTTTAGGTGGTTATACCACTAGTGATGAATTTGGAACCGTGCAAAGGTCGTCGTGGATATTTGATCTACACCGAAGCCGGGACAGCAAAGGATACTGGGCGAGATGACGCTAGTGAGACTCGATCAATTGGTGCTTTTACTGGATTTGGATCTGCCCCTATAGGTTTTGCAGAAGGATCTGCTTCTTCAATGGGCGAATCAATGGGTTCTGGGTAAACCTCACCTGGAACAGCAGGATCAACTGATTATGAAATGGGTGGATCGACAGGATCTGGGACTGGAATTGGAGCTACTGGTTCTGGCTCATATGCTGGGTGGTCAACTTCAATTGTAACTGGGTAAACGGGTCCTTCAACAGGTGGTGCCTATGCCTTTGCTTCTTCTGCGACGAGAGGATATCAAACTGATGCAAAAGAGGTACGTTCTCTAGCCCGACCCCTAGCTATAGGTTATCTCTTTGAGCCTGATAGGGAGCCTGATAGGTAATTGATTTGAGCCGCTAGGTGCTTCAAGCCAGAGCTAGGTAGAGAAATAAAGCCAGGCGGAGAAACTAAGAACGCGGAGAATCTATTTGTTGTTAATAATGAGCCGGATGGAAAATCTCTTTGGTATGAGCCAGGTGGGTAATCTCTTAGGTTCCCTAAGCTTGGTTCTCTAAGCCGGGTTCTATCTAAGCCAGGTTGGGTATTTCATAGCGCACTGACTAGCTTACTGCACTGGCTATTAGCCACTTTCATGATTTCTCATTGGTTATTTAAGGAGCCGGGCGGAGAATCTATTGTTTAGCCAGGCGCTTCGGACTCTTTTATATCTATGGGCTTAAAGACGGGTTAATTAAGACAGGTTCATATATGCAGCTTAATGAACGCTTCGATTTACTAGAGAGATGGAAGGCTTAGTTCGACCAGTGATTCCAGCGATTCCAGTCATGAATGAGAGAGATTCTAGCAGTGAGGATCGAGGTGGAAGTGTAGGGCCACGGTTGTTTCGAGGTCTAGTTTCGAGGAGAGGGTCGAGGGCTATGTTTCCTCCGTGGAGTTCAAGTTGGCAGACCAGATCCAAGCTAAGCAGCCAGGGATCCAGCAGCCGGGGATCCACTAGCAGACATAGATAGGCAAATATCAGAGGTGAAAACTTATCCATGCTACATAGTTTATCTCAAGTAGCCCAGCCGAGCAAGTAGTCCAAGTGGAGTAGTCTCTGAGTGAGGCCCAGCACTGGCATTGGCAACCTGCTGGCTTAGTAGTAGTAGATATGGCGATATCGAGATGGCAAATCCAAGTGGTCCACGTATCTATGTGACATCATATATAGCCACGTAGATATGACTGGCGAAGGTTCTACCTATGGGGCAAAGGGAAGACTAGATTGATTCTTAGCAAGGACGTAGATATGGCGATATCAGACGTGAAAATGTGGATATGGCTAGTCCAGGTGTAAACGTCTTTATGGGAAATCTGGGTAGTTAGCTTCATGGCTATTTGCTATGAATAAGATCCGAGTGTGATTGGATAAATACCAGTTACGGTAGAATTACTTAGAGAATATGGAGACTATTTCCTAAAGACTTCTCCTAAGGGGGTTGACCCGCTTGTCCGCATCGGGCAAGGCATAGCAGGCTCACTAGTAGGTGAGATGAAAATCATTTGAAACCTGATGCAAAGCCTATCAAAAGAGGTCATACAGATGAAATCCAAGAATCAAAGAGAAGGTTGAACTAGAGCTTTATAAGATGTTGAAGGCAGGACTCGTCTTCCCTATCGAGGAATCTTTGTGGATAATCCCCGTGATCATTAAGAATACAGGTGAGATCTAGATCTGTGTGGATTTCATAAGGGAGGGATTGAATTAAGCATGTGTATGTACATGACCCCTTCGCTACACCATTTGCAGATGATATTTTGGAACATGTGGGTAGGGCTTTATTTCCAAATAAGACTCCTCTAATTTCACCATCCAATTAGCCCATCTTCCTGAATGGCTCAACCTCCCTGATGAGAGGATTTAGCCAGCACCAGACGTGAGAGAAGGACCCCATCATACGCGATAGGACCCCTTAAACAGTGAAAACACCTTCCACGGTGAACCTATCTGCTGATCTAGAACTTGCTGCTTGCCGAAGGTCTCTTGCTTTCTCAATATTCCTGCTCTCCCTGGAGACGAATCACTTTCCACCGTTTGCTTGCTTTCCCGTTGCCCCTTCGTGAGACAGTTCACTCGTCATTACACTTGCCCTGGAAAACCCAGTCAGGAAAAGACTTTCACCCCTTTACGAAGAGTTTTAGGAGCTGGACGAATGAGTCCACATGCCAGAGCCAGTCTTCTGCGAAGGGCTTTATTTAGTCTTATAAGAGGGGAGGGGGTAGAGCCAGTAGGGAGGTGGGTGATTTAGTAACAGTGTTAGGTGCACCCATTACCCTAACTACTCCACACATTTCAAGTTCCACAACCGCATAGGGTAGGGTGGTAGGGCACGCCAGACCAGACATGTAGACCAGACCTAAGGGAGAAGGTACTATAGCAGCAGCTATTCAGGTTACCACATGCCCAGTAAGGTTAGTGAGTGTGAGGTTAGTCAGTGGGGAATAATCCAAAATCCAAATATATTTTATATGATGATCGCATATCTATGGCACCCATTCCATATAAAGAAACAACCAGTGGAATCCATATGGTGCTTAGCTTGAGTTCATAAGCTAACTCCTAGCTCTACTCTCTGTGCTTAGCCTCTCTGTAGTGCGATAATGACTGGACTCTCTCTGTATCCATACGGACTTCTAGTTCAAGCGTAATAGAAGCCGGTAGGGTAAGTGATTAGCCTTAGTAGGTTGGTTCAAGCCGGTTTGGTCAAGCCAGCCTGCACTCCGGATGTGATTGTTCCATTAATGATCTATTTTCTTTCTAATTGATTAAGCCTAAGCAGTTACCTATTCTAAGGTTGTACCTATTTCATAAGGTTTCATACACTGTAACCACTTGCATGTATGTTTCAGTTACAAGCTTTAAAGGTTGAGAAATATTGTGCATATTGGCCCATCTACTTTCTGTGTCGCTTCGATTATTTTCTTTGCGAATACTTTAACGAATTAAGATGCGTGGCTTCGGCTTTATGCAATATACATTGTTCACATCTAATGTTTTTCTTGACCTTGCTTCAATAATTTTTGAGATTTCATTTAAGTTTGGTATAATTATATTATATTATGTTTTAATTTATATATATATATTATTTATCAATTTTATGATTGGTTAGAATTGCAAGTTTAGATGGTTAAAAGAAATGATGGTTATTTTTTTTTTTTAATCTAAGTTCATTTTTTATAATTGGTATTGAACTCATTTATACATTTAAAGAACAATGCAATGATAATATTTCCTTTAATCATTTATATTTATGTTGCTTGATCATTTATATTTCCTTTGCGTATTTCTGAAAAATTATGCTAACATGTTTTTCTTGCACCAAAGTGTAGCATCTTCATGCAAGAAACCCTATACATCTTGCATTGAGTCTTTCACAGGGTACCGCACTTTCACACATGGGTCATCCTTGTTATTTTCTTATGTGTAACAATGGCTTGATATTATATTGGGCCTCATCCACTAGGGTCAGGTTATGATATCATTTCTATTTGGAGGTTTGATATGTTTATAGTACCCTAGTGCTACTATGGATAAAATCCATAGGAATGGATCATTGTACGTTATTGCACCTAGAGGGACTCTGTCAATGCGCAATCCTTTAATTTAATTCTCTCAATGGGATTGAGTCTTATTGCTCGCTTGTAGCTAGAGGAATAAACTCCTCTAGTCCTTTAGTTCACTAATGGGGACTACCTAATGGGACCTTGGGATTGATTTGGATTAGATCATTACATTATTTATCATCCATCTTGATGCTCTAAAAGTGGAAAAAATTAGAAGAATCAATTGATGAGATCATTAAAAATTGGTCCAAGTTTGGAGAATTGGGGTCTGAAACCTTATAAAGTCATCTTGAGGCATCAGATGACATTTTTTTGGGTCAAAGCATTCCCTCTTTCATGTGGGACCTTGGGACACTAATCAACATATAGATACCTTTTCAATAGTGCAAAAATCATGGCAATTAAAGTTCAAATGCAAAAGTTATCCCTCTCGCAACTTGACCTACCATGTTGACCACCATGGTATGACAAGATGCGTTGTCAACCCCCATTACTAATGAAAATGGGGCTAGCCATGTGTGGAATTTCAAGAAGACTCTAGAAGGTCCAAAACCATAACTCTAGTTGAGGGTTCAGGGAGCCAAACCTTACCCCTACTTGGCTATCAAGGTATGTTACATATTGGGCTGGTGGGAGTACAATTTCCATTCTATGTTATTGTATTTTGTTCCATAGATGAGTAAAGAAATTGGGAGTAAGAAATTAGAGAGCATAGTAGAGGGACTTCAAGTTTTGTAGTAGATTTACAACCCAAGACTCTGAAGTAACTCCATAAAGAGCACCTCTTCCTTTGTACCTTCATCCTTCCATACCAGAGAAAAGAGAGGAGAGCAACTTCATCTTCTATTTGGGATTCTCCCATGGTAAAATTTGTGTCTATTGTGGATGGTGTGTGTGTGTGCGTTTGTGTATTTTGGTTCTCCATTTCTTATATTTTAGTTATTTCATTATTTAAATAGAAGAAATAAAAACAAAACAAAACCATTAAATAATCTAAGATATAAATGGAAATTAATCGTCATAGTATAGACTTTAGTTAGTTTATTAAATTTGTTGTGACAAGTTATTTCAATGGAATATCCATGACAATTTACATATCAAAGGTTGTGGAACTTATTTATGTCATCTCAAAGGGAAAGTATATACTAATACATGAAGATGTTTCATCTTTAAAAACGTGTTTATATGGATTTGAAGGTTGGATTCGAGGAAATATTGACCATATGTAAGGAATGGAGTTGTTAGTGAAAAGTAAAGAAAGAAGGCATAACTCCATTGAAGAAACACTTTATTGTAGTGTGTAAGAACTTATTTCCTTGGTTTGGCTTGATGGTATTCACCAAACCTTTTGGTTCCTTGGATTTCGTTTGCCAGCTCACTTAAAAATAGCATTTATAATGATAGAATGCTTCCAAATCCAATAGGTGGTTAGCCATTTGAGATATACAAACAATTCATTTCATTAACTCCTAGGAGGTGACCACTCTTGGCATTTTTACCTCTTACTTTGCTTGCAACACACTTTTAAGGAAAAACACTTAATGCCACATTACTATTAGGTATTTGAGCTTAGGCTTGACGCCTACCTCCCGAATTTTGAGAATAGTTTGTCATCATAACTCTCCATTTTCTCCTAGTATATAATCATAATTATGGCATAGTGTCATTGTAAATCGAGGTATAAACACTTTGGTAATTTTCAAATTATTATGGACCGAATTTTACATTAAGTAAATGTATTTCATTAACTAATGAAAAATATCCAACCAAATGACTGAAGGGTGGACCATTGGTACTAGCCATGACAACACGAGTGAGAATCTGAGAGGGGGTTGAGAAATCACCTCGCTTATTAATAAAATAGCCACAATCATAGCCAAAAATCTAGATTGCCAAAATTTCAAATTTTGAATTTGAAACTATTTCCTTTCTTCCCATTTCCACAAAATTAGTTATTGAAGAAATATGGGTATTTGGGCAACCAAACACCCACAATTACGGAAGCGTGGAGATGGTGTGGGTAGTTTAAAATGGTTAGAGATGAGTATAGCCAACACTCATCTCAATTTCTTTGATTAACCCACGAAATTCCCTATCATATCCTAGGAAAATAATGTCTCTTCCTTGAATGGAGATAGGAAATGCACATGGGGGTTGAGTAGACAAGTTGTTTGAGTGCAGACAGGGTGTTTAAAGTATAGGAAGGGAAGGAGGGCACCCACGAGTGAAAAACGAGTACAAATGCAAGTGGGTTTTTTGTTGGTAATTTTCGGCAAATAGAAATTCCAAGGTTAGTCAAAATTCATCCCCAAATGGTGTTGATTCTAGTTGGTGAAATGTATTGAGTGTTTAGGCATGTTAAATCCCAATTTTGACTTCTAATTTTGGGTATGAAAACCTAAACCCAAGTTGGGAAAAAGGGGACGATGAATTTGATGTTGCTTGGGTTGGAGAGCAAGCACTTATAGGGGAGGTCATTAAGGGGTTACATTGAAAGAGAAGGGACTCCCTTGTACAAATACAACCAATTGAGGCAAGAATTTAGACAATTTTTGGAAGAATTCTTGTCCCAATGGGTAGAGGGTGACTTCCATTGTTTTCCTATGAATGAGAATCACTTTCACAACTGAAAAATTCCCTTGAGAACCTAGTTTTTATCCCGGTAGTATCATGGCTTGGCAAGGGGGTAATTGAGTATAGGTATGAAAAGGCACAGCTCAACCTATGCCTTGGTGGAAAGGAACACACTCTTCTTCATTTGTAAGCCATTCCTTTAGATAATTTTATGCAAATGCTTTTAATTTGATGTTTTTCAGCTATATATATATATATAGTTTACTATGATGTTATTGGATGTGCATGATTCTTGATAACATTTTTATTTCATGGTTGAATGGACTTGGTCATGGAGGAGTGATTTGAAAGATACCATTGAAATATGGGCACTTTGCTTATTGATAGGCATCACAACTAAAATTTGGCTTGATATAGCAAGATGACAACCCTCACAGGTGGCATGATAATCCTTTATGAGAGGACTTGAAAAGCCTAATTCTTCATAAAAAATGTAATGATATGATGTAAACCATTTACCAATGTACTCATTTTTTCCTAGAAACCTTGCTATGGGGTGTTAGCTTTAGCCCCAAGCAATCATGCATATATTGGCTATGATGGCATACTTATGGGATAAAACATGTCCAAATTTCTAACAAATGGAAGGAAAATCATAAGCCTCCTTATTCACCATACAAGGACACTTCATGACCATGCATGATGCGCAATATCCTCTTGTTACAATATGGATGTCCATATTAAGTATGATCTCGGTCTATAATGAGGTTGTTCCTCCAGGTTCGAGGATGAATGACCATTCAAGAAATAATGTGGAAATAAACTCTTTATATTCCTAATGGATATCTGGATCCATTGGAGTATATGAACAAATTGATCTCCTAACAATCTTGTCATTGGATATGAATCAGATGGTTTTCGATCCCTCCATGTCACATTAGAAGGAGCGTACATGGAAAGCCTACATGTCTGTAATAAGAAGGGTCATATGACTTCGTGTCACATGGTAATATTGAATCCTATGATATGGAGAATCCTCACTTAAATTTCCCATGATAAGGAGCCTTGTTTATGATATATGAGAGGCTCGACTATCCCCCGTCTCATTGAAAATGATATTATTAAGAGATATGATGGAGACATGAAATTTGAATATTGCTTGACAAGGTTAGCTTGAAACTTGATTATAGGCTTCTGCTCATTTAGGTGAGGAAATGTTTACACTTACAACCCATACTTGGGTTGATATTCATGAGAGTAGAATCCATTAACTCTTCATTGAGATTGATTTCTCGCCACTAGAATAAGCCCCTTATGTGATTAAACCTTAATCTCTTTTTGTGGTGATTATTTTTATCAATGGAATAGTAAGCACACATGTCACACACCAAGGTATGTGCACACTCATACGACCATGAAGGATATGACTTTAATTGGGAGAGGACTCTCCACCAGTGACATGTCAGGCTCTTGTATGAATTTCTTGAAGTCGTATCGCTACTAGAAATCCCACCCCTCAATTTCCTTAAATCGCATTAAAATCATCATTGTCAGTGAAAGAGGGTTGAGTCATGCCCTACAATGATTCCTTGTATATTCAAGTAAATCACAAGTTTGGAAAACAATCTTATAGTTGGATTGTTGAAGAAGTGACTTCTCATGAGATACACCTTGGCATGTCACTAGAATGGGAATTTTGGAGTAGCATGATGCTTTTGTACCACAAATTAACAACCTTTTTAGAGCTATAAATGATAGCCCATATTTCCTCTGTATCTTTTTCCATCCTCCCTTTGTTAATGAAAAATGAATAGGAGGGAGTTCAAATCCTCTATATCGTTGGAGTAGTTGAATCTTGTGTGACACCCGCCATTGTATCATTGGGTATGGTACTTCTCAGTTGATACATGAATTCCATTATCATGAGGAAATGCATTAAATGTGTAATGTGTGGATCCATTATTATAAGGGTGAATGCCATCCAAGAAACAAAGCGAGGGATGAAACCTAACCTAAGTCCAATTAAATTTGAATTTTTTTTGAAACCCCATCTATCAAGAGTTCCTTGGGACTAGGTTTGTTATAGATGGTATCATAGAAAAGTGACACCACTATCCTATTGCGTTCTAAAATTATGCTTACAAGATTAAAAAAAAAAAACTTCTAATAATTTTGTTGTGATGTTGACTTATTACTAAGAGCTAAATTGCTTGCATTACAACACTAGATAGAAGATATAAGAGACAAAAGTGCAGATAACATTATAGCGAGAACAAGATGGTAGAATTCCCTTTGGAATAAAATTCAAATGAAAAATATGATGAATTTGAAGAGAGGAGGAATGTGTAAACACATTTGGATCTAGGATAAGTGATGCCGATCTTGAAAGAAGGGCTTCAAAGTTGCAGGGTGGACAACAAAGGATAATTCCATAGTATGAAAGGCGAGCATATTTGAATGCAATGTTGTTCCAAAGTCTATATGAAATCTAGAAGCACTTGTAGTGGGTACAAAATGCTAGAAATATTGAGAGAAACCCCTATAGGAAATATATCACTTTGGAGACTCAAAAAGATGGGAAAACTACCATCAACATAGGGAAAATCACCCCTAATAAAAGGAACCAAGGTAAGAGAACACATATGTGTAATGATGAATCATTCATTGATTCCTCTAGTGATAAGAAAGCCAATTTAGATGAACTATAAAGCAATATTTAAAAGTTTTCTTTATATAAGAAAAAGAATAATAATCATTTTAGAGCTATGTCACATGAAGAATTAAAAAAGGTAAGGCCACCTACCTTTGATGGTGAAATTAAGAAAGGTGAAGAGGCATAGGCATGATTGCTAGGATTAAAGAAGTACTTTCATGTGTGCAACTATTCAAGGAACATGAAAGCCCAATTGGTTATATTCAAAATGAGAATAAGGGCTTCCATATGATGGGAAAACCTCAAGAATATAAAAGGAACCAATGAGACAAATATCACCTAGAAACAATTCGAGAAATACTTAAGGAGGAAGTACTTGTCATAAAAGTACTACAATGGGAAGATCAAGAAGTTGCATGATCTGAATTTGGGATAGTTAGCCATGGATGATTATGTAAACATATTTATGGAATTACTATGCTACATGTCATATATTAGGGATGAGAAAGTAAAAATTCAACACTTTCTCAATGAAATGCCTCAATCTTACTAATACTAGATAGATTTTGATGAGATTAGGAATCTCAATGATACCATAAGAAAGGCCAAGCATTATTATGAAGAATCAAAAAATTGACTAGGGCTGCAGAATCCCTAGAATAAGAAAGAAAAAAATTACTTGAAGGAGAAGAGATTCAAATTATGACAAGTTACACAAGACTTTGAGAAAGGGTACAAAGTTGAGTTACCCAACCAAAAGAAACTTCCAGCAATACCACCCCATGAAAAGTGGGAAAAAATTGATGAAAACCATGGAAGAAAAGATAGGTGATCAAAAAAAGGGATTGTTGAAGCGTTGGGGCTTTGGAGAAAAACATATACTCCAAGATTGTCCCAACAAACTAGATGAGAATAATATGATTTATTAAGTATGAGAAGCCATGACTATTAATGATGTAGCATGAGTGATGCCTTCAATCGATGTAGCTATGGAGAACTAAAAAGCAGAAATTCAAGTATTAGTGGTTGAAGTAGAGGTATAATCCCTCAATGAAAAATTTCTATTTGATTAATTATGGAGCTAACCTTAGTTATGTTGCACCCCAAGTTTTTGATGCGTGTGTTCTTTAAAAATATAAGCAACATGCATCATGGTTGGTCTAGCTAGCTACATAAAAAAAGGAAGGTGGTGGGGTTAATGGATGCATGCTTGATTGAAATGAAGGGGTTACACATATGAAACATTGAATATATTCCCTTTAGGATCATACGATCTCTTGATCAACATGGATTGGTTGGTAGTGCACCGGCTCAAACTAGACTAATATTACAACAAGATTTTGGAATGTGTGGATAATATTGGATATCCTAAGACCCTCAAAGGTATATCAGAACCCATAGTTATAAGAAAGGTATCAACAATGCAACTTAAGAAATTTTATGGGGAAGGATGCCAACTATATACGATTCATGTATTAAAATAAAAGGATAACAAATATGCTAAGCTCAAGGATTATCATGTATCACAAGAGTTCTATGATATATTTTTAGAGGAGATACTATGAATTCCACCTAAGGAATCCTTGATAGAGCTCATGTCACAAGAGGTGCCAATATCTCAAGTCCCTTATAGGAGGTTTACACCTAAGTTGGTGGAGCCAAAGCCATAGTTAAAGTATATGTTAGGAAAGGGATATATTAGGGTAAGTATGTCCCCCCTAGGGAGAGACAACCATGTTTGTGAAGAAGAAAGATGAGAATATTAGGTTGTGCATCTACTATAAAAAAATGAACAAATTGACCATAAAGAATGAATATCATTTTCCATGGATTGATGATTTGTTCAACCAATTGAAGGGAGCCAAAATGTTCTCCAAGATAGACCTCATATCAAGGTACCACCAGGTTAGAATAAAAGACGAATATATTCACAAGATAACATTTTAGACTCGATAAGGACACTACAAGTTCATAATTGTTCCATTTGGACTTACCAATGCCTTGGATATGTTCATCGACTTAATTAACAACATCCTAAGTAAGTACTTGGACAAGTTTGTATTGGTCTTCATTGATGACATACTCATTCATTCAAATACCATTGAAGAGAATGAGGAACGCCTAAGGACAATGTTGCAAATATTGAGGGAACATCAATTATATGCTAAATTTAGCAAGTGTGACTTGTACTAAAAATAATTCACTATTTGGGTCATGTGATCTCTGAGCAAGGGATCACAATAGATCCTCATAGGAGAAAGGCCATCATGGATTGGCCAAACCCAAGGAATGTTACTACAGTGAGATCATTCATGGGATTGGTGGGTTATTATCATATATTCATCTCAGGATTCTCCAATATTGGCCACCCAATCACTTCATTGCAGAAGAAAGGAGTGGAGTTTGTTTATTCAAGGGAATGTGAAGAAATTTTTCAGTTGCTAAAGCATCTCCTTACCAATGCATTGGTATTAAATATTGCAAACTTGTACAAATATTTATTTGCATGCATTGATGCATGCAAAGAACTAGAAGGATTCCTCATGCAAAATGGATATGTAATAAGCTATGAGACATATTATGACATGCATGACTTGGAACTTGCAGTTACCATCCATGCCCTTAATATGTGGTAATATTACTTCCTCGATTGCAGGTTTGTATTCATGACCAACCGTATTGCACTAAATTATTTATTTTATCATCCCTATCTCATGCCTGGTAAGCTAGGTAGTCAGTTCTCATTAGAAAGTACACCATTGTGTAGCAGATGCATTAAACTACAACATGTAAGTAATGCACTTGGCAACAATTAACACCTATGAGACTAATTTTAGAATTAAGACAAAAAATGTCTTGTAGAATGATGCACATTTTAATCACATCAAGGAACGCTGACAGTGAACTATTGAAGGACTAAAGTGTTTAGGATATCATCTAACTGAGGACAACTTATGTATGTACCACGACATGTTGTATATACCACATTCCACTAAATTGAAAAATATCATCATGAATGAACTACATAAAAATCCTTACTCTAGGCACCCTAGTTATCAAAAGATGATTATCGCCGCATGGAAGCTACGCTACCAACATGGAAAGAAGAAGGGTGTCACATAATACATTGCTCAATGTTTAGAATGCCAGCATGTTAATGTTGAGCATAGACATCCAATACGCTTGTTGCAACCTCTTTTGATTTGGGAAACCATAAGCATGGACTTTATCATAAGACTACTAACAACTATGATGCAGCATGATGTCATAAGACTCCATGGCCGTTAGATGCATAGAATTTGCAATGGACATAAAAATGTCTTTCAAAATTATTCTTACAATAACAATTAAGTTTTTACCTTATTTATAAATATTCAAAAATATTGTGTAAAATAGTAAAAAATATCATGATCTATAAATATTAGGTTATCAACTTTTTATTAACCTTTTAAATCAACATATTTTTTTGAGACAAAGTTCGGTTGCTATATATTAATCTGAAAAGAAAAAGGCAGTTTGCCATACATATAATGCATCCTGAGCATTCTGGACCCAAGGAATTACAAAAAGATTCCTTTCCTTGATCCTTACTTTAGTTATCCTGCCTCTAAAGCTTCTAGTATTACTATAAATCCTTACGAACTGCAGGCCCCAAAATTTACATCTACAAACCATATCTAATCTATGTCTATATGACTCATCTTCCTTGCTGTGGACGCTTCTGGGTCCAGATCTGGTTCGTTCTGCTTTGCACTAGAAGAGGATGTTGCATCTTTAAACTTTTTATCCATCATGTACTTGAGGATAGATATCTTTTCTTCAGCATGGCTACATCTATTACTCAGACTGCTAAACTGTTCATGCAAGGAATGAACTCTGTGTAAGAAGAGGTTCATCTCAGCCCTGTATTTCTCATGAATAATTTTGCACTGTTCCTCAAGTCTCGCTTCCAGATTTCTCACTTGATCCTCCAGGGCTCGTTGCTGCGCTCGGACTTCTTCAAACTCTGCTTGTAAATCCCTGCAGTGGAAGCATTGTTCTGGACGCTCCATTGTCGCTGGAAGATACTTGTCTGTGCTGATCTCTTTCTTAACACAGTGTCTCTGTATTCTTTGCTTGCTACTGTTAGCTGTCACCGTGCGCGCAGGGGCCTTGAAGCAACTACCTCGATCTATTTGTAGAGATGCAGAAGCAGCTCCGCTCTTATAACTATGGGCACAGATATCTCCTATGGGAGGATGGCTTGTGATGCCCGGGGCATATAAAGGCATTTTCAACAGGCTGTGTTGGCGGGAATGAGCCCTGCGTCTCCCAATAATCCACCACACCGTCCGATGCATATCTTGGCCTGCATCGAAGATCTGATTGTTAGGACGATTTTCCCCTGCGCGATGCCCGATTCCCATGCGCTGAATAGATCTCCTTATCTGAATTCTGATATAAGTCCTATCTACCATACCTACTCTGTCTCCTGCACTGATTGCTTTCCTGCAGTCATAGATTCTATTAACTACGGTACACCAGGCTTTGACTAGCTGCGTGATGTTCATGGTAACGGTTGGAAGGATGATGTGTTATTACAGCGAAGACTACCTTTGGCACGATCACATGCCCTGTTGGCACACTTGTCAGCTTCCTTATTCAGTCCACGAAGAATGTGATAGTAGCGGACTTCTTCTAGCAGGTCGTGGAGAATCTGATTCCTGCAATTTATCTGTTGCAATAGAATGTTTGGCGTGCTCTGCCTCAGAGCCATGAGCCTAATGATTATTGCTGAATCGCCTAAGACTATTACTTTCTTTATTCCTATCTTGATCAATTGAGTGAGACCCTGATACAGAGCCAATCCCTCAGCCCTGTTATTGGATAACTCTCCCAATCCCCATTCAAATTGAAGAATTGTCTCGCCGTTAGCATTGCAGATAAGGCCCCCTGCACCTGCTTGGCCTGGATTTGATTTTGAGGCGCCATCAAAGAACATGTAGAACCTATTACAGTTACCCAACCAGATTGCAAAATCCGCTTCCTTTAACCTCAGCTTCCAGACACTGCTTGTCTCTTTCGGTTGAATCCTTTCTTGTCTTGATTCCTGAGTGCTAATTGTAATCCCTTGGGCATAGCTGATCAAGTTTCTTTCTTCGATGCTGTAGTTGGTAGCCTCGATCTTGCCTTGAGAGTGGGCTATAATTGCCTCCACCGCTAAAGTCTTTGCCTTATGACACATGACTCTGGTATTGCATCCTTTCTCTTGAAAGACCTTCCCGTTTCTCGCCAACCAGATGCGCCAGAGAAGGGTCAAAGGTATGGTGTTCCATATCCTTTGCGTCAAGTTGCTCTTCTTCCCTTTCCATGGACAATTTTTTTTCCAATTATAGACAGTTTCTGCAATAGTTGTCTTGGGCTCCCATGTTATTTCCCCAATTGTGGCCATCTGACTCCAGCATTCTTCAGCAACCTGGCAATCTATAAACAGGTGTTGTATTGTTTCTTCTGCTTTACAGCAATTTGGGCATCTTGACGGTCCCATTATACCCCTTTTTCTTAAATTTTCTGCTGTTAGTATCTTCCCTTTCAGGAGGAGCCAAAAAAAGAATTTGACTTTAGGGGGCGCTTCTGCTCTCCAAACCAATTTCCATTGGCTCCATACTTCCTGAGGAAAGATGCTGTCACACAGGTGTTGGTGACCGGCTTTGGCCGTGAATTGGGTTCCCGTTGGGTCCCAACGGTAGCCATCTTGCTTGCCTTTTCGAGTCGGAGCTTTATTGTGTAGAAGGTTCTTGAAAGTTGTGATGCTTGCCTCTATCTCTCTGGGGTAATCCGGTAATGTCCAACCTGTCCATGCCTGAGAGTGATTGTCCCATTGTGATATTTGGGCTAAGCTCCATATACCTCTGTTGTTAAGCCAGTTTACGGCAGGAGTTGCCTCCAGATTTGTTCCAATGGGAAGCTGTCCTAATATGCGGTCAATGGAAAAATTGATGCTGCTCCCTCCTCCTGGGACCTTTGAAGTATTCTGTGACATAAAGGGTATGGCTTTCTTGCAGAGCTGCCAAATTTTTGTGCTGTCTCTATTGGGAATATTAGTGTCCAGGAGTTGGTGCCTAGAGCTGTTCATGTACTTTGCTTCAAGTACCGTCTTCCACCAAGCTGTGGCCCCTGTGATCATTCTCCAAATTATTTTAGCTCCAAGAGCTAAGCTCAGCAGTTTTGGAGATCTTATTCCAAGTCCTCCTTTCTCCTGTGATTGAATGATATTCTTCCAACTGACCAGATTGAACTTTTTTTTTTCCGTTTTCCCTCCTTGCCAGAGAAAATGCCTGAGAGCTCTTTCCATTTTTTGGTGGAATACCATTGGAGCTTGGTACAAAGAGAAACGATAAATAGGTAGAGAGGCCAAACCTGATTTTAGTAGAACCAGACGACCTGCTGGGTTCAGCCACATAGATCCCCATTGTTGGATTTTTCTCTTTATTTTGTCAAGGATTTCGTTCCAAGTATCAGCCTTCAATGGTCCCATACTTACCGGCATCCCTAGATATGTGAAGTGGTTCCAGTTTATCTTGTATGAGACTCCTAGAATTTTTGCAATGCTGTGGATGGTGTGATCTGATGTGTTCCACCCATAGATACAACTTTTTAACTGATTAACCTTCCCTCCTGAGTATTCCATGAATTGATCTAATATCGTCTTGAAGCGCCTTGCAATAGTGGTGGACGCCCCTCCAATCAAGAGGGTATCATCAGCAAATTGGGAATGGTTGATGTTCTTTGTACCTTGCTCAAATTTGATGCCAGTGATTAGGCCTATTCTTCGATTGAAATCCAAGATTTTGCTAAGAGACTCAGCCATGAGGATAAATAAGTATGGGGACAGGGGACAGCGTTGTCTAAGGCCTCGAGAGGATTGGAATGCAGCACAAGGTCTCCCATTGATCAGTGGGGAAATCCATGGGTTCGATATGCAGGCTTTAATCATATTGATGAAGGAGGGGTCAAATCCCATTTTATGAAGGACTGCAAACAGAAAGGAGTGCCTAACCCTATCAAAGGCATTGGCAAGATCCAGCTTTAGGACAAACCCTTTCTCCTTTCGGCTTATGCTTGAGTGAATGGCCTCTTGCACAAGAAGAATGGAGTCAGAGATGTGCCTATTGGGGAGAAAGCCCCCTTGGTTTTCTGAGATCAAAGAGGAGAGATAAGGCTTAAGTCTGGTTGACAGAATTTTTGTAATTATTTTGTATGCAGAATTGCATAAGGATATTGGTCAAAACCTTGAGAAGGTGGAGGGTCTGTTCTCTTTTGGAATTAAGGCTAGATGGGTTGAGTTGGTGAGCCCCCCCATTTTGCCTTTCTGTAAAACCCAGCGTATCATCTTTAAAAGATCTTTTTTGATCATCTGCCAGTACTCTCTGTAAAAACTGATTGGAAACCCATCAGGTCCTGGAGCTTTGTCTGGGTGAAGACTCCATACTGCTTTTTGAACTTCTTCTTCTTCTACTTCTTGCGTGAGCTTGCTGTTTGTTTCTTGGGTGACTTCTTTAGGCATGTGCTGAAGTAAACTTGTGTAATCCTCCTCACTTTTTTCCTCTGTCAAAAGATTTTTGAAGTGATTGGTGGCTGCTTCTTTTATGGAATCCTGGGTGTTGTAGCTATTCCCATCGCTATCCCTAATTGTGCTCACCGTATTTCGAACCTTTCTGATTGTAGCCTGCTTATGAAAATATGAAGTATTTTTGTCTCCCTCGTGCAGCCACAGCTGCCTTGACTTCAGTCTCCATTTAATTTCTTCATCCCTTATAGTTTGTTTCAGCTGGGTATAAAGTCTTATTTCGTTCTCTTTGGCTTGCTGGGAAAGCCCAAAGACTTCAATATTTTGCTGCACTTCCTCAAGATCTTTCTTAATTTTCTTTTTACTCAACTCGGGCTCTTGGTAATTGCTCTTTGCCCAGTGTTTTAAAGCCTGTCTTGTTCTCTTTAATTTTGTCTCCCAGATATAAGTCGGGGAGCCTTCTACATGTTGGGTCCAAGCCTGCCACACCGCGTCTTTTGCTGCAGGGATACGATTCCAGAGAGAACAATATTTGAAAGGAAGAGGTCCTAGCTGGCAATGTCTGTGCAGAGTAAGTATTATTGGATAATGATCAGAGGCGGAGACATTAAGAATGTTTGACTGGCCAGTAGTGAAGGTGGACAGATATGTTATATTTATGAGGAACCTGTCAAGGCGCTCCATGATGTTGCCAGCTCCTAATCGTCTGTTGCTCCAGGTATACCTGCGGTTCTTGGGTTTGATATCGATCAGATCTTGATCCTGCATAATGTTCTCAAGTCGATTTCTGAAAGGGTCTGGGTTGAAGTTTCCCCCTCTTTTTTCGTTGGCATGCAAAACCAAATTGAAGTCCCCTGCAAGAATGAGATTGTTGTCCTGTTCTTCTTCTATATTTGTTTCCAAAGTGTTCCAGCACACTTCCTTCTCCCTGTATTGATTCGGAGCATAAATATTGTAGATTTTTACCGTTGATCCATCTTCCTTGCTTTCTAGATTAACACTGATCCAGTTCTGATGTATTTTGGTGGATTTGCAGCTCCATTTGTTACTGTCCCACATTGTTAGGATGCCACCTGAGGCTCCTCTTGCTTCACTTGCACAACCACTGTAACGCTTTTGCTGGCTGATGACTCTATTGATTTCAGATTGATCCTGCTTTGTTTCTTGAACAAGGATGATTTCAGGCTTTTCACTTTGGATTAAATCCTTAAGGGCTGCTATCTTGGAGGGGTGCCCTAGTCCCCTACTGTTCCAGGATAGCATTTTCATCATGATTTACCAGTTACATGGAGAGGTGCTCGCCTCTCTTTGCCTTTGGTATTATTTTCTTTATCCGAGTGTCCAAGGATAAAGGATTCTATAGGAGTCTGAGAGCCCATGGCGATATCTTTCTGAGTACTTTCTTCTCTCTGCTGTTTGGCCGATTTTCTGCCAGGCCCTTTTTTGGGAACATCACTGGGCGCTCCATGATCCTTTGAAGAACTTCTGGTTATTCTGGCGGAGGGGGTATCAGGGGAGGGTTGAGAAATGTGAGGGGGAGAGGGATGGAGAGGAGGATCAGATGAGGGGTCGGAATCTTCCTCAGTGAGTGATGCGAAAGGATTAGAAGATGGAGGAATGGAAGGATCCACAGATCGAGGGGGAGAGGAGGGGTGATGGAGAGGAGGTTGCTGGGAGGAAGAGGAAGGAAGCTGGTGGGCTGAATGAAGATTGGAGGGGTGTTGGTGGGAAGGCCCAGGGGCTTCAGAGTCCGATGGTTTCTGAGGGGGTGATGATTTTTTCCTTTTAACAGTTTCCCATTGCCCTTCTTGCTCTTCTGATTCTACATTTATGATTTTAGTACATCTATTTGCAAAATGTCCGTATTCGTGACATACCTTGCATTTGAAGGGGATCTGTTCATAATCCAGCTGCTGAATGTGGCACCAGTCGTCTACTTTCAGTTTGATGGCTTCCGGCAGTCCACGCCCCAGATCAACTTCAACACAAATCCGCGCATAGGCCTGCATGTTGTCTTTGGGTTCACTGCGGTCTATGTATTTTCCGACCGCGTTTCCTATTGCTTTGACGGAGTCGTCGCCCCAGCAGTGAAGAGGAAGATGGGGCAACCTGACCCAGACTGGAACTGCGCTTGGTATGTCTAGCTCTGGATCGAAATCCGGGGTCCATTTGTTGAGATAGAGACCCCTGGAGTCCATAAAGTAAGGTCCGTTTCTGAAGATTAGGTCCTTGTCCTCCTTAGTTTCGAAATGAAAGGTGAAGTATCCTCTACCACAGAATCTGATGGATATTTTGCCTTGGATCTTGTCCGACCAGTTCCGTTCAACCCACCTTTGCACTGTTTTGGGGGAAGGCCACAGTCCTGTAAATTGCCCGATTAATCCTTTCTCTGCTAAGGAAATGGCTGCCATGCGAGGAATGGTCGGAGGCAAATGAACTTCCTGTAAAATATCTAGCTTCTTCACAAATTTCGTTGTTGTTGGTCTAGGTCTTTGCTGAGGAAGAGATTTAACCAGATTTGAGAAGGCCCGTTGTAGCTCCGGATCCCCACTGGGCGGATCCGGAGGATCCATGATGCTGGTCGATCAAGCTGATGCAGGGAAGCAGGCAGATTCGATGGCAGGCTCAGGCGCGCGCGCGCGCACAGCAGCAGCAATTTTTTTTTCCTAAGAGCTTTGGGTATTCTTATCAATGAAGGAAAATCCTCCCTTTTAAATCAACATATTACTAAAGATAATTTAGTCTTTTTCCAAAAACATTATTTTATGCGAGTCTAAATTTTAAACAACTTTTGCTATACATTTTGAATTTGCATTTTTTTTTAAGTATAGTGTGTTTTTGGTTAGTGTTTGATAGTTATAATTCAAAAAAAAATATAATTTTATGTAATTTGATAATCTATTTAAAATCTAAAAAATTAATTAATAATTTTAAGATTTTTTTTTTTTTTTTTATAATTCACATTTAAAAAACTCTAACTACATTGGTTGAATGAAGCACTTTTTGTTTTTTCAGAACGAAAAAGCATCATAATATTATATTGAGAGAATATAAGGTTCCAGATTGTACAAATAACAGCATTCAGGAGCTGTAGGATCTTGATTTTGAAGATACATCCTGATGACAAAAATATTCCAAAAAGAGCATCAGTCATAAACAAAACCATGAATATATGCGACACATACAAGACCAATTCAGATATGAAAAACTAGATCAGAGATACCGTTGGGCATCCATATATCACGACATGTTCAGACATTAGAAGCAAGAGATGAAAAGGAAGAAAAAAACCATAGAAAAGTCAGCATCCAGGAATAGAGAAATCCTGGATGAGCCAGGAATTCTCGTCGAAAATAACCTTCATGGACCAGGTCCCTGACCCAAGAAGCAGACCCTCCTTTGACAGGCAGTCTGCTTGCTGATTTTGAGCACGACAGATGTGTTGAATTGAGTTATCTTTCATGAGTCCCCAGTAGAACATGATCCTGTCCAACCATCCTGCTAGGTGGGGGGATCTGATGTGACTCGATCCCGTGACATGATCAATCACAGATTTGGAATCACCAAAAATAGAAATAGTTTGGATATCAAAAAAGATACAAAAAGCGAGAAGACCTGCTAGGGCCCGCACCTCAGCCAAGCTATTGGTACCGCTCCCTCCATTCCATGAAATAAAGTATTGCAGATTCTTGTCCATTATGATATGAACCCCACATCCACAGATATTTTGTTGTTCAGCACCATCAAAAAATGCCTTTGGAGTCTCTGAGTGGAAGCATACATCCTCTGTTCTGTTGCCTATCTTTATTTTGGGCTGCTTTTTTGGAATAGTATCATAGACAGATATGATTTGCTGCAGGATAGAACTGAGGGGGATCTTTGATTGCTTGAAGATCTTGTTGTTCCTCCATTTCCAAACATACCAAAGGACAATAATAATCATGGGCCTCCATGAGTCTTTTTGCGCACTCCACCAATCAAAAGCTGCCTGAGTGGAAGCAAAAACAATGAGAGGGAAACCATATAGATTTGCCAAGACCTGCCAGATTTGCATCGAAGATTGACATTGGAAAAACATGTGGAAATTGGATTCCTCGTGAGAGTCACACAACACACATCTACTCGGCCCGTGCCAATTCCTTTTCCTCAGATTCTCCCATGTCAAATTTTTGTTGTGGAAGACAAGCCACGAGAAGAAAATTAATTTCGGAGGGCAGCCTGTCTTCCATAAGAGCGGAGGAAAAATCGAACTAAAACGAGGGGACTTTGGGTCAAACAGATCAGCGTAAATGTCTTTTACTTGAACCACCATGTTTGCATTTGGAACCGTCCAGATCAGATAGTCTACTACCCTTGTACGATGAAAGCCACAGCCTTTCAGAGATACCATGACGGATTTCCAAAGCCCAGCCAGAGAAACCGGCATGCCGAAATCATTGGCCTCTTTCCAAAGGGGGATAGGACCTTGCCAAGCTGAAATGAGCTTGTCCCAAGTAAAAATACCAATTCTGTGGAAAAAACTAAGAAGTTCCTCAGGAATGGAAATGCCCTCCCGGCCACCCATGATGGGGTCTATGCCAATAAGAATTCTGCTGCCAGATTGTAATTTCCACTTTAAATTTTTTAGAAAATATTGCTTTATTTTTCGAAAACTGAGCCAAATAGCTGATCCATATTTTGTACCAATCCTACCTTTCCTGTACCAGAATTCTATATCCCTTCCTTCCAGATGAATGAAGCACTTTTTGTTACATGATATCAATATCAGCATAACATCAATATCGATATTTGATACTTATTTTGTGACATAAATCAATATCAACATTAATTAATATAAATATTCAATATTTATTTTGAACCTGCACGGTTTATCACATATATTTTTATCGCATCAACACTCCACGCAACCACTTGCGTAGCAATAAGCATGCTTCAGATTGTCATGTCAGTAATTTCAATCTCCCAAACTCTTATTCATAATTATTTGTCACAGTTATTTTTTTGTTATGTTTAGTTAATGCCAAAGCTATAATCAATCTTCTGCTGTTACATCTGCTCAGAGAAAATTCATAAATTTTGTTAACTTTTAATCGTTATCACATGCGAATTTTGTAAAAGCTATTAATTGTTTAATGCAAACATTCTAAAAAATATATAGCTTTGAATTGGCATCACATTTATAATGCATCGCTTTATGTGATCAGCGCTTGAATAGGTGCATTTAGGGTTAGTCAATTAGGTTTAAGGTATAAGTTTTAAAGGTTTCGATATTTGGTTTTGGTTTTTTTGGTTTTGTTTTGTTTTTTAGTTTTAATGGTATTTAAATTGGTATAGTTATATAAATTAAATAATTGGTAAAGGTCAATAGGTATTAATTCATGATAAGTATCAAAACACTTGGTGTATCATACATTTCATATTTTTATTTATGGAGATTTATCCCAGTGTATTATGGAAATTTTTAATTTGTAAATAGTTTTGACTATTATATTATATGGCTTATCAATACCATATACCCAATATGACATGTGTTGATATGATATATTTTTTTAATTAATTAATTAAAAATAATTAAATCGAAGATAAATTTTAACCTTGATCTATGAATACCACCATGAATATTCTGGCATATTCCATGAAGGTTAAATCTCTACCATCCATTTAGTAATTACTAATACTTAAATTAAAATTGTGGAAGGCCTATTATGAAATAGACACTTCTATCGACCTAATTATTATCTTTACAAATACTTGAATTAATATGTTTGCCTCTGGCTTTATGCAATATACTTTGTTCTTAGTTGATGTTTCTCTTGATCTTGTCAATAATTTCTGAGATTTTATTTCATTTAAGCATGGTCAAGTTGTTTTTTAGTTTTCCTTTTTAAGTATATTTTTTTATTAAACTTACTTGAATGTTAACAAATGTGTTGAAATTGCAAGTTTAAATTTACTGTTAAAAAATGTGTTGAAATTACAAATTTAAATTCATTAATTGAATTTATATTGAGTAGTTGAAAAAAAAATATAATCCTTACAATTATTTTTTATACCTTACCTCACCTGTTTTTATACAATACCACCTGTTTTTATACAATACCATTTAAAAAATAATAAAACTATTTATACAGTGACATTTTAGACCTGTTTTTATACAATACCACCTGTTTTTATACAATACCATTTAAAAAATAATAAAACTATTTATACAGTGACATTTTAGAAAAGAAAAAATGGGGAGGTTTTGGCAAGGAGTAAAGTCGACTTTATGTCTCTTGAATGTTCAACGTAGCTGGGAAGCAGTTGAATGATAAAACATTTCCGTTGCCGGGACTTGAACCCGGGTCTCTCGGGTGAGAGCCGAGTATCCTAACCAACTAGACTACAACGGAAGGCTTGACATTAGATGTTTTTTAATGCATCTAAATAAACAATATAGTAATAACAATGTAATTTGTTCCCTGCATCAATCAATCAAATCAACAGATACGGACGTGAGTTTGTTCCAGGCAGCGAACCCAGCCCTGCGATCGTGTTTGTATGTATAAGAGTGGAAGGAAATACTAAATGTGAATGTCAAAGCAACTGCCCTCGAAGCAACCATGGGGGAAGAGACCTAATTAAATTTATGTACCATCAAGTTCAAAGCAATAACACGATCACCATTCTTATCTCTGGGGTGACTTTTTGGTTTTTTTTTTTTAATAAGTTCTTTTTGGTTTAAAATGGGTAACATGATTTTAACGGTAATCGTAATAATATTTTGTTATTTAATTAATTTGGAATTTATCTAATTTGAAATGTTATTTAAATTAATTACCATGTATTTTTATTTTTTGTATTTTATTTTTTCAATTTTGTTCACTTATTTTTTCAATTTTGTTCATTGGTGAGATATTTTTAAGCATTCATGTAAGATAACTCAACCCCATTAATATAACTTTGGTATATATAAAAAATAAGAAGTTAACGAGTTTCTTTACCAACATCGAGTATGGTTTTAAAGTTGGTATGGATGAGGTGAGGGAAAGGGAACATATATCATGTTTTTAATTTAAATTGGTTTTAAAGTTGCTATGGATGAGGATGAGGAGAGGGAGAGGGAGAGGGAGAGGGAGCATTCATAATAGGAGGTTCTTTTTTTTTTACTGCTTTTAACATTAATAAAGTTGATTGTTAAGCATTCATTTAAGAAAATTTAATTTTATCCATGTAATATTTTGGCTTATGTTAACAAAGATTAGAAAGTAATAAATCTCTTTAGAAACACAAACCATAATCATTGATTTGTAATGGCTTTAGAGTTGGTAGGGAGGAGGTAGGGAACATGCATAATGAGAGTTTCCTGCCTTGCCTTTCTATTATTTTTAACTCCAACATAATTGATTGTTAACTTTGTCTATGTAACACTTGGCTTATGTTAACAAAGATGAGAAGGTAACGAGTCTCCTTACACATATACATCATAACCATTGGTTTGAAATGGTTTTAGAGTTGGTAGGGAGGAGGTGAGAGAGCATTAATAATGATAGGTTCCTTCCTCTTTTAATATTTTTGGATATATATATATATATATATATATATATATATATATATATATATCTTCTTCTTTTTTTCTATGTGGTTCATAGACCTCAGAGATCGATGATCACTACGTCCACGTAATATTTGTACTAGGTAGATCCATCCAAAGGGATCACTTCTTGTTGCCCCAACCACAGAGCATGACCCCGAGAGTGTTAAGAGAATTGGACTTGTGACTTCTTAATAGCAAAGGTTCTTTAACAATAGGGACTCGACTAATTGAGCTAACCCTCAGGGCTAGTTATATCATTATTTATTATGTGTATTTTCCCTAATATTATGTCGAGTTGTTGATAGATTTGTTTTGGCTCACCTTACAGGTAACATATCCTCAAATGGGTCCTACATGCTTACATGTGGAGCTTATGCATTATCAGACCCTTGGGTGTTATAGTAATTGACAACATATGGTTTTACCAACTAAGACTAGAGGTTTCACCTGCAATTCTCATATTTATTCATTTATTCTTTTTTATCATTTTTATGTGCATCTAATGCCTCGAGATTTTTGTTGGGAAACACTAGCTAGGATTAGGCTATTAGAGATAAAATCTTTGTGATACTTACATATGCCCAGTGTGTGACAACCCCAACCACAATTCTCTTGTAACTTACATTGTAAATATTTCATGGAAATAGAATTAAATGGGATGAGTCAAAGGGGCACAAATTCCAAAGGCTGGGGAAGTTTCTTGCTTCAGACTGTTGTGGGTTTCTTGTGTAAGAAATCTGAATTGTTTTAGGACAATCAATAAAAGAGTTGGTTGGTGAGCCTTAATGGATTGTCCATACATTTAATATGGGTTGCAAGGAGGTACGCAAGCCATGCTACCTTAAGAAACATTGATAAGGTAAGGAGGAAAAAAAATGAATGTAGGTTGATAGTGTAGATAAAAAGGACGGGGAGTTAATCCATGTGCAACATGAAAAAAGGGGGAACTCGAACTCATCTGGGAGACAAGGAAGAAAAGATGGACACAAAGGAAAAGAGAGAGAGAGCTCGACTTGGAAAAGTATTCCAGCAGACAAAGAATAAGGAGAGGAGAGAAGACACGAAGATAGAGAGTTGCTTTTGGTTGGTAATATTGGTGAACATATGGTTTCTTCTTGGTGAGGAGCAATTTCTCTGAAGTCCTTGTAAATCCATAAGGTGGGGATGTTCTTCTCTGGATTCCCTTAGTGGTGTGGGTGGAGGATTGTGTCCATGGATTCCTGGAGGGAGAACCTCTAAAAACTTCTTGATGTTAATTAGCAGTGTGTTCCGGATTCCCCGCGTTCTATCAATTGTTGAGAGGTTGGTGGGTGGAGGAGAGAGGTCCTTTGGAGTCCCTGTTTCAGTTGGTAGTTGGCATTATCTCTGAAGTAAGCCCCTCAATCTATGGAATCTAGCTCGGGGGTGACAACTGCAAGTAATATTAGCTATAGTTGTCTAAGGTTGGGTGGAGAGTCCTTGTCCCAGACTTAGTTGCCCAGGATATTCCAAGATAAGTGTCTTATGTATTTGTTATGTTAATGAACCTGAGTTTGCATTTCTAGATTGAAATGGTATTGAAAATGATAATGTGAATGTATTGCAAACACTAGACTGTAAGAGTGATTATAAATGTGAGCAACAGAGGTATAATGCATCCATGGCATGGAATGGGTGTTATGAAATATTTGGTTGTGTTATTAACATGCATATTAAATAACAATATACGAAAATTAAACATCAAACATGGTTCAAGAACTAGAGACAAATATTATAACATGTAATGAGTCCTTTATCATGAGATAAAAGTTATAATAAAGATAACATATTAGCTATATTTGTGCATACAAGTCTCAGTGGACATATGCTTGTATAAGGGTTACAAGTCTGTGCAACAGCTTGGGAAGAGGGTGTCAACACCAAGGATGATATCCTCTTCTAACCGTAGTACCCTAGAATTTCCTTGAGATATGTAGGTATCCTTTCATTTCCAGTAGCCCTGCAGGTCTTCGACAAGCTTCGCAATGTTGTTGGCTTTCGCATTTCAAGGCTAAGGATGTAACTTGACCTGCAGATCAGTGAAGGGTATTGATCTCCTTAGTATCCTTTTGGTATTTAACAACTCGTGTAGACTCAAGAGGAGTTGTCTAGATGTACTCTCAAGAGGGTAGCACTTGTAAGGGATAGAAACTCATAAAGGCCATGTGGGGACATTGGCCCGGATCATGTTGATAGTAGAATCTCTACAACCAAACTTGGAAGGAGTCCATGCTCATTGGTAGTGCAATGTAGTTTCATGTATACCTAACTTATAACCAAATCCTATGCACATATGCTATTGGCCGGAGGGGATACCTAGACGTGGCATGCCCCAATTGGTTTACTCAGATTACACCTTATCGTGATTGGGTGTGGGGAGAGTGACTTGACTGAGCATAATCTCATACTATCCTTCGTGTATCAATCGAAGGTAGAGAGGGCATAGGAAGGCCCATCATATCCACGTTGTGACTCCCCTTCCTCGTGATGTCATCAAAAAAGGTGGCAGGGTGGCACCACTCTCTTGGACCATCGTGTCTGGTGGGGAGATGTGGACCGCTAGTTTTGGGGTGAAACCTTGATCCATAACCCTAATTGCACTAGTCTTGGCCGAGGTTAATGGGTGTGTAAGTCATAGTGGTGAAAACTATAGATCGGGATGCCAAGAGAGGAGATTTCTTAGATCGACGGATGTGTAACTAACAACATGTGGTGACGTTGATGTAGGGATTGCCAATTTGGTGGAATGATGATAAACATAATATTATAACAAAAACGAGACTAAAATACAATTAATGAATGATACAAATACAATATACATATATTAATACATTTTTTTATATAAACAATTATATTGTAAATATTACCCCATTCCTCTAACAGAACTAGAGGAGTTGGATACTCAGTGGCACCCTAACTCACTAGCATGAGTGGGGGGTGGGGGTTGTTACAGGTGGTATTAGAGCATCTAGGTTCGACACTTGGACTGTATGGGATTCATCATCGGCAAATGATGATTTTTAGAAAATTCCCAAGTAAAGTGTTTAGGTGTTAAAAGTTGGTCTAAATAAATTAATGATAGCTCTAACTGGAAACTATTCACTATGTGACTTGTTGAAATAACAGGAAGTTCAACGATCAACATGATTGAAGAGATTCACAACTGTAATAAAATATTAATTTTGACAGGCCTGCAGACTTCATATGGTAAATTGTTATATTTGTGTGCCAATATGGTTATTTTGTTGTAGGGAGATTGTTATGGCAACTCTGCAAGGGTAAAACCCTATGACTAACTATCTTTTTGCCTTAATGATTATGCACTAACAACTTAGATTACTTGAATTGTAATTAATGTATATGAGATATTGCACATTATGAATATGTTAATGTGGTTGTCTTATTATGACATGGATCACCATAGAATCTCCATGAGCATGAAATTCATGGTCATAATTGTGTCTATTTATTCATATATTTGTGTTGTCTAATAGTTTGTGTGATTGGCATACATTACAATTAGCATAAGACAAAGACAAAGAAAAAATGAAGGTTGTAATGGTGCAATATAGTTCTAATCATTCACCACATGGAAGTGAAGAAGTCAGGGCCAATGAAGAAGAAAGATCAATCAACCAAGGGGGATGGAGTCACTCTAAAAACTGGATGGATACCCTGATAAGCCTAAGGGCTGAGGTTAGGAGCTTCAAGGAAGATAATGATAGGCTGGTAAGAGCCCAAGAGAGGAAAACTGAGATAAATGTAGTCATTCTGCAAAGTCTTTCAAATTTGAAAATGTAGAGGCAGTCTGAGATGAGGGACAATCATAGAGACATAAGAAGTCCTTAGGGATCAGTAGAATATACCAATGGGGAAGATGGTGGCAGGTCTAGGAAGAGGTATAGGCCTGAAATTGAGGGGATAGTGAAGGGAGATACACCATTCAGCATCACAAGAGGAGGAACCAACATGTGCACCATTCTGGTAAACCATTCAGTTCTAGTACTAGGAGGCACTATCATTACTCCCATCATTATCATTCGGGAAGAAAGGAAAAGGATTATATGTCTGAGGAGTTTAAGAAATCCAAGCCACCCACATTTGATGGGGATATGAAAAAGGCAGAGGATGCAAAATATTGGTTGTTGGGCATGAAGAATTTTTTCAGAATACATAACTATTCTAAAAATATGAAAGCTAGAGTTGCCACTTACAACTTGAAGCGGAAATCAGACATATGGTGATAAGATCTAAAGAATGTTAGAGGGATTATTAAGAGGGAGTTTACTTGGACGGAAGTTGAAAATCTCTTCAGAGAATAATATTTTTCTAAACGCTATTACATTGGCAAAGAAAAGGAGTTCTATGAACTCAAGATGGGGCAATTATCAGATGAGGAGTATGTCACCAAGTTTCTAGGGTTATTGAGGTATGTACCATATCAAAAGGATGAGAAAGCCAAGATTCAAAGGTTCATCAATGGGTTTCCTATGACATTCAGAGATAAAATTGAGTTGTTGGAACCACTAACTCTAAAGGATGCCATAGAAAAGTTGAAGCATTGTTATGAGCAAGCAAAACACATTCCAAAGATCAAGGGAAACTAGAAGGTAAAGAAAAATATTGAAAATAAGAGAAATTGGCCCAAGAGAAACCAAAAAAAGAGGGAAGGGAAGCAACTAGCCCCTGTAAACAAATTTCAACAAAAATCTAACGTTGTTGTTAAGAGAAATGTGCAACTGCTAGCAACAGAGCAGAACAAGTTTGAGGGATGAGAGCCACTAAAATGTTGGATTTACGATGAAAACCACAAGAAAAGGGACTATCCACGTCAATAGAATGTTGGACCAAGGATCTATAGTGCTCAAGAGGCTTGCACTATAGGTGGTGCAGCTCATAATGTGCCGAGAATTTATGCAACAGTGGAAAACCACCAAGTAGATCACCAGGCATCCATCATTGAGATGGAAGGTAAGTGCATGATCAAGTGTTTCCATTTTAATTGGCCTAGGCTCTAATTATAGTTATGTCAGCCCAAGGCTTGTTGATAAATGTAATCTAGTTAGGGAATTGCATGAAGAACAATGGTTGGTCTAGTTAGTAACCGAAACAAAGAGTAAAAATAGTCATTGGGTAAGGTTGTGCGTATTTCAGCTCAACGACATGCCTACGAAATCTCAGTTGAATGTATTTACATTGGGTGCATATGGCATACTATTGGGCATGGACTGGTTGTATTTACATTGAACCAAGGTGGATTGTTTTAACAAAGAAATTGAATACTTAAATGAGAAAGGAGAGAGAAGATTTATGCATGGAAAAAGAAAGCTTACATCAGTAAGGTTGATCACTTCCATGCAAGCCAAATGCAACAGTGGAAAAGGATGCACCTTGTTTGCAGTACATATTTCTAGTGATGAGAAAGCTAACAATGACCTTCAGAAGGAGGAAATTGAGTTACTGAGAAGGTACTATATTTTGCAGCAGTACAAAAATATCTTCCTAGGGGATGTTCATGGATTACCTCCTCACAGAGAGAGAGAGAGATTTATCTATTGAGTTGGTACCTGGAGAAACACCAACATCCAAGGCTCCATACAGGATGAGTACTCCAGAGTTGGTGGAGTTAAAGTTGCAGTTAAAAGAAATGCTTGAAAAGGGTTACATAAGGTCGAGTGTGTCTCCATGGGGAGAACTTGTACTATTTGTGAAGAAGAATGGAACCCTTAGTTTGTTCATTGATTATAGATAGTTAAACAAGGTAACCATAAAGAATTACCCATTTCCAAGGACTGATGATCTTTTTGATCCACTAAGGGGAGCAACATTCTTCTCCAAAATTGACTTAAGGTCGGGATACCATCAAGTAAGGATCAAGGAGGAGGATATGCATAAGACTACTTTCAGAACATTGTATGGACACTATGAGTTTGCAGTGTTACCTTTTGTTCTTACCATATTCATGTGCTTATTGAACAATGTGTTGTGTCCTTATTTGGAAATGTTTGTCATTGTATTTTTTGACAACATATTGATGTATAACAAGGTAGAGGAAGAGCATGTGAAGCATCTGGTTGAAAGGAGGGGATCTCAGTTGATCCTGAAAATATTAAGGCCATAATGGAGTGGCCAACTCCAAGGAATGTGGATGAGGTTAGGTCATTCATGGGATTAGTAGGTTATTACATGAGATTTATTAGGAATTTCTCCAAGATAGGTCATCTTATCACATCCTTGTAGAGGAAAGGAAAGATATTTTATTGGACTACCCAATGTGCAGAAAGATTTGAAAAACTAAAGAAATTCCTCACCATGCACCAGTGTTGAGAATTGTAGATCTTGATAAGGACTTTATTTTGTGCACAGATGCCTGCAAGGAAGGACTTGGAGGGGTCTTAATGTAAGAAGGTCAGGTAGTATGCTACGATTTTAGGAAGTTGAATGAACATGAGATGAATTATGTGACTCATGACTTAGAGTTAGCTACCATCATTCATGCACTAAATATGTGGAGGCATTACCTCCTAGGAAGAAAAATAATACTTATGACAGATCATAATGGGATTAAGTATTTGTTTAGACAACCCAAGTTGAATGCTAGGCAAGCAAGATGGCTAGCCATGGTTAGAAAATTTGAATTTGAAATTAAGTAAATCAAGGGAAAAGAAAATAAGGTGGTTTATGGTCTTAGTAGAAGAATTCAAGTGAGTCACTTGGTAGCTGTGAGATATTATACAACAAAACTGGTAGAAAGGGTAAAAAATGTTGGACGAAAAGATGAGCAATATCAACAAGTGAAGGAAAAATTATTGCAAGGTGGTAAGGATAAGTAATATCACCTCAATATGATAGCTTAGTCTGATTTAAAAGCATGATTTATGTGCCTAACAATGAGGAAATAAAAAGGTTGACAATGAAAGAATTCCATGTTAATCCTTATTCAGTCCATCTAGGGTATCAAAAGACCCTCACAACCATTAAAAGGTATTATTTTTTTTCCGAATTTGAAGTAGGAAGTGGATGATTTTGTGGCAATATGCATGGAATTCCAGTAGGTAAAGGTCGAGTGCAAACACCCAATAGGATTGTTGCATCCTATTCCCATCCTAGAATGGAAATGGGAGCTAATTTCCATGGATTTCATTATAGGATTGCCTAAAACATCTAGGCAGCATGATGCAATCATGGTAGTCATTAATAAGTTGACCAAGGTAGCCCATTTTGTGGCACTTAAATCTACCAACTATGCTAGTGAAGTAGCACAAATCTTCATAAAGGAGATTGTGAGGTTGCATGGTATTCCCAAGAAAATTGTATTTGATAGAGATGCCAAGTTTACTTCATGGTTCTGGAAGAAACTATTTGCAAGTTTGAGGACAGAGTCGAAATTTAGCACAACGTATCACCCACATATATATGGGAAAATAGAGATGACAAATAGGATCCTTGAAGACATGTTGAGTATGTATGTGATGCATCATCCCAAGAGGTGGGAAGAATAACTTCCACTCATAGAATTTGCTTACAACAATGGATATAAATAGTCCATAAGAATGACTCCATTTGAAGCTCTGCATGGGATAAATTGCAACGCTCCTATCAGTTAGAGAGATCTAGTGAATAGGGCCATTAGTAGGCCTAATATGCTTAAGTAGATGGAGCAGTAAGTCTAACTCATAAAACATAATCTGAAAGTGGCACATGACAGGAAAAAAATCTATGTTGATCAACATAGGGTGCGCAATGATTTCCAAGTTTGGGAACATGTGCATCTAAGAATTAAACCCAAGAAGAGTTCCCTAAATATTGGGACATGTCAAGATGGCACCAGAGTATAGTGAGCCATTTGAGATCCTTGAGAGGATTGGGGTAGTGGCCTATAGGATGGCTTTACCTCCTTCAATTAAATTTCATGATGTTTTCATGTGATTGATTGGTTTGTGCTACAGGTGGAACCAAAGGGAGAGTTCCAACCATAGCCAATATTCATCCTAGACAAGAACAATTTCATGCTTCATAATCGAGCCATAGAAAAAGTGAAAGTGTAATGGAAGCACTTTGGGACATGGGAAGCAACTTGGGAAATGATTGACTCCATGAACATAACATACCCTCTTTTGTTTTCTTATTGAGGAAAATTTGCATATAATGTAAATAATGTATAGAGCCCTGTATATAAAGATCCATAATGCAATATGTGATTGTATTTTATCTTTTGTGTTGCATATGGGAAAAGGACACTGAGGGTGGTGTTCCCTCAAGGGAGAGGGGTCTATGAAAGCCCCAACCATGGTTCTCTTGTAAATTACATTGTAAATATTTCATGGAAATAGAATTAAAGGGGTTGAGTCAAAGGAATGCAAATTCCAGAGGTTGGGGAGGTTGCTTGCTTGAGATTGTTGTGGGTTTTTTCTGTAAGAAATTTGAATTGTTTTAGGAAAAACATTAAAAGAGTTAGTTGGTGAGCCTTAATGGACTGTCCATGAATTTAATATGGGCTGCAAGGAGATATGCAGACCATGATACCTTAAGAAACACTCACAAGGAAAGGAGGGAAAAAATGAATGCATGTTGACAGTTAAAACAAGGACATGGGGTCAATACCTATGCAGAAAGAAAAAAGGAGGAACTCAAACTCATCTGGGAGATAAGGAAGAAAATACAGACACAAAGGAACATGGAGAGAAATATCGACTTGGAAAAGCAATCTAAAAGACAAAGAACAAGGAGAGTGTTAGTTTTCGTAGCATCGAAAGTTCTGTAGCCTTGAAAATTGGTGGAGAGGCTAAGGAACATGAGTTATAAAGAACCCAGAAAGCATTTGGTGAAAATCCACCCGAATTATATTTTATTAAAATAATTAATATTTTTAATGGAGTTGCTAACTCTAAAATTAGGGAAATTAAAATATTAATGGGTATTAATAGAAATATGGGTGAGAATGATCTAGAAGGTGGATCAAGTCATGTTTTAATCTTAGTTGTTGATTAGAGACTTAATCTCAGTCGTTGACGACTCAACAAGAAAAGTATAAAATGGAGGCTTGGGGTTCATTTGGAAACACACACACACAAAGAATTGATCTAGAGTTCGATTTCTGGGGTAGGGAAGCTGAGAAATTCAAACTAAGTGACCATTATGCAGCAAAGGGGCAGTGAGAATCTGGACGAAGTACTTTTTAGAGAATACTGACAAAGAGGCAGAGAGAGGTTGAAGAGAGGCAGCGCAGTATCTGGGAGAGTTGACGCAGAAAAGATGCTTGTCACGTAGAATCCAGAACTATCGGAACAATCGAAATTGTCGAGAATTGCTGAACTATCGAGAACTATTGGAACAACCGGGGGAGGTGACGCAGAGGCAGCATAGTAGCTGGAAGAGCTGATATAGAAACGCTGCCTGTCACATAGAATCCAGAACTGTCAGGAATTGCTGGAACTGTGGGGAATTGCCAGAACTACCGGAACAGCCGGGAGAGCTAACCTAGAGGTCAAAGAAGGTGATGCAGGGTTGACACAGAGCCAACGTAGAAATAATTGGGGTTAGCCAGTCTTGTGTCAGATCAACTGAAATTCTGCTAGGTGAAGTGAGGTAAAACTCAATTAGATTTTCTTCCTGTATTTTCTCTATAAAGGATTTCTATATGAGCATCCTCGATTTGTAATTATATATTTCTCTGGCATAATAATAAACCTCAGAACTACTGCACCGGTTTTCCTGCATTGGGTTTTTCCGCGGACTATTGTGTCCAAAAATAAGTTTGTCCTAGGTATCTTATTCTTTTCTCTATTTTCTATTTCATGAGATCAAACCTTTAATTAGTGTAGGCTACAGAAGTAAGTTGCTTCAATATTTAGAAGAATAACTTGATGAATGTAATTTAAAAATCAAGTAGGTGAAGTAGATTCAGATTTGCTGTAGTAGGGGTTCCTTCGAGTGTAGGAATTTTCACATGGTATTAGAGGGTTGATTTTGAAATAGATAGAGCAGATCCAATGCTAAGAAGTGAGGTTGAAAGATGCACTTGGTAGCAATTCGAATCCCCTTGAAGGGATTGCACAGTCCTTTCCGGGAAGCAGATTCGAGGAAATCTGTCTCTGAGTGAGACGACAAAGAGGTATGATTTCCAGTTCATGAGTTTGTAGAGGCAGAGTGAGTGACACAGAGCCTCAACACAGTGCTTGAAGGGCGCAGTTTCTACTAGGGTAGAAATCCACTGGAAAGAATGAAGACACATAGAGGGAGAATTTCTCCTCAAAGAACTTTCCGCCAGAAAGTTCAAATTTATCACCAACTGAGAAGTGCTGAGAAGTGACTAGAGGAGTGAGTTTGACAGTTGGGTGAGATGAAATCACATGGGCTTAGAGATCAGGATAGGTTGGAAGGAGATTCCAACTATGTCATCTGGAAGACCACAATCTTAGTTTTTCTGGAGGAACATGATCTCAAGACCTACATCAATAATGTTGTAGTTGTTCCTACTGACAACAATCAAAAGAAGAAGTACAAAGCCGAGAAGGGGAAGGAAAAGAGGCTCATTCTCGATGGATTTTAAGATCATGTGGTCTTACACTTGTAGGGCAAGGATACAACCCAAGAAATGTGGGAAGCCTTGTCTTCTCTGTATGAAGGCTCTTCCGAACAACAAAAGATGTATTTAGAGCAAAAGTTGCAACGCAATTTGATGCAGCAAGGAGAAGGGATGAACCACTATATTGAGCGTCGTCAAGACACTAGAGACCATCGTGCTGCAGTGGGGTCCACTCCTCAGACAAGCACAATGGTGAGGATAGTCTGAATGGAGTCTCGGATGAATGGTAAGTATTTGTCCAAAGCATATTGGGTAGGGAAAGACTACCTTCATGGGAGGAGATGTGGGCTGCTCTTCAATAGGAGGAGTTAAGGAGGGACCTAGTGAAGGTCAACCTCAATGGGAGCAGTGGGAGTGGCACAAAGACGAAGGAGGAGAAGAAAAATGCAGCTCTAGCATCGAAGGGACAATAGAAGCTTAAACGAAAGAAGGACATTGCGAAGGTGAAATGTTTCAGTTGTGGTGAGATGGGCCACTATGCATCCCAATGTCCTTTGAAGAAAAATGATAAGGATGAGACACATGATCCTAATGCTTCTTCAACAAAGATTGAAAAGGATGAGTTTTCCATAAGTGCCCACGCATCTCTAGGAGGGAGATGAGGTGATATTGAGTTGTAGTCAAGAGTACTACATGTGGGCAGGATCCTTGAGGAGTCCACCTCTTGGATCAATTCCTTGCTATGGGAGCCCAAGATTCAACAGTAGCGAGATGGAATTAGTGTCTGTTGGCTTAGGGGGTCCTGAACTAGGTTCAGATTTAGTTGCGCCAACCAAAAAATCCCTACACTATTGGCCCTTTCGGCAACAACCCGCGTAGCGCAGGTTGCAGTCTCACCTGAAGTAGTATGGGGGGATGCAAGAACCAAGTTTCTGCATCCAAAGATGAGTGTGATGTCTTTTAGCACCTCAGATTTGCCTTCATGCAGATCGATAAGCCCTTAGGGCTCGGTACTGCAACTCTATTCAAATAGTCTTCAGACCTTCACGAAGGTCTACAATCGGCTTTTGCGGACCTTTATCAATTGATTTATCCACTTACATGCATCAGAGAAAAATTCTAGATTAGGCTCGCGTAGATAAGCTTGTGTTATTAATAAACATTAGATAATTCATCAAAGTCTTCGTGAAAATACATAAACATGCTTGCATACATTATCTAACAGTTATCCAATAGAATCGCGCACCATTAGATCAATATTTCATAAACACATTATTCATCCATAACATATATCGTAAATAGAAGTAAACAAAAATAAACAGATATACACAATATTTCTTCAGTAAACTTCTTTATTGATCTTCAGTTCAACTTTACAGACTCAAGACTACCCTACGCACTCAGCTGCAGGGGTCCGCGCACTCAGCCGCAGACTCTACCAAAGCCTCTACGCACTCAACTACAGAGCCTTTCTCTCCTATCTGACCCACTTCTCCGTGCTATCACTTTTCTCTTACTGACCCATTGTATTCCAGATTATCCCTTAGACTCCCTAAGACACATCTATTTATAGCCTTTTACATACAATCCCATGGTCTGCGTACCATGGCTGGATCTCAAAACTGACTCAACTTTTACATAAACAAGGGGCTAAAACCCTTCTAACTCCTAGCCATCTACACGCTCTATATCCACAAATCGAGGAGACTTTATATTACTTACAAAAATTACATCAAAACTTGGATTATTTTAACACCAACATTGACCCTGGGGACCCCATCCCAACAGCTCCCCAACACAAAGATCATGACTCGCCCTCGAGTCACTTGGCTGACACTGCGATCTTGTTGCGAATATCCCCCCAGCTCCACCTGAACTACTTCAACTTTGGCAACACTTTGAGTGGCTACTTGTTTGACCTCCTCAACTAGTTTCTCTATAGTTGGTCCTTCGGCGGCCAACCTCATTGTCTGTTGCATCTGCTGCAAGCCCGTTAGCTTCTCCTGAATATTGGTCATGACCTAGTAAACCTCCTCTAACCAAGGTTGCAGCCTATCCTTAAGCAATGCCTCCTTATTCTGTGCCGCCTCTACCTGCGCGAGGAGCTGCTTCCCCTCCTGCAATTTGGCTAGACGTTGCGCTCCCTAACCTCTGTATTAAGTGTTTGAAGGTTTGGGTCTTCCTGTAGAGTAGTCACCAACTCCAATGCTTGCTCAAATAATTTCGAACATTCAACGACTGTGGCATCCAAGGTGGCCATTCCTTCTCTGATGGTGGCTCTATGCTGCTCCTGGACCTTAGGTAGAGTCGTGGGCTGCAATTTTAACTGCAGCTTAGTTATTTTCATATTGAGTTCAAATTGAACTCGGCCAACCTCTACCTTTGCTTCGCGCACCCCAACGTCTAATTTTCTAATCTTCGCTTCTGAATGTGCATCCTTAGGAATATGCAACTCACGCACTTTTCTGCATGCCTCTGTGATTGCAGACTCCAGTCAGGAACTCTGTGAATGCAACATTTCCTTTTATTTTAAGGCTTGTGTCTTCTCGGAGAAAATTTGCTCATTTTTCACCCTGTATTCGCTGATGAGGTTGAAAGCACGCTTCTCCCAAGCTCTCAATTCCTCTATCACTCCTGCATGCAATGTGTGGAGGATCTCGTTGGGGAGCATTGCTATGTTCATCCTAATGTTCTTGAGTGTGCTTAATATGATGCAATCATCGATTGATTCCGTGAGAAAGGAACCCTTCTAGTAAGGCAATAGTTCTAAGGTCGAGGGTCCTTACCAGCTTAGTTTCTTGAATCGTCCCAAGTGCTAGGCTCTCTTGTCTTGCACTCGCTTGAGCAGTGCCCACCTATAGGCTATTTTCCTGGATCTGCAACTCGTGCAGATCCTTTTGGATGCTCCTCAGTGTCTGCATATATTTTTGCTCAAACTACTGCAACACTTCAGTCGTAATGTTCGTTATTTTATCTCCGATCTCATTGAGATTGCCCTCCGTCAAGACCATGGGAGCACCTTGCAACTTGTCTGATTTCTGTTTCTTCGTGGGACCTTCGTGTATTCCCTTGCTGCATCTTTTTAGAATAACGAGGGTGCTCTGCCCCTCATCTCCTCCACTGCCTTGTTCTGACAATTCTTCCTCCTCGGTCTCTGGTGAAGGTGACTTACCACTTCTTTATCAATTGCACTGCTCCTGTTCTGCGTGCTCCTTGGCGACATGCTCCTTCTCCATGTGAGCTTTCTTTGCGGCTTCCTTCTTTCTCTGTGCGGCCAGGTTTTACGCAGTCTGCTTAGTTGCTTCCTTTCTCTTCTGTACTGTCAAACTTCCTGCACCCTTACTGGTTCCAGTATCTAAGTCTGAGGGGACGCGCCACTCTGCTAGCCATTGCACGATCACCTCTTTCACGTTTGTCTCCATTACCAAATATGACAAGTCAAGCAATTTCTGTTGTGGATCCTTCTGCTCCTGAATGTATACTCGGTGGAAGTCAACCTTGAATGTTGCATAGGCTAACAACTGCATGTACAAGGTCGAGTACAACCTTAGGTGCTGGTTAATTTCCATGCGAAGGTTTGATTCCATGAGGACCCAAAATATCTTTGTCTCTGTGATCCACGCGGGGTCCTTTGTAGCCCATAGAGATGCAAACTGCATCACTTCTGGTAATCCTTCTTCCAGCGGAGGAAACTGGCTATCCTCCGGCAGCTCCCACATAACCAAAACAATAGATAGCAGCAACCAAGTGTAACGAAACAACTTGGTCTCATCCTGGGCCTTGCAACAATTATCGAGGAATTCCTGGCACAGGTACTTGGACTAGTTGAACTACAAGCCCTTCGCGCACTGTGCAACTAAGTATAGTACAGGCATTGGAACTTCGTCCGTGCGACACTTTCTCATTACCTTCCCTACTAAGATATGCGTGGTAATTTTCACTGCAGGGTAATTTATTGAGGTGATGGAATATCCATGCGCCTTCTTCAGATGGTCGAGTTCTTTCTTCATTCTTTTTGCCATATCATTTTCTCCTGTCTTTCCACCAAACTCCCTAACCGGATTCAATCCCTCGTATGACAGATGTGTGATTCTATGGATAAGCATGTCAGTGATGGGGATAGGCCCTCCTAGCCATAAGCACCCATCATGCACCAAAGTGAGAAGTTGATGGACACAAATTGTGTTGATAGGGGTGCAGTGATAATGGGGCACCCACAACAGATTCAGTAATCCCGAATTCTCCACACTGCGGATCCATTCCACCATTTATAAGGAGGTAACACCCGACTTTGCATAGTAGAATCATTTCATATATTTATTTGTTGCTAAGTGAGGAAACCTAGCATGATTTGCGAGGTCCCAATCTTCCATCTTCAGTAGTGGGATCTGCGCAAGCCGCAAACCTTCAAAGGGAACCTGCTCAGGCAGCAGGGGCATAGAAATGGAAAATTTGTCTGAATCTGGGTCCTTTGTGACCTTCGCCTTCCCCTTGTGCAGAGGGATATAGTCAAGTAGATTTGTAATGGGCTCCACTCCCTCAGCATCTATGTCCTCGGTACCCTGGCCTTCCTCCACCTCCAGATCGACAACCTTCTCAGGCTGCTTGTCTTTCTTTTGTTTCTGTGCTGCAGAATGCTTCCTAGGGGATTTGCGCACTGGTACCGTCTTTTTCTATTTATCCTTATTTGGTTTAGTTGTCTAGGTTTCTCTTGCAGGGGTAGGCTTCGGCCTAGGTGACCTCGGCGTCGTAGGCACAAGAGTCAGAGCTTCCATACTCACCACTTTCGGGGCGGCTCCCTTAGAGGCAACATCGCCACCAGTGCTCACTATTTCTGCAGGGCTTGGTCCAAGCATTTTCTCGAGAATGAACTTCTGATTCAACTCCAACAACTTAGAAAATGCAGGGCTCGCAACTAAATCCTCCCAATACGATCGGTTCATAGGCGACAAATAACAAAGCTCAACAAAAACTCTAAGGCCACAAAGTGTTCTCTAATGGACCAACATGCGTAATTTATAGGGGGTTTTGAATTTGAATTCGACAATTTCCCCCAAATTTTGATAATTAATGTTGTTTTGGTAGTAGATCTTCAAAGATTTTTTCCTTAAATTCCGCCAGCCCGCTCCTCTTAACTGTCTTCTAGATGTCAAGTCATGAACAGTGACTCCAATGGTCACTTTTCTGTTGCACTGTGCAACACCTCCATCCATGGTGCAGCTACCTGCACACAACTTCATATGTTGCAACCTCACCATTTTCCGCACAGGCCGCTTGCTCCGTAGTCCATTAAATTTGGTAGTGTAGTTTAGAGTCCCGCGCTCCCTTGCAACTGCCTGGAGCACTAAGACTATCCTACTGCCATATAGTCATTGCGCAGGATCCCCTGTATACAGCTTCAATCGGCTTCCATTCACTCTTCCCGGAAAAGGATCTCCATTCAGCTTTGCGAGCTGAACTGTGCCTCTATTTATAATTTCTTTGATAATATATGGCCTGAGCCAATGCATCTGAAATTTCCCCAGAAACTTAGTGAACTTACTATCATATAACAAGACAAGATCATTTACCTTGAACATGTAGAGCTTGATGTGTCAATTGTGCCATGCTTTTTCACGTTCCTTTTGTACTTGTTGATGGAATCCAACCAAGAATCGGTCCTCTTCAAGCTCCATCAGTTACACGAGTCGTTCCTCCAAGGCTTCGCTATATGCCATACCCATGAGAGCTGCTATGCATAGACTAGGCGCAATATACTCCATAGGCATTACATCTTCTGCGCCATAGACAAATCTGAACGGTGTTTGTCCTATCAGCTTCTTGCAAGTATTCCTATACGCCCATAGTACTGTAAGTATGTGAACATCCCAATCATTTTGATGTGCGTCGCAGATCTTCGTCAGCGCATTCTCCAAAATCTTATTGAAGGCCTTAATAGTTCCATTGGCCTATGGGTGATATGGTGTACTCTTCTGATGGTAGACCTGTAATTCTTCTGTTAACACGCTGATTGTTTCATTCATAAAGTGCATGCATGTGTCACTCATCAACACTTTCAGGTAGCTAAACCTAGTTAAGACATATTCAAACAAAAACTTTGTTGTTCTAGCCCTTTTATAATCCTTAACCGGTTGTGCCTCTGCCCATCTAGTTAGATACTCCATCATAGTGATGATGTAGCACGCATCAGTTTTCTTCCCTAGGGGTTGAATTAGCCCAACAAAATCAATCGCCAATTTTTCAAATGGCTACAACGATACTTGAGGTTGTAATGGCAATTCATCCCTCCGCGATGGTCTTCTAGTTCTCTAACATGCATTGCATGCCTTACAATATGCTTTGGATTCCTTGCATAGCGTTGACCACCATAGACCTGCGCGCAAAATCTTCTGCGTAGTCGCCTTTCCTGCATAATGTTCTCCCGTAGCCCCTCCATGAGTTTCAGCGAGAATTTTATTTCTCTCAAAATTTGGCACAAATATTCACAATATTTCATCAACACCTATCTTATACAAATGTCCTGCAATCACTGAAAAGTATGTTGCGCACAATACTAGTTCCTTCTTTTGCTGACTTGTATACCCTTTCAGTGCCATCCCCGTAGTCAAAAAGTGAATAATATTTGCAAAATGATTGTCTGCTACGCGCACCGCAAAGAGCTGCGCGTTTGGAAACCCTTCTTCCAAATTACTAGGCTCCTCTCCTGTTTCGATACGCTACAAATGGTCATGTCCTGCATTCAACATCCCTGGATTCACAATGACCTCGAAGTCATACTCCTGGAATAGCAGCAACCATAGGTAGATCTTCACCCCCAACACAAGTTTATTGACCAGGTATTTCAAGGTAGAATGATTTGTGTACATCTTAAAATGCCCTCCTAATAGATAGTTCCTAAACTTCTGCAGTGCGTATACCATGGCCAATCCTTCGCGCTCAGTCATTGAGTAATTCCTCTCAGCCTTCGATAATTTCCTACTCGCGAAGGCTACAGGGTGATCCATGTCTCATTTACCATCTTGCATTAATACTGCACCCAACACAATGCAAGAGGCATCAACGTGTACGTGAAATTCATTCTTCCAATATCGATGCAGTGACCATCTTTTCTTTCAAAACATCTAAACTGTGCTGACATTCTTCGTTCCAACAGAATGTTGCATCCTTCTTCAGCAGTTTCTCCATAGGCATGGTAATTTGAGCATATGCTTTGATAAAATTTCTGTAATATCCCGTATTTCCCAGTGTCACGCGCAACTACTTAACATTTCTCGGGGCCTCCAGATTCACTATCACTACGATCTTTGCAGGGTCCACCATCATCCCTTTCTTGCACACCACATGACCCAGCAAGATTCCAAAGGGAACACAGAAGATACATTTCTTCAAATTCAGTGCGATCTGGTATCGGCGACACATATCCAACATCAGGCGCAGACTTACTACACGGCGCTTTACTAACTCGAACATTATCCAGTCATAATACACTTCTAAGAACTTATGAATGAACTCCTTGAATGTTGCGATGACTACGCAAGAAAATATCATAGGCGCATTCTTAAGTCCAAATGACATTACAGTGTATTGGAAACACCCCCACTCCATTGGGAAGGTCATTTTGCTTCTATACTTAGGCGTGATCTTAATCTGATAATATCAAGAGAATCCATTAGTGAAAGAGTAGACCTCCTTCTCTCAAAAATTATCTAATACTTCATCGGTGAATGACGTCAAGAATGGATCATGGACACAGGCATCATTAAGCTTCCTCAGATATACACAAATCCTTATCTCACCTTTCTGCTTCTTCTCTTGAACCACCATGGGGCTCACCCAATCAGATTCTTCAACTGGTTCTATGATGCTTGCTTCCAGCATCTTATCCAACTCTAAGCGAACCTTTTCCTTGTATTTAGGATTCAGGCGATACATCCTTTGCTTAACAAGCTTCACGTCTGGCTTCAGAGTGATTTTCATAATGCCCAAATCTCCTACTATGCCCTTCAAATCCGAAAACTTGGTAGGGAAAAGATCCTGATATTCGCGAAGTAACTCAGCAACCTTATCTACAATAGTGTCATCCCAATAATCTCCAATTTTTTGCAAACTTCGGTTCTGCTTCAGTTCCAATGTTTACTTGCCTTGTTTTCAATGGCACGGTGATGTCAAGTTGTTTATTTGCAAGCCCTCGACTTCACGATGTCCTTCAACCTCTGGAATGTTAATATTTCTTGGATCTTCATCCTCCTCTTCAGTGGTCACATTATAACATTCCAGTGCATGGCGCAACTGGGTGCTCCAATCTGGCTGGACCCAGTCGAGAGGTTCTTACGGTGTGCTGAAGATAACTACCTCAATCTCCTCTAGGGCTTCATCAATGTTCACGAAACCATCTTCAAAACTAAAGTTCAATAAGAATCCTTCCCTCAATATATCCCACTCCACAGTACCATGGCGGAGCTCCGTCTCCAAATACCAATTCATGGGAATTGTATCCAAAGTATGGAAAAATAAGTGTACCCACTCTGGCTGCGGCTCCATTCCATAAGCTTTAGTCCACTTCACTAGGTGATTGCACGAATCATCCCTCCCATTGTATTTCTTAGACAATTGAGTGTTAGGACATCCAAACCACAACCTCATCATCCTTTTGTAATCCCGCCATCCATCAAAGCTACCCTTGTGCGTACCCCACCATCGTGCGGGCATAGCACGCAGTAAAAAATATAATGGTTGGAAGCGGTGATGCTTGGGGACTTCACACTCAAATGCATCCAAAAACTTATCCACGTCAGTTAAACCATCATAATAAGGTAAGTTCCTTACCTCCCACGAAAAGAAACGCAATTATATAGTCATCATGTTGCAGCGCAGTGTAGATACTTCATGCAAACGATTTTACTAGTCCTCCAACCCTTCATATGAATCAAAGGTATAGGAACTCTCCCGGTCCCATGTAATCCATCCATCTGTTGTATGATTGATCCAATACTGGTCGTGCACTATTATTTTGTAGATCTAATCTAGATCATCCTCACTTTCTTCATAATCACAGACCGGTTTAGTGTAGCGCGCCCCTTCTGCAGGGTCCAACGACACTACAACTCGAAGCAATTTCCTTTCAAACAACCTCGTCCTCTTCTTTAAATTGATGACCCCGTTCATATCAATGTCCCAGTCAATTCTCAGGATCGCGAGGTATGGATTGCTGTCACTAACGATCTCTATCACTTCAAAGTCAGCGATCGCACTCACACCTTCTATGTCAATTGTTACTCCATATAATCATCCCATAGGGATGATCTTCTTCTAGTTCACCATTCTGAGATGAATCAGATACCATTGCAACGCATGTCTCCCCATTCGTTCCAAGGGAATATGACCGAGGTAACCACAAACCAATCTTTGGACTGCAGGTCCTAGCCTACCAGCAGTCAGAGAGGGCTCTCTCTTTAGGATTTAGCTTTGTTTAAGGGATGATTTTAGGCTAGATATGATGCACATGGGTTTGTTTGAGTTTGGTGGGATGGTTGATGCTTCAGACAGAGTTGGCATGCAAAGGATGAGAAGTTCAGACCATTGGGCATGGAGTCAATGAATGTGAATTGAAGAGTGTGTTTTCTTTGGTAGAAAGAGGGGAATACAGAGCAGGATAGCTACACATGGTGTTAGTGTCAGTCTTTCCAGCCTTCCTCCAGTGATCAAATATGCTCTTACAAAGTGGTCTCAGAGTGTCAAGGTCAAATTTTGTCATTTCAGTGAGTCTTCAAGCAAAATTTGGTCACTAGGCATTAGGTCTAGGGTTTGTTTTCACTCCTTTCAAAGTTGCCCAAATGTCAGTCCATGTCATCATTCAGCTGAGTGTATCATCATTCAGATGGTTGTCATCATCATATTAGGTTCCATTGGGTCATGTTACACCTTGTTCATGCTTCAGTTGTGCCTTGGCAAGGTCATTTCCCTCTCCTAGGGTTTTGAAAGCCAATATCTCTTGGACAGTCAAATCATTAGCGAAACTTGTTTCCTGATGTTCATACACCTTCCCCTATCCTTAAAGTACCTTATCAAACACTTCCCATCCCTTAGATCCGCCAAATTCCTCATTTTTGCACAAACCCTAGTTTCTAGCTACAACCTGGCAATTTTCTAGGTTTGGCCTGTCTTTTGCCCTTTTGGACCCCTTCCCCTCGCTCAATCTCTGAGATTCCACTTTCCCCTACTTCCTAACATCCCTCCCTAATCCCCAAAATTTCCTCAAGAATTTAGAAGCCCCCTATCCCCTTCATTTCGCTCCATTTCGACAAAATTCCTTGTTTCACACATCGGGACAAGTCGCACTCAAATGATGTTCCAGAGCAATAAAAGATGAATTTTGGAAAACTGAGAGAGGTTTTTGTCCACAACATGCCAAGGAAGAAAAACCTCCTTCACTTTTTGCACAGTTGTCATGGTTTTAAAGAAATGTCAAAAATACCGGCGAGAACGAAGGTGCTCCAAGGACGGTTGGCTAAAGCACAAAAACGAAGGAAAACGCCCTATCCACTTCAAATTTTGGCCAAAGCCTCTTTGACTGAGCATGGTACTTGATTGGGGACTCCCAGCCCAAATTTCAAGAAATTTTGAGAAAATTTTGTCATTTGTGAATGTTTTGAGCATTTTGTAGGTTTTTCCCATTAACGGGTCTCACCCCGCGCGTGACCCTTCATCATGGCAACTCCTTTTGGCGAAAACTCAGCATTTATAGATTTTTCATGCAAAGTTACATATGCCCATGGATGGACTTGAGATTTTGTGCAGTTTTGGTCCCCCAAAAGGTCAAAAAACTACCAAAAAATGACTTTCTGGCCCTTTTTTGAGTTGCAGAAAGTAGTCTTGGGAGAATTAAGTTTTGACAGGGAAAATGACCTCCAAATTAAAAAATTACAGTTGGGTTGGAAAGTAGACTCACAGACCTTTCCAACAAGCCCACTTTTGCTCAATTTGGACACCTGAAAGTGCCTCAAACATCGCTCCAACGGCGAGCGACCCGTCAGGCAGGGGCGCGCGACCCGTCAGGCAGTTTTTGCCAGATTGCATTGTACAGCCCAGAAAACGCAGTTTTGACCCAGTTTGACTTTTTGGGGTGGAAGATGATTATCTTTGATGTAATTATTGTAACTCTAAGACACTTTTACTCTTGTTTAACACTTCTAGAAGATTCATTCATGTAAAGGGTAAATATTTAATGAATGGATTGGTTTCCTAGCTTATAGAGGCAAGTTGTTTTGACTGCCTAGATTGTAGTGCTCAGTTTAGAATTAGTTGAAACAGATCCTAGAAGGATGAGCTCGACCCCTAGAGGCAAGGGAAGAGGTTGACTTGCCTATATTATGTATTTTCTTAATCATTTTTAGGGGTTGGAAGGTTGGACTCTTGAGGGAGAAGCTATCATTGTATTATTCACTGTATCTCTGCAATTTTTGGCTAAGGAAGACCAGGGTTTTGCAGTCCTCTTTGGGATTCTTGTGGACGCATGTGTTGATGGTGTGTTTCTCAATGTACTTGTAAGCTTGTTATGTGATTCATTTCCTTTCTTTTACTTCTGCACATTAAACAAATGAAGTGTTAAAGTAAGAATTCATGTATGCCATGCTCTGCTTTTAAGTTTGTTTAATTTCAATGTTTTCTACTGTCTAAAGAGAATTCAAAGTGATTGTTTGCTCTCTTTAGCTCCTCACCTTTCATTCCTGACCATCCACCTCAAATAAAAGGCATCAACACTGTCTCCTACCTCGCCCCAAGGAACCCCCTGCAGAAACTGTGTCCAATCCCCGCACCCAAAATTGCCCTCTCCTCAATTTGCCACCAAAAACCCAAAAAAGCCCAAATCAAACTCTTTGATCAGTTTACTAGCCTAATATCAGTGTTACCTTATTGGTCATCTCATCTATTGAAGATTTTACGAGATAGACCGGAGAGAGCCTTCTCCTGCCCCATAGGGCTAGCTACGAGGCTAAATGGTTTGATGTTGCATTGAGGTTTACCTTTCTCAGCCTGAGGTGAAATTTCAAGCGTTAACATACTGGCGACCATACTGGGGAAGACAAATTAATCGTTTGCTCATTGACGTGTTATTTCATAAGTCTTAGACGGAGCCTGAAGTTATGCCAGGTAGCCTTCGAAACGCTTTTGCTTTGCATAAGCGGAAGTAGATAAACGCTGCTTCAGTCAATCTCCGTGAGCTTGTGAATACAGCACTTCATTTGCATTTCACCCCAGTACATGTATCAAGTTCAGATCTGATTGTTGATAGTGGACAACGATCAGACACTGACAAGGCTGAAATCATTCACTGGCGACTCCTTCACTGAAAACTCCAGAGATCAATGCTTCATGGTGACTTCACTGCAGAGAGATCAGTAGCTGTGAGATTTTCAAGATGGACCGAATCACAAGAAGATATGCTCCCTTGAGCCGAGATCACATTCCAGGTTTTCCGAATAAAATTCCAAAGGTAGATTGGTCAAGGAATCTGCCTATATTTAATGATGATGGTAAGAAGGATGCTGCTTTACATCTAGTTAGATTTCATATGCATATTCGCAAGTTGAAGGTGGATTTTCCTGAAGATTGCTTGATGAAGATATTCTTGGCCACTCTGGAAGGTAAAGCCCAATCATGGTATGAAAGTTTGCCACTTGCTTGTATTTACTGTTTAAAGGATTTTCATGCTATGTTCATTGAAAGATATCTAGCATCTTATCCGTCATTAAATTTGGTTCAAGACTGTTGCCAGCATGCTTATGGTTTTATTGAAAGCCTTGAGAAATATTATGAAGATGATAATTTTATGGATGTTGAGATCATGGAGGCTTTGTATGAGAATCCATTTCAGCAGCACACAGAAATCTTAGAGGATATTTGTCAAGATCAGCAGGTTGAAGATGGTCATATGGCTGTAATTGATGAAAGAGAAGAGCTTGTTTCAGATCTGCCCACAGAAGAAGACCAGATTGTAGATTGTGATAATGCTCAGTCAGCTACTTCAGAACTAGATTCAAATTATGATGACCAAGCATATCTTGTGCTGAAGCCCATCAAAGAGAGCTCTACTGTTGAGATCATAGACAGAGTTTTGGATTCAGATGTTCATGAACAGCAAGGTGAGATCTTTGTGCAAGTAAGTAATGAGTCTCCTTTCAATAGCTCAGTAATATATGATAGTTTGAGTGCCCTATCGTATGAAGATAATTACTGTTTAAGCAGAAGAGAACAAAAGGCATTGTCTCCTTTGTCTGAAGAGGAGATAGATCAGCTTTTGAAAGGTCTTGTTACAGCCCAAGCTACAGCAGATTTGCAGTGCACACATAGTCAGGAAAGTGTTGGGAAAACTTCTTCCTCTGTTGAAAAAGATGACTGTCTTGTAGATCAGCAAATAGATAATGTTTTCCTTCACAAAGATGATAATCCGACTGTCATATCATTTGAAGATGACCCACCATATTGTCAAACTACAGAAGATCAGAGCATATAGGATTACCTTTCAGATTCTTCATATGTTTCATGTGTTGAAATGTTTTTCCAAGAAGAGATCTGCTCATCTATTTGTTCAGAGTTTTTTGAAGCCCATGAGCATACTTTCACCGAAGCACATGAGGAAGGCAGATCAGAAATTGAAACAAAGGACACCTTGATCTTTCAGCAGGAGGTGGCAGTGGCAAATCTTCATGTTTTTCACGATCCTCTAGCAAGTTCGTTGCAGCTAGCAGTGATAATGTTTATTGCAGTGTTCAGTGATGAAGGAGATCATGGTCAGCTATGTTTTTGGATGCTCAGTTATAGGTTTGTACTGTTGACCAGAAGATCTAATCAGGAGAATCAGTCAAGAAGGCATCTGCTTGATTGGTTGCATTGGCATTTTGATATAGTTTGATGTATATTGTCTTGTAAGAAACACAGGTGGTTGTCATCATGATTTCAAATCTTGATGGACTGCTGCCCTTCAAAAAGCTTTGTAAAGTCTTGTTTTAAGTCAGTCATGAGTCATTTGTGTTTGGTCTGTTGAGTGAGTTTTTCAAGTTATTTCAGTTTGCCATCGAGTCGGTTTGAGTCAAGCTTTAGTTAAGTTTCAGTCAGTTTTCAGTCAAGTTATCATTCAATAAATGAGTCAAAGTCTTGTGTCGTTTGCCGAAATAATGACTCCATCACCCAATGGTTGAAAGCACTGGTCTGCTCTCCCAGAGGTCTGAGGTTCTTGGCACCTCCAAGGAGCTACCATCCCCATTGGAGCCAATGTTAGTGTCAGTCTTTCCAACCTTCCTCCAGTGATCAAATATGCTCTTACAAAGTGGTCTCAGAGTGTCAAGGTCAAATTTTGTCATTTCAGTGAGTCTTCAAGCAAAATTTGGTCACTAGGCATTAGGTCTAGGGTTTGTTTTCACTCCTTTCAAAGTTTCCCAAATGTCAGTCCATGTCATCATTCAGCTGAGTGTATCATCATTCAGAGGGTTGTCATCATCATATTAGGTTCCATTGGGTCATGTTACACCTTGTTCATGCTTCAGTTGTGCCTTGGCAAGGTCATTTCCCTCTCCTAGGGTTTTGAAAGCCAATATCCCTTGGACAATCAAATAATTAGCGAAACTTGTTTCCTGATGTTCATACACCTTCCCCTATCCTTAAAGTACCTTATCAAACACTTCCCATCCCTTAGATCCGCCAAATTCCTCATTTTTGCACAAACCCTAGTTTCTAGCTACAACTTGGCAATTTTCTAGGTTTGGCCTGTCTTTTGCCCTTTTGGACCCCTTCCCCTCGCTCAATCTCTGAGATTCCACTTTCCCCTACTTCCTAACATCCCTCCCTAATCCCCAAAATTTCCTCAAGAATTTAGAAGCCCCCTATCCCCTTCATTTCGCTCCATTTCGACAAAATTCCTTGTTTCACACATCGAGACAAGTCGCACTCAAATGATGTTCCAGAGCAATAAAAGACGAATTTTGGAAAACTGAGAGAGGTTTTTGTCCACAACATGCCAAGTAAGAAAAACCTCCTTCACTTTTTTCACAGTTGTCATGGTTTTAAAGAAATGTCAAAAATACCGGCGAGAACGAAGGTGCTCCAAGGACAGTTGGCTAAAGCACAAAAACGAAGGAAAACACCTGATCCACATCAAATTTTGGCCAAAGCCTCTTTGAATGAGCATGGTACTTGATTGGGGACTCCCAGCCCAAATTTCAAGAAATTTGGAGAAAATTTTGTCATTTGTGAATTTTTTGTGCAATTTGCAGGTTTTTCCCATTAACGGGTCTCACCCCGCGCGCGACCCTTCATCATGGCAACTCCTTTTGGCGAAAACTCAGCATTTCTAGATTTTTCATGCAAAGTTACATATGCCCATGGATGGACTTGAGATTTTGTGCAGTTTTGGTCCCCCAAAAGGTCAAAAAACTACCAAAAAATGACTTTCTGGCCCTTTTTTGAGTTGCAGAAAGTAGTCTTGGGAGAATTAAGTTTTGACAGGGAAACTGACCTCCAAATTCAAAAATTCCAGTTAGGTTGGAAAGTAGACTCACAGACCTTTCCAAAAAGCCCACTTGTGCTCAATTTGGACACCTGCAAGTGCCTCATACATCGCTCCAAAGGCGCGCGACCCGTCAGGCAGGGGCGCGCGACCCGTCAGGCAGTTTTTGCCAGATTGCATTGTACAGCCCAGAAAACGCAGTTTTGACCCAGTTTGACTTTTTGGGGTGGAAGATGATTATCTTTGATGTAATTATTGTAACTCTAAGACACTTTTACTCTTGTTTAACACTTCTAGAAGATTCATTCATGTAAAGGGTAAATATTTAATGAATGGATTGGTTTCCTAGCTTATAGAGGCAAGTTGTTTTGACTGCCTAGATTGTAGTGCTCAGTTTAGAATTAGTTGAAACAGCTCCTAGAAGGATGAGCTCGACCCCTAGAGGCAAGGGAAGAGGTTGGCTTGCCTATATTATGTATTTTCTTAATCATTTTCAGGGGTTGGAAGGTTGGACTCTTGAGGGAGAAGCTATCATTGTATTATTCACTGTATCTCTGCAATTTTTGGCTAAGGAAGACCAGGGTTTTGCAGTCCTCTTTGGGATTCTTGTGGACTCATGTGTTGATGGTGTGTTTCTCAATGTACTTGTAAGCTTGTTATGTGATTCATTTCCTTTCTTTTACTTCTGCACATTAAACAAATGAAGTGTTAAAGTAAGAATTCATGTCTGCCATGCTCTGCTTTTAAGTTTGTTTAATTTCAATGTTTTCTACTGTCTAAAGAGAATTCAAAGTGATTTTTTGCTCTCTTTAGCTCCTCACCTTTCATTCTTGACCATCCACCTCAAATCAAAGGCATCAACACTGTCTCCTACCTCGCCCCAAGGAACCCCCTGCAGAAACTGTGTCCAATCCCCGCACCAAAAATTGCCCTCTCCTCAATTTGCCACCAAAAACCCAAAAAACCCCAAATCAAACTCTTTGATCAGTTTACTAGCCTAATATCAGTGTTACCTTATTGGTCATCTCATCTATTGAAGATTTTACGAGATAGACCGGAGAGAGCCTTCTCCTGCCCCGTAGGGCTAGCTACGAGGCTAAATGGTTTGATGTTGCCTTGAGGTTTACCTTTCTCAGCCTGAAGTGAAATTTCAAGCGCTAACACATGGCACAATGTTAAATGCTGGAACCAGGATGAAATGGAGGTTAGGGGTTGAGAGGCAATTAAGGATCTCTCATCCGGCCAAAGAGGGAAAGTGAATGAAGACTATGTAGGAGCAATGAAGGATTCCTAAACAACATTCAGAAATGAGAGAAATAGCTTGAACATGATCATTAAAGTATTCATATCCATCACTAATTCAGAGGAAAACATGTAAAAACCACAGAAATTGAGCACAAAGCACATAGAAGGAATTCTGAGCTATTCTTTCTTTCTGTAGCTTAGATTGTGATATATAGATGATACAGACACATATAAACTGAAAAACAGAGGCGAGAAGGACTTATTGAGTCATGTAGAAACACCCGAAATCTGTAGCATACTCTTCAAGCCATCAAATCCACAACCAGCAGTTCAGAAACAAGCATTCCAGCATCTTTGATTATAGAAACTCTCAGGCTTACAGCGCAAATCTAGATAATGAAAACAATACAACCAACCAACCCTTTACACTATCCAGAGGGTGGTATAAATAGAGAAAATATCTACAAAATATCTACAACAGCAGATCTGATAGCAGATCTGGAGAAATGAATGCTTCTAACCTAACATTTATTGCAAATAAATGAAAGAATGCCTATCTACCAGCTGTGCAGGGACTGCAGCCATAAGAATGAATAAATTATTGGTCTTTTGAGCAATGCGCTGGCACTTCTGCAATAACTGTGCCTTGGGACTTGCTGCGCTGCTTATATGTGTCTTTGTACACTATCTCTGCAAAATCTGGGCTTTAAACACTTGAATTGCCTCTTTAAGCGATTCTGCTGCTACCAAGTGGCTTTAATGCTCATAACTGTGATTTGGTGGGCTTTGATGGCTCTGAGCTACTTTATTGACTTTGATGGGGGCCTCTTTAATGTTCTGCTGCTTCGGGCTGCTGATATTTTGATCTGATACTCTTTAATTGTCAAATCGCCCCATTCTGCTCTTTGAATGCAAAATAACTACTGCAAGTGCTTTCCGTGGCCCCTATAATGCTATCGGCACATGGCTGATAAAAAATGGTCCTTAAACTGTTAAATTTTGCAACACTGGGTCGAATAAAGGAGCTCTGGCAGCATGCCGAGGAGAAATCCCTGCATTTGGAAGTATTTGGGCCTGGAGTGATCTCAAAATGGCTAAGGAAACCATCATTTCCTTTGTACCTGGGCGGGCATGGGCGCCGCACACAAAACATTAAAAATCGCCCTTTTATTATGAACAAGCGGAATGCCTTTAAAACATGAATTTCATCAAAATTTGGGGCTAGGCGGACACTGTGCAAAATACTAAATCCTGGCCGTCGGATCCGGCGCGGGCCGATCCAACGACTGGCGCTAAATCGGCGATCGGCGGATCCCAAACCATAATGCCTCCGATGAGCGATGAACCCCGCGGACCCGAAATGCATTATAGGCTCCCTTTTGATTTAGATCGGGTCCGACCCATCGGCGAACCCAACTTGACGGATTTTAATAAAAATGATAAGCGGACCCGAAACCCATTCAAACTGCTCTTTATAACTTTTCAGCTCTAGCCCGTCGGAGCCTTTCCATTTCGCTGTACAAGGGGCCATTTACGGACCCAAAATATATATATGTCATGCCTTATTATTATTTCGGCTCCGGCCAGTCGGAGCAATATATGGGGCAATGCGATCAAAAACGGGCCGTTGATCTGAGGGCCCAAATGGACGGCGGAGATTAAGTCGGCATTTCGCTATCGGCGGGGTCATGGGGTTTCCACATAGAAACGCCGAAACCCATCGGACCCGAAATGCCTTTATGCCACGCTATATTACTTTTCGGCTCCGCTGGTCGGAGCCATACGGGAGTGATGCGATTAAATATGGGCCGTTGATCTCTGGGCCTGAATGGGTGGCTGAGATTAAATCGGCGTTTCGCGTCGGAGGAGAGCATGGGGCGTGACTTCATTTTTGTTGCGATCGCCGAAATGGGGGTTGCGACTTAATACGGGCCGTCGGATCTGAGGCTTGATCGGACGGCCGCGATATGTATAATGCAATAAAGGGGAGATATGATATGGGGGGCCTCCGATAGCAATATCGCATCGGAGGAGAGGGAAATGGTGTTATATATATATGCGGCCAACACGGTTAGCACCTCCGACAGCGATATCGCGTCGGAGTGAGGGGATTCGGATCGGAGGAGGGTTTAGGCCTATAAAAAGGGGTTCATGCCTTGGGAAAGGTAAAACAAGGCCCAAAGATGGATTTTTATACATATGAAGGAAACTATGCAAAGGAATGAGTCCTTATGCATTTGGGAGATGGTTAGAGGGGGTATTGAGGGCTCTTGCTAAGTTTCAGATAAACTTAGCAATTCCCGAGGATGTATATGGTTATCTTTCAACCAGGGGGAGGGGATAAGTATATAGGGGGGTAATATACATAGTTTTAGTAGGGGAAGGGGAAATAGATAGGGAGCTACATAGTAAAGTTAGTAGTTAACATGAAAAGTGATAAGAAAGCGCTAAGTATGTGAATCTTAGGCTATTAAGAGGGAAAATGACTCATAGAAGCAGTATGGACCTTCCTTGAGTGAAGCAGATCTTCACCAAGGCAAATGATATGGAGAATGATGAAACTAAGAGGTATCAAGCAAATCTTGACCTCTTTGGGGGAAGTTAGTGAGTGATTTGGGGAAAGAGGAAGAAGGGGAGTTAGACATGCCTCGCTTGAAGTCCTCCAACTGAAAAACTGCCTCAAACCAAAAATGAATTGCTTACCAAAAATTGGAACACAGCAGTGGCATTTAGACTAGCACACTTTCATGGACAGTTCTTTGGCCATCTGTAGCAAATATGGAGCATTGTAGCATGCATTGTACGACATATTTGGCATGTAAAAATGTCGATCATGAAAGATGATTAACCTGCTGCAGCAGGAGGCTAACAGTGGCTCCACTTGGGGATGGCTTTTCCTTGTGAAAAGCCAAGAACAACAGGTCAGACTGCCTTGTATTCAATTGTTGTTGTGCTCTGCAAAATTCCCTTGGCTAGTTGCCTTATTGATCCTACCTACCTACCTACCTACCCTAACCAGCACTTACTTTGCTGTTAGGTGAAGTGAAATAACCAATGCAGCCATTTAAGAAAAATAGACATCAGTGAGCTTTGCTGCTTGTGTTTGCCGGTGAGAAAAACTGGGATCTTGCAATCTGATGTGGCTTTGCTAATCTTTGAGAAGATCAGGAAGCTATTGACCTCCTTTGCTGTGTTTAAACACTATACAAAACTATCCTGCAACATATATATACAATTGCTAGGCTGAAATAAAGGACTGTACAAAAATTTGGGACAACCATCATGCCTTTGAATAGGGAAATCATCAACAACTTGATACTGAACCTTGCAGCCTGCTAATGGAGAAGAGCACTGATTTACTTCATCATTCTGCCTGCCAGCAGATAGGTCATTCAAAAATTGCAGAGGTGCTTGCACTTTATTACATACAGGCTCATTTGGAACATGACTGATCTGCGCAGGCTGCTCCTCTTCTTCTTCAAATACCTGAGATGGCTGAAAACAAAGCGACAGGGAAGGGAATCGATTTATTTGCTCAGGTGCTGCTGCCGAGTATTCCTCAATCTGATATTCGATGGCTCTTCGGGGCTGCAAAACTAGAGGCGATGCATCTGGAACAATATTTTGATCATCCTCCAGGCAGTGAATAACAAGACTTGCTAACAAATGCTTATTAATTGCATGATAGTTCTCCTTAATGAATTGAAAAGATTCAAAACAGAAAGGTAAAGTTCCTTCGCTGATATCATAATTTTCTGCGCTTTCCTCCTTTACTTCATAGCTGAACTGGGCAAACTGATCATTACATTCAAGCTGCTGAGCCTGAACTTCGCTTCTTGCCAAAATAGGATCTGATTCCTCTGCAAGGCTGATTTGGTTGTTAGGCTCATAATAATCATCATACTCATCATATTTTGGCAAGCAGTTGAAAGAAGAGAAGCTGCCATATTCACATAGTATATAAGGAGATTGCTCCTTCACATATGGCTGTATGAATATGTCATCTGATTTGTGGTAGGTTTGCTCGTGAATGTCACTACTTTCCTCATGCACAACAGATGTGTTCTTGTGCTCTAAGCATTCAACTTTCTTTGTGATCAGCTGCATCGTTTCTTCTGTCTTTTGTAACACACTACGAAGTCTTTCCTCTTGCTCTGCCTTGCGCTGTTCTTTCCTCCTCTTTAGATTCGCCTCCATGTCCACGGCTACGTCCTGCATCTGTTTCAAAGTGGACGGGCATCTTTCTCTCAAACGGAATTCCATCTCTGGGTCAAAAGCTCTTGGATATTGCAATAGAGCCAAATCAGGGGGATGTCTTATATTCAGAGGCATAGAAAGATAAACTTGATTGAATCGATTAGAAAATTGCTGAACATATTCATTTGGACGCCTTTCTAACTGATTATATTCTTCGATGAGTGAGAGGAAATTGATTTTAATCATCCATCTATCAAGGAAGAGCTTGGAACACTGCTGAAGATTAGAGACGCTGGCCTCAGGCAATGCTTTAAACCAAGTCCTAACTTCGCCTTGCAAAGAAAGGGCAAACAGTCTAAGACTAACATCTTCCTCTTCCACTTCAAAGATATTAAGATAGTCTTCAAAATCCTCGATATGTTTCTGGGCAGTAATACCATTCTCTCCATCAAATCTAGGGAGATACTCAGGATGATTTGCAGGCAGAGGATAAAGCATAGGAGGCAAAATGAGAGGCTTATATCTATCAGGAACTTTACGAGACACAAGAGTATATACAGGAACTGTAAGACTGGGATCTATTTTTGGTTCCTCCTTGGCTGTATGATGATCTTCAACATCATTTGAAGACTGCTGCTCTAATGTGCAAGGAGGCTTTTCAACAACATTTTCCAAAGGAAAATCATAAAAATCTGATATAAAATCGTCTTTAAAATACAATATACACAACAAAACTTTATGGAGAAAAAACATGACCTCTTGGATAGTAATCTAGGTCAAAAGACTGATCTGCTCATATATCTCTTTTGGGTTCATTTCTCCAGTGGAGTCTTTATTTTGAGTGGAGTCGCCAGGTGGATGAATTAACCTTGAAGTGCCTGATCTCTGTCCACCGTCACAGATCAGAGCTAAACATGAGAAGCTCTGAAGAAAAGGGACACTTTCTCCAGAAAACAAGGCAAACTGATTAAAATTGGGGGTATACAGTAATAAACAAATGATTTTAGGTCCCCAGCGGAGTCGCCATTATGTTAACACTCAAGTTGTTCCCTTTGACTCCCAAGGGAATACGGCCGAGGTAACCACAAACCAATCTTTGGACTGCAGGTCCTAGCCTACCAGCAGTCAGAGAGGGCTCTCTCTTTAGGATTTAGCTTTGTTTAAGGGATGATTTTAGGCTAGATATGATGCACATGGGTTTGTTTGAGTTTGGTGGGATGGTTGATGCTTCAGACAGAGTTGGCATGCAAAGGATGAGAAGTTCATACCATTGGGCATGGAGTCAATGAATGTGAACTGAAGAGTGTGTTTTCTTTGGTAGAAAGAGGGGAATACAGAGCAGGATAGCTACACATGGCACAATGTTAAATGCTGGAACCAGGATGAAATGGAGGTTAGGGGTTGAGAGGCAATTAAGGATCTCTCATCCGACCAAAGAGGGAAAGTGAATGAAGACTATGTAGGAGCAATGAAGGATTCCTAAACAACATTCAAAAATGAGAGAAATAGCTTGAACATGATCAATAAAGTATTCATATCCATCACTAATTCAGAGGAAAACATGTAAAAACCACAGAAATTGAGCACAGAGCACATAGAAGGAATTCTGAGCTATTCTTTCTTTCTGTAGCTTAGATTGTGATATATAGATGATACAGACACATATAAACTGAAAAACAGAGGTGAGAAGGACTTATTGAGTCATGTAGAAACACCCGAAATCTGTAGCATACTCTTCAAGCCATCAAATCCACAACCAGTAGTTCAGAAACAAGCATTCCAACATCTTTGATTATAGAAACTCTCAGGCTTACAACGCAAATCTAGATAATGAAAACAATACAACCAACCAACCCTTTACACTATCCAGAGGGTGGTATAAATAGAGAAAATATCTACAAAATATCTACAACAACAGATCTGGAGAAATGAATGCTTCTAACCTAACATTTATTGCAAATAAATGAAAGAATGCCTATCTACCAGCTGCGCAGGGACTGCAGCCATAAGAATGAATAAATTATTGGTCTTTTGAGCAATGCGTTGGCACTTCTGCAATAACTGTGCCTTGGGACTTGCTGCGCTGCTTATATGTGTCTTTGTACACTGTCTCTGCAAAATCTGGGCTTTAAACACTTGAATTGCCTCTTTAAGCGATTCTGCTGCTACCAAGTGGCTTTAATGCTCATAACTGTGATCTGGTGGGCTTTGATGGCTCTGAGCTGCTTTATTGACTTTGATGGGGGCCTCTTTAATGTTCTGCTGCTTCGGGCTGCTGATATTTTGATCTGATACTCTTTAACTGTCAAATCGCCCCATTCTGCTTTTTGAATGCAAAATAACTGCTGCAAGTGCTTTCCGTGGCCCCTAGAATGCTATCGGCGCATGACCGATCAAAAATGGTCCTTAAACTGATAAATTTTGCAACACTGGGTCGAATAAAGGAGCTCTGGCGGCATGCCGAGGAGAAATCCCTGCATTTGGAAGTATTTGGGCCTGGAGCGATCTCAAAATGGCTAAGGAAACCATCATTTCCTTTATACCTGGGCGGGCACGGGCGCCGCACACAAAACATTAAAAATGGCCCTTTTATTATGAACAGGCGGAATGCCTTTAAAACATGAATTTCATCAAAATTTGGGGCTAGGCAGACACTGTGCAAAATACTAAATCCTGGCCGTCGGATCCGGCACGGGCCGATCCAACGACTGGCACTAAATCGGCGATCAGCGGATCGGCGGATCCCAAACCATAATGCCTCCGATGAGCGATGAACCCCGCGGACCCGAAATGCATTATAGGCTCCCTTTTGATTTAGATCGGGTCCGGCCCATCGGCGAACCCAACTCGGCGGATTTTAATAAAAATGATAAGCGGACCCGAAACCCATTCAAACTGCTCTTTATAACTTTTCGGCTCCGGCCCGTTGGAGCCTTTCCATTTCGTTGTACAAGGGGCCATTTACGGACCCGAAAAATATATATGTCGTGCCTTATTATTATTTTGGCTCCGGCCAGTCGGAGCAATATATGGGGCAATGCGATAAAAAACGGGCCGTTGATCTGAGGGCCCAAAAGGATGGCGAAGATTAAGTCGGCATTTCGCTATCGGCGGGGTCATGGGGTTGCCACATAGAAACGTCGAAACCCATCAGACCTGAAATGCCTTTATGCCGCGCTATATTACTTTTCGGCTCCACTGGTCGGAGCCATACGGGAGTGATGCGATTAAATATGGGCCATTGATCTCTGGGCCTGAATGGGCGGCTGAGATTAAATCGGCGTTTCGCGTCGGAGGAGAGCATGGGGCGTGACTTCATTTTTGTTGCGATCGCCGAAATGGGGGTTGCGACTTAATACGGGCCGTCGGATCTGAGGCTTGATCGGACGGCCGCGATATGTATAATGCGATAAAGGGGAGATATGATAAGGGGGGCCTCTGATAGCGATATCGCATCGGAGGAGAGGGAAATGGTGTTATATATATATGCGGCCAACACTGTTAGCACCTCCGACAACGATATCACGTCGGAGGGAGGGGATTCGGATCGGAGGAGGGTTTAGGCCTATAAAAAGGGGTTCATGCCTTGGGAAAGGTAAAACAAGGCCCAAAGATGGATTTTTATACATATGAAGGGAAACTATGCAAAGGAATGAGTCCTTATGCATTTGGGATATGGTTAGAGGGGGTATTGAGGGCTCTTGCTAAGTTTCAGATAAACTTAGCAATTCCCAAGGATGTATATGGTTATCTTTCAACCAGGGGGAGGGGATAAGTATATAGTGGAGTAATATACATAGTTTTAGTAGGGGAAGGGGAAATAGATAGGGAGCTACATAGTAAAGTTAGTAGTTAACATGAAAAGTGATAAGAAAGCGCTAAGTATGTGAATCTTAGGCTATTAAGAGGGAAAATGACTCATAGAAGCAGTATGGACCTTCCTTGAGTGAAGCAGATCTTCACCAAGGAAAATGATATGGAGAATGATGAAACTAAGAGGTATCAAGCAGATCTTGACCTCTTTGGGGGAAGTTAGTGAGTGATTTGGGGAAAGAGGAAGAAGGGGAGTTAGACATGCCTCGCTTGAAGTCCTCCAACTGAATAACTGCCTCAAACCAAAAATGAATTGCTTACCAAAAATTGGAACACAACAGTGGCATTTAGACTAGCACACTTTCATGGACAATTCTTTGGCCATCTGTAGCAAATATGGAGCATTGCAGCATGCATTGTACGACATATTTGGCATGTAAAAATGTCGATCATGAAAGATGATTAACCTGCTGCAGTAGGAGGCTAACAGTTCCAATATGATTTTTCCTTCCTTGTCAAGTTCTAGCAATATTGTTGGAACTGGGATATTCGACAACTTTTGAATGAGTTCCCACCCTGCTTCACCATTCTTCCATTCATCCCTTGCTTTTTTTTATCAAATTTGGTTTGATAATTATACCAACCTCTACCATTTCTGCAACCATATGTTCAATTTCACTCCTTTGGTTGTATGGATATCTATAAGGCTTGACGTTTGGAGGAACACTTCTTGGAATAAAATGAATAGCATGATCATGATCACGAATACATGGGAGACATTTGGGAGTCTCAAATACCTTGGAATGATTGTCCAAGACTTTTTGGAGATATGGAGAAATACATGATTTCGATGTGGGAACCATTAGCGAACATAATTTTGCAATTACGCCTCGTTGTTCTTTCTTTAGAAGCTTTGTCATTCCGTTAGAGCTGATTATCTTTCCTGGTTTCCCTGTGATACCCCTTAATTCAACTTCCTTTCCTTCCGAAGAAAATTTCATAAAAAGTTCTTGAAAATTAAAAGCTATTGTACCCAAGGATTGTAGCCATTGGACTCTTAGTACAACATCAATACCACACATTGGAACGGAAAGCATTGGGCTATTCAAAACATATTCTCCCATGGATGGCTTGATATTATGGCACTTTCCGGAGCAATTTATGGTTCCTCCACTTACAACTGTCACTTGACACTCTGGTGCTGGATACAAGAAGCAATTCAATTCCTTGGCTATCTTACAATTAATAAAATTATGGGTACTACCCGAATCAATCAACACTATTACCTTTTTCTTCTTGATATGTCCTTCTATCTTTATAGTTTGAGGAGTGGTAATTCCGATGAATGCATTACAAGATATGGTTGGATTCATTTCTTCTTTCTCTGTGGTTGGTTCCTAGTGAGTATCCTTTTCTTTTGATGTTTCTTGATACTTTTCTTCTTGATATTTCATTGCTTGAACCTTCTTCTTCTGTATATGTCCTTCTATCTTGAGAGTTTGAGGAGTGGTAATTCCTGTCATTGCAATACAAGATATGGTCTGATTCATTTGTTCTTTCTCTAGGGATAGTTCCGGGTGTATATCCTCTTCTTTTGAAGTTTCTTGATCCTTTTCTTCCTCCTCTTCACAATCAATGTAAAATAATTTCTTCTCAGCACACTTATGATATTTAATGTATTTGTTATCACAATTGTAACAAAGCCCTTTTTCTCTTTTTTCTTCCAATTGTTGTGGTGTAACCCTTGTAGGTTGTGGAAAGCTAGGAGAAACAACACTTCCATATTTATAGTTGTGAGGGGTAGACTTCCTTGTTGCCATAATTTTGTTTTCCACTTTGTAACAAAGCCCTTTTTTATCTTTTTTCTTCCAATTGTTTTGGTGTTACTCTAAAGAACGTGTTTCTCTTTGTATCCCCATAATGTGCTATCATTTCCTCTATGAAAATTGACCACGTAACAAGTTATTTACGAGAACAAAGCCCTTTATACCATAAAAATTGACCTGGTTCTAAATAATTAGATGAAATACATGCCTTTTGTAACAGTGGTACACCATGTAGATCAAAATATTTCTCCATATGTAGTATCCAATTTACCAGATCCTTGCCATCAAACTTACTCATCTTGTTTTTTCTTGATTTTAGGAGCTCGATCTTGAAACGGCTGTAACTATGTAAATTTGGATCTTCAAATTCTGAAATCGCGATTTGCAGTAGCCCTCTGCGTCCTCTTTCCAATTCCACCGGTCTGATCTAAATTGGATTCTCCAAGAAAGAGTTATGCACAATCTCCCAAGATGACCTGATTATATACCTTTTCAGAAGAGTAAACTTGTATGAAGTGCCATGTGTCACTGTTTTGACCTTTAGATCTAAAAAATATACATAGAAAACTACAGTGCGTCCTATTTCTGTAACTTCTTACTAAATTTCAATCTGATGCTCAGAGAGAAAGTTATGATGATTTTCCCAAGGTCACCTATTTAATTCAGGAGTCTGCAAAAAGGCCAACTTCCTTAGATAATATCTCCACAAATGTAGTGTGAAAATCTCTGAAATTCGGGCCCAAGGTTCATAATGATTTTTACCCAAATGGGTTTTTTTTTTAGCATCTGAAATGTTGCAAAAAAAAAGTTATAGTGAAAATACCATGATGACCTGTTTGGAGCAGCAAAACCCTAGAATCCAAAGCTCTGATACCAAATGTTATAAAACCAGCTCACAAAAAGATAGAAAAGATAGATCAATGCCTTAGAAATACGCCTCTTCGAGGGGGAAACCTCCTTTACATTATACAAATGAATAATTCTTGGATGATACAAATGACAAGACCTCCTTTCTATATGAGGGAGTCTAAGGGGTCATAATATAATCGGAGCCGACATAACAATAATAATGTAAGGGCACAGTAATAACAATAGTGGGCTTCTATGGGGCACAATAATAACAATATGGGGACTACATGGGTACACCAATATAATAAGGGGGTTGTAATAATAACAATAAGGGGTTACACTAGTAGTATGGGGGACTAATTGTGCCTTCTTTATATTATCATCAGTAATATGTTGCGCTTTCCACACAACATTCGAAACAAACCAAAACTACTCTGTTTCTTCACTCCCTATGCCTTTGAAAATCAACACCTTCATTGTGTTCGACATGTTGAATGGTGGTGGTGCTGGTGGAGGTGTGGGCAAAGGTGTATGCAGTGGAGGTGGAGGTGGAGTGGATGGATGATGTGTCCATGAAAAACCTTGTCTTATCAACTGGACAACACTCCGCGATGAGGCCCGTACCACTCCCTTGTCATTTCTCGAAGGAGGTCCAATCAACTGGCTATATTCTGGACCTGATTATTCTTGATCCCTAAAGAGTTTTCCACTTCACGTAGCCTCGAACATCAAGGCAATGGCATAACTCATTTTTCACATAACAACATTTTAGTCCAGGTATTCAAAGATTTTAAATACTTACTACGAATTTTGTAACAAATCCTCCTATAATTTGATCGAGTCAATGATTGACAACCTGCACGACCTTGTCTTCAGAGGCTTCTAATCGTCGTACCAGTTCTGGAGTCCACACTATTGGAACGTCAAGCTTCCACCTCCCTTGATCATTTACCAACTTAGCTAACCACTCGTATAATTCGATTGGGAAGGTACAAAAGTAAATTTCATGTATTTCCATATACAAATATCTATCCAACCACTTCTCCTTCGATAAGTGCATATTCATGTTTTCCTGCACCACGAATTCGTGAATTTTTCTATCCAGACACTTTTCAATTTCTTTATTCATCGAGTTCCAATTAGGCGACATCACACATCTCCTTCAAGCAGATCATGTTCCTGACAATGGAACCATTTGTTGGCTTAGGGGGTCCTGACCCAGGTTCAGAGTTAGTTACACCAACCAAAAAATCCCTACACTACTGGCCCTTTCTGCAACAACCCGCGTAATGCAGGCTGCAGTCTCACCCAAAGCAGTGTGGGGGGATGTAGTGTGATGTCTTTTAGCGCCTCAGATCTGCCTTCGCATAGATCGATAAGCCTATTCAGTCAATTTAATGTCTTAAATTGTGAACATAAACTATTGACCAGGGTTAGTAAACTGATGAAGTGTGGTGCACAATATGTGCATAGTTAACCTTGTTTCTTATTTCGTTGAGTATGTTTTTGTATTGTTTTTAGGGTTTTGTATTTTATGCCTAATGATTTTAATGGATGTTAAGTGTCAATGATCAACTAAGTCTAATGGATGTTTAATATAAAAACTAATTTCTAAGAAGGAAGAAAAGGAAATGTACTTCAACTAATTTAATTTGCATAAAATCAAATAAAAAACTTGAATGGTTAGTATAATCTAGGTTGGCACTATGTCTATGAAAAGTAGAGCATTATTCTAGATACAATTGTATTCATTGATAAGATGAAAATGAAATCACTTCCTATCCTTATCCTTGAAAACTCTTGATCAAAAATAAAACTAATCCTATTCTATGAAATGAAAGCAAGCAATATAAAAACAACTATGATCTACTGCATGCTCAAATACTATTGTGAACATTCAATATAGGAAGATGTCGAAATCATCTTCTTGAAATGACTTAAGAAATTGAGTATACATTAGATGTGATATAAGAAAGCATCATAAAAGCATGGAAAGGAAAACTTGTAGCTACTATGTGATCTAATGCCTCTTAGGCAACCCAAATTGGAAGAACTACCTTCTTGGACTTGTTGATCATGAGATTACACAACATATTAAAACTTAATCTAAAAAGCATGATAAAAGCATAAGGAAAGAAACTAAATCATTGTTTATTCTTAATGCCTCAAGCAACCAATATTGGAAAATAGTTGAATGCTACCTTCTTGAGAAGCTCTTTGGAAAACATAGGGTTAAACATTGAAATTAAAGTTGAATCTAAGAAAGCATTGTAAATACATCTGAAAGAAAACTAAGTCATTGCATTCTCTAATGCTTCAAGCAATCCAATTTTAGAAAATAGATAAAGCACTACTTTCTTGAGATGCTCTTAGGAAACATAAAATTACACAGTGAAGTAAATCTACATTTGAAAAATAAAATAACATTTGCAATGGAAAGCTAAACTATTTGCATGAATCAAAGTAAAACAAACTAATTAATCTTACAAATTTACAAAGGGACGCACATGGTTGATGGGGACCCTTCCATTGTCTAATAGCATTCCAACTCGCAAAACTCACATTTTAAAATTCAATAATAGAAAAGAACCTTCGTTATTGATAAACTCACAACTTTACACAATGGAAATCTACACTCCTAATCTCATTACGTCAATAGCTCTTCACTTTACATTCCATTCCATCTCAAGCCTTGTTACAAAACATTCTATAATTCTTTCTCTTCTTTTCCTCCTTTTACACCCCCCTTTTCACCTCCGATGGTAGGAGAAAGCTTCCCCTATTTATACAAAAAATATGAGAAGCTATCTCATTAATAAGAGTCAATGAATATCTCCCTATATCTCTAGAGTTACAATCAAAATAGGAAATGATAAAACACATGTCTTCCTAGAGTTTCAATACAAATAGGAAATGAGACACATATCCTTATGATTCCATGATCTTTTCTACTCAAATTCGAATTTGGTTTTGGGAGGCTACATAAAGGTATTTTAGAAGCTTCCTTTTGACCTACACATGTCAACAATCTCATTCCACTTGTTAGGTATAAGCATATGCACATTATTTTCTAATTTTTAACCATAAATTCATTTAAAAATGTTAAGAATTAATAAAGTTTGGAAAAACATAAATATGACCCAATAATGATAATGGCAAGGTAAATGTCATGAAATGGAGGTAAATGTAATGAAATAGAGGTGGAGTGAAGATGACAATATGGAAATATAAGTGAAAATGTAATAGAAGTGAATGACAATTTCAAGGCCCAACATACCCCCCAACTGAAGCTATTGCATGTCCTCATGAAATCTGTTACATTAATTCTTTTTTATCCTTGAGCTTTGGCTTAACTCTGCATGATATCATTTGATAACTTCATACTTCTGCAAAGTCTTTTAGTTGAATTGCAACATGGTTAGTTCTTGTGTGACAACCGTGATTGTGTTTGTATCCAATTATCTTCTTAGTACTTTTGACAAGACTTTTTATGCTCATAACAATAATGTGATTGTTAATATCTTTTGAAAGTATGTGGGCTTTTGGATGTGATATGAATATAGCAAAATATGAATATGAATGTATCCCCCCCCCCACAATTGATGGTATTGGCAATTTTATGAGATAAGGAAGAGAAATGTTTTTTTTTCCAAAAATTATCATTCTAGCTTTTCAAGGAATTTTATGGTAAAAAGCTAGAAAATGAAATACCTTAACTTACCCTTTAGAAATGGATGAGTTGCATGTGTGGTGGCTGCAAAATTCTGATCATAATCTTCTTCAAGTGGTTGGACAAGTCATGGAAAAAAAAGAGTCAAGATGATTTTTTATTGCTTTTATTAAAACTTGTTGAATCTGTTGCGAAATCATGTTGATTCTGCTGCTACCATCTGATTCTGTCGCTGTTATTTGATTCTATAACTATCATCTAATTCTGCAACTGCCATCTGATTCCGTAGCTGCCATCTGGTTTTGTAGCTGCATATATTCTGCATTTGAGCCAAAATGCTGAAAATGATACTCTTCATGTCTTCAAAAATCATTGGCACAATTCCTACTATGTGAATAGATGTTATGATGTCAAACATAGCAGGAAATTGTTGACTTAGTGGCCATTAATGGATGCCACTAGTCAACACGAGAACTCTCACCATTGATGACAATGAGAGTCAAGATGCCCAAACACATCTTGCTAAGTACGAATAATTTTTTTGTTGTCAAGTACCTAGAAGATCCAATGAACAAGGGAGATTCATGTATTCCCATTGTTCGTCAGCATGAGGACTTGCCATTAAGGCATGCAAGCCTCAAGGTGTTTTAGCAAGGATTTTAGACTCAAAGGACTATGGACTCAATAATTTGGATTGAAGTAGGGTTTATTTACGAAATGAAAAGGATAGGAAGGGAAAATGAAAATGGAAGATGACAACAGAAAATAATAATGACAATGGGCAATAAGCATGTCAGTGAGCTTCTTGGTTTTATTTTTGGGTCAGGAGTAGACAAAAAGTAATGGGAAGTGTATGTGAATAAAGGAAAATGAACAATTGGCTCTTGCTTGGAAAAATGATTGTGGCTTGCTTTGAATTGCTTGGTTGGATTTATAACTCAAAAGGGGGGAAAGGTAATGGTTTTGATAGATATGGACATGGACTTGTTCTTATATTTCTCATGGAATCAGTCCTTTGAAGACCAATTGTGTGCATAATTAGTTTTCTTCAATGATCATTCGATCATCCCAAACCTACAAAAAAAAATTGACATGAGAACATAAGTGTGTTCAAAAAGAAATGATCAGTTCCTTTTTGATTCTTACACAAAATGTCAAATGAAGCAAACTAAGGAATATCAAAAGTGTTATATTCAGTCCAATTCATGATATCGATAACAATCCATTTTTAAGAAATAACCATGAAAAATAAATCAACTCCCTGTTGTTGGATGACTTCATGCACTATGCTCAGTAAAATGATTGGCATCACAAATATTCACTGTGTCCTGCAAGTTAAAACTTCATAGAAAAATACACAGCAACAATATTAATGCCAAATGTTCAGAAATCATTTAAATAGTTTTCCAATTGTTCCGCAAGCCATTATTGAACATCCCAAAAGAACCGGATAACTGAGGTAGAGTGTTAAACTGTACACGTGCAATCTCGGATATATAAGCTAGCACAAGAGTAATATCTAATCCAATTCCAAATCCATCAAGTAGACGAACCAATAACATTAACAGTACAATTGCATCATGCACGTGACAGTCAAGATCAACAAACTGCGCAGAGGATGAAAGAGACGGAAGTTTAAATCGATTTGGATTCTTTGATCACATATCATATGGATTAAATGCCACAACAAAATTTCATTTTGAGTTGCATTCTTCCACCTTGCTGAAACCATTCACTGTGTATATATAAAAATCATTTTTTTCCCCTCTCACGAAGACAACAAAATAGGGCTCTGAAGAACCACAAAATTCTCTCAATTGGTTACAAAATCTAGAAAATGGTTTTTGGGTTACCTAACTGCCCCTGTTTCGGAAAAAACCCACATCTTGGATTTTTCTAATTCACCCTTTTTTATTCAAAAAACACATTTTAAAATCGTCTATCAAAATAATTATGTTTTCTAGAAATGTTCTGGCAACCAAAATCAATTTCTGGTGGTTGGATTTTTGGTTTGCAGGTTTTGAAGGTTGGGCTTGTGGCTGCGTGGATGTCTTCTAGCAAAGGAAAAGGGAAGATCTAACTATATCAATCATCCTATGGACAATTCTGGGGGACTCGAAATCTGGAATGAGATAAAAGATGGGACAACGCTTTGAAGAAATCAAACTAGTGAGTCTTGATCACGAAGTTACTGATCCAAAGATCTGCCCAAGAAATCTAATCACATCATTTTTGTATCCCCGCAGAAAACTCATGCATTACAGAGGTAAGGATCATCATTTTTGCACATGGATTTGCAAGTCTTGCAACATTCTTCAGAGGTTTTGACTTTCAAATCATAACCCCCAATTGACCGCCTTTCCCAGAACTCCTGGTGTTTAACGCTGCTACAACATTTTTTAGGCACAAATTAAATTGGAGTCTATCAGTAGATTTGCAGTCACCATACATGCAGCTGGTATTGAAGGATTTGAAGAGTTGTGTGGTTATTGTTTACGTTTGGTTGTTTTTGTTTTATTTGTTTTATGTGTTTTGTTAATTTTTTTTTTTTAAACATAAAAAATATTTTTTTGATCCTCTAGATCACACAAAGCGCAGGAGGAGAGCATACTTGAGAAATTATTAATTGATTGATTTTTTTTTTAGATATAAGAAATAAGGTCTCCTAATTACACTTCCCCAGCAACGACGCCAAAATGTTCAGTCAATTTAATGTCTTAAATTGCGAACATAAATTATCGACCAGGGTAAATAAACTGATGAAGTGTGGTGCACAAATGTGCTTAGTTAACCTTGTTTCTTACTTCGTTGAGTATGTTTTTGTATTGTTTTGAGGGTTTTATCTTTTATGCCTAATTATTTTAATGGATGTTAAGTGTCAATGATCAACTAACTCTAATAGATGTTTAATATAAAACCTAATTTCTAAGAAGGAAGAAAAGGAAATGTACTTCAATTAATTTAATTTGCACAAAATCAAATCAAAAACTTGAATGGTTAATCTAATCTAGGTCCGCACTGTGTCTATGAAAAGCAGAGCATTATTCTAGATACAATTGTATTCATTGATAAGATGAAAATGAAATCACTTCCTATCCTTATCCTTGAAAACTTTTGATAAAAAATAAAACTAATCCTATTCTATGAAATGAAAGCATGCAATATAAAAATAACTATGATCTACTTCGGGCTCAAATACTATTATGAACATTCAATATAGGAAGATGTCAAAATCATCTTCTTGAAATGACTTAATAAATTGATTATACATTAGATGTGATATAAGAAAGCATCATAAAAGCATGGAAAGGAAAACTTGCAACTACTATGTGATCTAATGCCTCTTATGTAACCCAAATTGGAAGAACTACCTTCTTGGACTTACTGATCATGATGTTACACGATAGATGAAAGCTTAATATAAAAAGCATGACAAGAGCATAAGGAAAGAAACTAAATCGTTGTTTATTCTTAATGTCTCAAGCAACCAATATTGGAAAATAGTTGAATGCTACCTTCTTGAGAAGCTCTTTGGAAAACATAGGGTTAAATAGTGAATGTAAAGCTGAATCTAAGAAAGCATTGTAAAGACATGTGAAAGAAAACTAAGTCATTGTATTCTCTAATGCTTCAAGCAATCCAATTTTAGAAAATAGATAAAACACTACTTTCTTGAGATGCTCTTAGGAAACATAAAATTACATAGTGAGGTAAATCTACATTTGAAAAATAAAATAACATTTGCAATGGAAAGCTAAACTATTTGCATGAATCAAAGTAAAACAAACTAATTAATCTTACAAATTTACAAAGGGATGTGCATGGTTGATGGGGGCCCTTCCATTATCCAATAACATTCCAACTCGAAAAACTCGCATTCTAAAATTCAATAATAGAAAAGAAACTTCTTTATTGATAAACTCACAACTTTACACAATGGAAATCTACACTCCTAATCTCATTATATCAATAGCTCTTCACTTTACATCCCATTCCATCTCAAACCTTGTTACAAAACATTCTATAATTATTTCTCTTCTTTTCCTCCTTTTTCACCCCCCATTTTACCCCCATGATAGAAGAAAACTTCCCCTATTTATACAAAAAAGATGAGAGGCTATCTCATTAATGAGAGTCCATGAATCTCTCCCTGTGTCTCTGGAGTTACAATCAAAATAGGAAATGATAAAACGCATGTCTTCTTAGAGTTTCAACACAAATAGAAAATGAGACACATATCCTTATGATCCCATGATATTCTCCACTCAAATTCGAATTTGGTTTTGGGAGGCCACATAAAGGTCTTTTAGAAGCTTCATTTTGACATACACATGTCAATAATCTCATCCCACTTGTTAGCTATAAGCATATGCACATTATTTTCTAATTTTTAACCATAAATTCATTTAAAAATGCTAAGAATTAATAAAGTTTGGAAAAACATAAATGTGACCCAATAATGGTAATGGTAAGGTAAATGTAATGAAATTGAGGTAAATGTAATGAAATAGAGGTGGAGTGAAGGTGACAATATGAAAATATAAGTGAAAATGTAATGGAAGTGAATGAAAATTTCAAGGCCCAACAAAGACCTTGGGGCTCAATACTGCAATTCTATTCAAACAGTCTTGAGACCTTCACAAAGGTCTACGATCAGCTTTTGCGGATCTTTATCAGTTGATTTATCCATTTACGTGCATCGCAGAACAATTCTAGATTAGGGCTCGTGTAGATAAACTTGTATTATTAATAAACATTAGATAAATCATCAAAGTCTTCACGAAAATACATAAACATGCTTGCGTACATTATCTAATAGTTATCCAATGGAATCACGCACCATTAGATCAATATTTCATAAACACATTATCCATCCATAACATATATAGTAAATAGAAGTAAACAAATATACACAATATTTCTTCGGTAAACTTCTTTATTGATCTTCAATTCAACTTTACAGACTCAAGAATACCCTGCACACTCATTTGCAGGGGTCCACGCACTCAACTACGGAATCTACCTAGGCCTTTGTGCACTCAGCTACAGAGCCTTTCTCTCCTATCTGACCCACTTCTCTATGCTATCACTTTTCTCTTACTGACCCATTGCATTCCAAATTATCCCTTAGAATCCCTAAGACACACCTATTTATAGCCTTTTACATATAATCCCATGGTCCATGGACCATGGATAGATCTCAAAACTGACTCAACTTTTACATAAACAAGGGGATAAAACCCCTCTGACTCCTAGCCATCTACATGCTCCTAATCCACAAATCGTGGAGAATTTACATTACTTACAAAAATTACATCAAAACTTGGGTTATTTTAACCCCAAAACTGACCGAGGGGACCTCATCCCAACAGTGTTAGATGATGTAGTGGATTGTTTGGAGGACATATGCAGTGGCTTGGGACCAGAGACTAATCAACACAGAGCAAGGTCGGCAGCATTGCAGTTGGCACAATGAAGGAGTCAACAGTAGCACAAAATATTCAAAGGGTTAGAATCAGCAGCAGTCAGATTCCAACATTCATTGTATTATGTTGAACACAGTTAAGTTCAACTAATTTTTTATTTTTTCAGTTGCTTCTCTCAGCAACTGAGTTGCAGTACGAATGCAGGGTTAGTAGTGATAGTGCTAGCAACATAGTAGGTGCAGCGTTTGAGAGGGAGATGTAGTACAGATGTAGTAGTGGCAATGGTAGTGTCATGGGTAGTATTACAGTAGCAACATCAACATAGTGTTGGTGGCAAAAAGGGAGATGCTTCAGAAGCAGAGCAACATGCAGTTGGACATTGTTGCTAGAGCACTTTCCTCGCTGAGAGGGAGTGTTAGTTTTTGGTGGAATAGGAAGTGATCTAGCCTTGAAAATTGGTGGAGAGGATAAGGCACATGAGTTCTAAAGAACCCAGAAACCATTTGGTGAAACTATGCCCTGATTGTATTGTATTAAAATAATTAATATTTTTAATGGAGTCCCTAAGTCCAAACTTAGGGAAATTAAAATATTAATGGGTATTAATCGAAATATGGGTGAGAACGATCTAGAAGGTGGGTCAAGTCATGTTTTAATCTTAATCGTTTATTAGAGACTTAATCTCGGTCATTGTAGACTCAACAGGAAAAGTATAAAATGGAGGCTTGGGGTTCATTTGGAAACACAAAGAGAGAGAGAGAGAGAGAATTGATCTAGATTTCAATTTCTGGGTCTAGGAAGCTCAGAAATTCGAACTAAGTGATCATTCTACAACAGAGGAGCAGTGAGAATCCAGAAGAAGGACTTTCTAGAGAATACTAACAGAGAGGCAAAGAGAGCTCGAAGAGAGGCAGCGCAGTATCCAGGAGAGATGACGCAAAAAAGTTGTCTGTCACATAGAATCCAGAACTGTTGGAACAACCAAAACTGTTGGGAATTATCGAAGCTATCAGGAACTACCAGAACAATCAGGAGAGCTGATGCAAGGTAGCACAATAATCGGGAGAGTTGATGTAGAGACAACACAATAATTAGGAGAGATGGCGTAGAAAAGTTGTTTGTCAAGCAGAATCCAGAACTGTCGAGAACAATTGGAACTCCTAGGAATTGTCGGAACTACTGGGAGAGCTGACACAGAGGGCAAAGAAGGTGATGTAGAGCCAACGCAGAAATAGTCAGGGTTTGCCAATCTTTTTTCGGATCAGCCGAATTCTGCTGGGTGAAGTGAGGTAAAACTCACTCAAATTTTCGGCCAATATTTTTCTTTGTAAAGGATTGCTAGATGAGCATCCTAGATTTGTATTCATATATTTCTCCTACAAAATAATAAACCCTTAGAACTATTGTACTAGTTTTTCCGCATTGAGTTTTTTCAGGGACTATTGTGTCCAAAAATAAGTGTGTCTTATGTATCTTGTTCTTTGCTCTATTTTCTGTTTCGTGAGATCAAACATTTAATTAGTGTAGGTTGCAGAAGTAATTTGCTTCAGTATTCAAAAGAATAACTTGATGAATGTAATTTAAAAATCAAGTAGGTGAAGTAAATTTAGGTTTTCTGTAGTAGGGTTTCCTTCGGGTGTAGGAATTTTCATAGACAGGATAGAAGATAAGATGACAAAGAGTTTTTTTTGGTTGTAAAAGTTGGTGAACAAATGGTTTCTCCTTGGTGAGGAGAAATACCGCTAGAGTCCATGAAAAGCCAGAAGGTGGAGATTGTATTCTTTGGATTCCCTTAGTGGTGTGGGTGGAGGATTGTGTCCTTGGATTCTTGGAGGGAGAAATTTTAAAACCTTCTTGTTGATGATTAAGAGTGTGCTATGGATTTACCTAAGTAGGTGGAACCATTGGGTTTTGTTAAGGGTGGAGAGGTTACTCTCTAGATTCCCTTATTATTTTAAGGTGGAGGCAGTCAACCTCTAGATTCCCTACATTCTATCAAATACTACGAGGCTAGTGGGTAGAGGACAGAGGTCCTCTCGAATCCCTGTTTCAGCTGGCAGTTGGCACTATTTCTGAAGCAAGCCCCTCAGTCTCTGGAATCTGCCTCAGGGGTGACAACTATAAGTAATCTTAGGTGTAGCTATCTAAGGTTGGGTGGAGATTCCTTGTCCCAGACTCATTTTCTTGGATATTCCAAGATAAGCATCTTATGTGTTTGTTGTGTTAATGAATATAAGTTTGCATTTCTAGATGGAAATGGTATTGAAAATGATAATGTGAATGTATCGCAAATACTAGGCTGTAAGAGTTCTTATAAATGTGAGCAGTAGAGGTATAATGCATCCATGGCATGGAATGGGTGTTATGAAATATTTGAATATGTTATTAACATGCATATAAATAACAATATAGAGAAATTAAACCTCAAAAATGGTTCAGGAACCAAAGCCAAATATTATAACTTATAATAGGTAAGTCCTTTATTATGAGATAAAACTTACAATAAAGATAGCCTATTGACTATGTCTGTGGAAACAAGTCTGGGTGGATGTATGCTTGTATAAGGGTTATAAGTCTGTGCACAAGCTTCGGAAGTGGGTGTCAACACTGAGGATGATATCCTCTTCTAATTGTAATAGTCTATACTTTCCTTGAGAGATGTAAGTAGCCTTGCATTTTTAGTAGCCCTTCAGGTCTTTGACAAGCTTTGTAGTGATGTTGGCTTCAGAATTACAGGGCTAAGGGTGTTCCTTTGCCTATAGATTAGTGAGACACCAATATCCTTGGGGTATTTTGGTATTTGACAACTCTTGTGGACTCAGGAGGAATTTTTTAGATGTAAGCTCAAGAGGGTAGCACCTGTAAGGGCTAGAAACTCATAAAGGCCATGTAGGGATGTTGGCCTAGATCATTGATCCAAAATTATGCAAGAACACAATAGAATAAATATATAAACATAAACACAAAGATATAGTGCAAAAATCATGTCAATCAAAGTTCAAACGCAAAAGCTATGTCTCTCACAACTTGATCTATCATGTTGACCAACATGGTGTGAGAAGATGCAACGTCAACCCCCATTAGTAATGCAAATGGGGCTAGCCATGTGTGGAATTTCAAGAAGACTTTAGAAGGTCGAAAACCATAACTCCAGTTTAGGGTTTAGGGAGTCAAACCTTACCCCTACTTGGCTATCAAGGTATGTTACATAATGGGCTGGTAGGAGTAGGGGTTCCATTCTCTGTTACTGTATTTTGTTCCATAGATGAGTAGAGAGAGTAGGAAAATAAAGAGAATAGTAGAGGGAGTTAAGTTTTTGTAGTAGATTTACAAGTCAAGACTCCGAAGTAACTCCATAAAGAGTAGCTCTTCCTTTGTACTTTCATATTTTCTTACTAGAGAAGAGAGAGGAGAGAAACTTAGTCTTCTAGTTAGGATTCTCGCATAAGGGTTTCCCATGGTAAAATTTGTGTCTATTGTGGATGGTGTGTTTGTGTGTGTATTTTGGTTCTCTATTTCTTATATTTTATTTATTTCATTATTTAAATAGAAAAAAAAAACCATTAAAGAATCTAAGATATAAATGTAAATTAATTGTCATAGTATAGACTTTAGTTATTTTATTAAAGTTGTTGTGACAAATTATTTTAATGGAATGTCCATGGAAAATTACATATCAAAGATTATGGAACTTATTTAGATCATCTCAAAGGGAAAGTATATGCTAATACATGAAGATGTTTCTTCTTCAAAAACATGTTTATATAGATTTGAAGGTTGGATTCGAGGAATTATTTACCATATGTAAGGAATGGAGTTATTAATGAAAAATAAAGAAAGAAGGCATAACCCCATCGAATAAACACTTTAATGTATTGTGTAAGAACTTATTTCCTTGGTTTGGCTTGATGGTATTCACCAAACTTTTTGGTTCCTTTGATTTCTTTAGCAAGATCGCTTAAAAAAATCATTTTATAATGATAGAATGCTTCCAAATCCTATAGATGGTTAGCCACTTGTGATATACAAACCATTCATTTCGTTAACTCCTAGGAGGTCACCACTCTTAGCAATTTTACCTCTTACTTTTCTTTCAGCACACTTTTAAGGAAGAAAAGTTCATGTCACATTACTATTAGGTATTTGAGCTTAGAATTGTTTCCTACCTCCCTGCACTATAGTACTTTGAGAATAGTTTGTCATCATAACTCTTCATTTTCTCCTTGTCTATAATCGTAATTATGGCATAGTGTAATTGTAAATCGAGGTACACACACTTTGTCAATTTTCAAATTATTATGGATTGAATTTTAAATTAAGTAAATGTATTTCATTGACTAATGAAAAATATCCAACCAACTAACTGAAGGGTGGAGAATTGGTACTAGCCATGACAACACAAGCAATAATCTAAGAGGGGGTTGACAAATCACATTGATTATTAATAAAGTAACCACAACCATAGGCAAAAATCCAGATTGCCAAAATTACAAATTACAAATTACAAATTATTTCCTTCCTTCCCATTTCCCCAAAATTAGTTATTGAATAAATATGGGTATTTGGGCAACCAAACACCCACAAGTATGAAAACATGCAGATGGTGTGGCTAGTTGAAAATGGTTAGAGATAAGTACAACCAACATTCATCTAAAGCTATTTGATTAACCCATGAAATCCCTTGTCAGAGCCTAGGAAAATCATGTCTCTTCCTTGAATGGAGGAAATGCACATGGGGGTTGAGTCGACAAGTTGGTTGAGTGTATAGAGGGAGTTTAAAGTCTATGAAGGGCAAGAGAAGTGTTGGAAAAGAGAAGAAAACACCCACAAGTGAAAAACGAGTACAATTTCAAGTGGGTTTTTTGTTGGTAATTTTCAGCAGATAGAAATTCCAAGGTTAGTCAAAATTCATGCCCAAATGGTGTTATTCTAGTTGGTGAACTTTCTTGAGTGTTTGGGCATGTTACATCTCAATTTTGACTTCTAATTTTGGGTAGGAAAACCTAAACCCAAGTTGGGAAAAAGGGGACTATGAGTTTGATGTTAATTGGGTTGGAGAGCAAGCACTGATAGGGGAGGTCACTAAGGGGATGCATTGTTAGAGAAGGAACTCCGTTATAAAAATAAAACTAGCTGCAACAAGAATTTAGACAATTTGTGGAAAACATTTTGTCCCAATGGGTAGAGGGTGACTTCCATTGTCTTCCTATGAAGGAGAATCACTTTCACAACTGAAAATTTCCTTTGAGAACATAATTTTTTCTCTTGGTAGTATCATGGCTTGACAACGGGGTAATTGGCTATAGGTAAGAAAAGGCACAACTCAACCTATGCTTGAGTGGAAAGGAACACACCCTTCTTCATTTGTGTTAGAGTCGGTCTTTACCTCCCTCCGTCAGAGATCATTTCTCTTATTGCATTTCATTTTTAGGTGTCCCATCCTACTTGATCACCTGTATTCCATTTAGGAGCATGCCATAATCTGACGGAAGGGCTTTGTCATTCATTCCCCTCATGTCGTGTACCTGTTGGCTTAGGTCTTTTTGTCAATGTTTATTAAATTCCATGACAGTCAATGTTTTATCTTTTAATGGGCAAAGAGTCATGTCAATCTTAGGTCTAGGATTTCACAAATTGAGTAGTTAAAGTGTCCAAATACCAGCAGGCCAGAGGGAGGTTCTACACATGTTTTTTATTTCACAAATTTCATCATCATATCGATGGATTATGACTATTCTTCAAAACTTTGTTTTGAAGAAAAGTCAACATTTTGTCTTTTGTAACATTTTCTAAAGGTTCTTCAGTTATTGAATTGTTCAGGCACAGCCCTGGTCTCCTTTGCCAAATTCCATGTCAGCTATCCTTGCAAAAAATTGCCAAGAATTTCATCATTTCAATCAAAAAATAAAAAAGGAAATTTAAAATAGAGTTATATTAAAATGGAAAGAGTGCCAATGACAAAACATTACAAAGATGGGTCTTGGAGAGTCAAAAATCAAATCAATGTCTTTACAAAGATATTTTCATGAAGATCAATGTCATTTGCATGCCAAGACCAAAGAGAAGCCACTCAAAGCAAATTAGTTGAGTTAGTGTGCGATTTGGGTGAAGTTGGAAGTAACTTGGCCGGCGCAGCGCAATGGGAGAAGTTGCACAGTGTAATTTTGAACAGGCGCGACGCACTGGGACGGCGCGGCGCGTTGGGCAAGCTGCGTGGCGCACTCAGCTGTCTGGCCCGAAAAATGCCATAACGGCCTCCAAATGCCAAAATCGTGCCATTTTCTCTTGAATTCAAGTAGGTTGAGCTCCTCCTTTGTTGTTCACACATTCAAGGTTATGGTGTATGTTATGGTTGATGTGTTGAGCTTCCAAATAAATGATCAAACCCTATCATTTTGAATTCTTCACATATAAGCTGCTGCCTAGGGTTTCAAAACTTGTTTGCCACCAAGGTTACTCTTTTCCATTATTTCTTTTATCCTTGATTCCCTTTGTTCCTTGACTCCATTGTTCCCCATCCCCTAAAATTACTAAACCCCTATCCCAAATTCCCTTTCCCAAACTTTTAAATGTGAAAACCCTAAACCCTATTCCCACACCTAAATCCTAAACCCCCTCCCATATTTCCCAAACAAATCTCTCCCAATAATTCCTAATCCCTTAATATTATTTCCCCTTCCTAACAGTCCCTGTTTCATTTGTTTTCCCCTTTGGTGGCAGAGTTTGCACACATCACTAAAAGAGCAGTCCAAACAGTTTTCATACACCAGCATCTTTTTCTCCAAGGTAGTTTGAAAAATAGCAGTCATGGCATCTGAGCATTCATCTGATTATGAAATGGAAACCCAAAGTGACTCTCCCATGGAGGAACATGCACCCCGGAGGCCTCATAGAGGAGGAAGACATATCAGAGAAGAACCAGTCACCCTCAATGAATTACAGGCCTGCCCTCTTGCCATGTTTTGTTTTCAGCATCAGTCATGCTATGAGTTTTGTGAAAAGGTGGCTAATGTTCAATTTCATCATGAGTTGGCTTGTCTATTTGTGCTGCATTTACATGGAGATCAGGCTACCTTAGCCGGTGTCACCTTCACACTTACACCATAATCTGTCTCACTAGCAACCGGCATACCAAACATTAGGGAACCATGGACCAACAGGAAGAAGATTGATCGGCAACATTATGAGCCATACATTAAAACCGGTTTCTTGAGGTAGCTCAAGAGAGTGTTTCCATTCCGATATCTGAAAGATGAATATGCTCCACTAATGAAATTGATCATGAAGTATTTCAGCTGTGAGGGACGGTTCTCTCGTCTCTATGCTTATCACATCAGTTTGCTCATGCATTTCACCAGGGTACGGATGATGAACATTCTGTATTTCATTTTCCGGAACATAGAGAGGATGACCACACTTGTGCAGCACAAAACCCCTCAGCAACAACTTAACAGTGTTTATCATTTTGCTCTTATTAAGATTTTGGTGGTTCATCAGCTTGGATTACAGGGCATCACTTGGGATGATTTCATCTCTCGTGACTTCTTTAGAGCTTCACAGGGATTATCAGAGGTCAAGCATGAGACAAGTGGACCTTCTCATCAGTATGAGTGCCATGAGACCGCTAGTGTGCCGGTATTCATCACATATCAGAGGGGCACCAGAAATTTGTTTGCAGCAACAAAGCGAGTGTTATCTCCACCCGGTGTGGAAGGGGCCTTACTTCCGACATCAGCACCACAGGTACAGGACAAAGGTAAGAGGCCAATGTAGGATGAGGGGCCTTCAGGTGAACAAGAAACCGACTTCATTCTCATTCATGATGATGATACAGATACGGGCCGGCAAAGTTCCAAGCTTAGGGAGATCATCTAGGAGCAGCAAACAGAGATCCAAGCCATATCCCTTGACTTGGAGAGAGATAAGTGGACCATGAAGTATTTGGAGCAGAGGAAAAAACAGCTTGAAGATCAGCAAGCAATCATGGAGTTACAAAACATCCGCGAGAATCGCCAAGCTGCACAAAGAATAAGAATTGAGCTCACGTCATTGGAGCAAGAGATTAATGAGGATCGGGGGTCTAATCTCGAGAGAATCAACATCCACTTGGAGAGACTGCTGGACAAGGCTGATAAGGATCATGCATTGCTGAGACAAATGGCTTTCCACTACATGGCATGGAACAAGGTTTGCAAGGCAAGAATCAGGAATTTAAAGGCAAAATTGAGGAAGGCAATAAGGAAGCAAAAGAGGCAAAGGGAGCTTGATCGTATTCAGATATTGGCCAAAGCCTCTTTAGCCTAGCATGACACTTAATGAAGAAGCTCCAACCCAAATTTCGAGAAATTTGGGACATTTTTGGCATTTTGACAAATTTTAGCACAAAAAACAGGGTTTTTCTCCCTATGCGCCGCGCCACGTGGCGCGCGCTTTTGCTAGGGAGCTCCAAATTACAAAAAGTTTGCATCATTGGATTTGGCATGAAAAATCATGACTACTAGTGCATGGCCAAGAAGTTTGGGCAAGTTTTGAGTCCTCATGAGGTCAAAAACACTCAAAAAATGACCTCACTGCCCCTATTTTGACACACAGGAAGCAGTCTTGGGAGATTGAAGTTTTGGAGGGGCAAATGGGCACCAAATTCAGAAATTCCACTTGGGTTGTAAAGTAGTCAGACAGGGCTTTCCAAAAAGCACACTTTGGCTCAATTTCTGACTTCAGGAAGTACCTCAAACTCAGCCTCAAAGTGGCGCGACACATAGAGGATTTGGCGCAGCACATAGAGGATTTTTGCTCAATTTTTCACCTTCTAGCTCAGAAATTCGTCCAATTTGACTAGTTTTGCTTTTTGATGTAATTTTTGATATATCTTGATGTAATTGGATAAAAATGATGTAATTTTGGCACTTATTTACTTGTTCTAGAGGATTCATTCACTAAAAATTGAAAATTTAATGAATGAATCAGTTTCCTACCTTATAGAGGCAAGTTGTTTTAATTGCCTAGATTTTAGTGCTTTGTTTAGAATTGGTTGAAATAGCTCCTATAATGATGAGATCGACCCCTACAGGCAAGGGAATGGGTTGGGCTAGTCTATATCATGTAATTTCTAAGTCATTTTCAGGGTTGGACACTAGGGATTGCTTTGGCATATCATTGTACATTCTATCTCTGCATTTTTGGCTAAGGAAAGACCAAGGTTTTGCAGCACTGTTTGGGATCCATGTGGCTTTATGTTTTGATGGTGTTCTTCTCTAAGTAATTGTAAGTTCATTAGTGTTATGTGTATCATTTTCCTGTCTCTTCTTCTGAATTTGAACAAATGAGTGATTAAGGTAGAATACATTAACTACTATTCTCTGCCTTTGAATTTGTTTAAATTTCCATGTTTTCATTTGTTTAAGAAGAATTATTGAGACTCTCTTGCTCTCCTTAGCTCCTCACCAGTCTGATCTATCCATTCACTCAATTTAAAGCATCAAAACAATTGCCTTCCTTGCCCCAAGCAGAACTCTGCAGAAATTGTGCCTCATCCCCCAGCCCAATTTGCCTGTCCCTGTTTCCAGCACAAAACCCCCAAAAACTTAAATCAAATCCTTTGCACTTCATACCTAGCCTAAAATTAGTTTGTTTTTCAGTCATCTCCAGCCCCATTGATTATCTTTCGCTGAGATTGACCCGGAGAGAGCCCTCTCCTATCCTCGCAGGGCTAGCTACAAGGCTGAGCGTGGTTTGATGTGGACCTAGAACCTTGTCTTTTCAGCTTGAGGCAAATCTAAGCTCTAACATAGTGGCGACCATGCTGGGAAAGAAAATGGTTTGCTTGTTGATATCATTTGTTTTATAAGCTACAGATGGAGCATGAAGTTATGCCAGGAAGACTTCGAAACGATTTTACTTTGCATTAGCGCAAGTAGATAAAAGCTGCTTCAGTCAATCTCCGGTCTAGCTTGTAATCGTGACACTTGACCTGTAAATCGCCCCAGTACATTTGAGAATTCTAAGCTTTTGGATGATAAGTTTATAATTTGAAAGGCTGAACAAGTTGTTTATGTCCCTTTGATTTCTTGAAAAGAACACGCTAGCTTCAAAGAGATATACCAGAGCTAATCCAGATCCAAATCCTCCCCCTTTCTACGAAAATCCCAATCTGATTTCAAGAATTGTTCGTCAAGAGAGCTCTGTGACTCCCGTGTTTAAATATCGTTCATGTCCTACAATTTTTAAGTATCTTGAAGAGCTTGATTTTTATGAAAAGTTTGAATTGTCATTGTTTAAAACCAAATCCGAAAACGCTCTTGAGTCGATCGTCCTGAATCCAGACTTTCTTGCTGCTCTAGAAATTGAAAAATCCAATAAGTCCATTGAGAATTTCATTCTAAGATAGCTCCAAACTGACATTGAGGCTGCAAATATCATTGATTTCCTAGAAGCTGCATCTGCAACTCTTGGAGTTGCCGCAACTCCATCTAGCTCAAGGGTTCCCACTGAACTGCCTTTCATTCCCTTAATCCCTGTGCAGCCAATTGTTACATATCAAAGGTCTGAACTAAATTCGCCTCCAGCTACTCCTTCTACGTCCAAAATTGCTTCACCTCCGCATACACCTCCTCATACACCTCACACATCAGCTGCACCTTCTCCCCCAACATCTCCAAGGCCGATTGCAAATCCACCAAGAGCAATGGCTGCTCGGTTTGCACCTCTCGCGCTGCCTCAAGTTTTGGGTGACATGCCTGCAGATTATCAGAGTAAAATTCCTTTGTTTGATGGCACTCCTCAAAGTACCATGGCTCAGCAACATGTGGACAAGATGACGGATTTCTTTGAGCTTCATGAGATTGATGCAGAAAACGTGACCATGAGATTATTCGTGCAGACTTTTGCGGGTGAGGTGAGAAAATGGTTCAGAGCTTTGACAGCTAGAAGTATTCCCACATTAGAAGAGCTTCAAAGGCAGTTCTTGGATCGCTGGGAAGTCAAGAAAGATCCTCTTCAGATCACTTCTGAATATACCAAGATCAAGCGGAATGTTGGTGAGTATGTACAAGACTATTGTATTAGATTTAATGCGGTTTATAATGCGATTCCTGATGATTTAAGGCCAACTAGAAAGTCAGCTTTGCTTAAGTTCCTGGATGGTTTTGATCCGGACATGGCTTATCAATTAAGAGAGAGAGATACAGCTGCCTTAGAAGAAATGCAGAAAATCGCCGTTAGTGTTGAGGCAAATTATAATGACAAGAGAGCTAGATTGAAAACCGAGAAGAGAGTTTCAACAAAGGAAGAAGATTCTACCTCAGATTAGGTGCTTCGCAAGGTAGAAAAGATGATTGAAAGGTTAACACTTGATAAGCCTGAACCGCAGATCTGGAATCCTAATTTCCGTGGACAACAGCAACCTCAATTCAGGATCAAACAGCGTGAGCAGCGAGCACAAGAAACGGCATCACAATAGTAGCAAGTAAAGACACCTCTTTAGCAGAATTTTGTTGGTCCCGAATCTGATGATGAAGACCATGTAATAGGAGAAGAAAATCACTTCTTTACTCCTGATGATATGCCCACCTTTATCATTGAAGATGATGAGTATGCAGAAAGTTCAGTTGTACAGCAGGATGCAAATTTTATCTTGGCGAATGACACAGCTCTTGAAGAGGAGTCGGATGAGTATCAGAGAGGTTATATGCATGCTTTGTCTGCCCAGCAGTGTCAGTATTCACTAAGAAACAGAAATGTCCCCATCAATCCAATCCAGAAGAGAAAGGAAGTTCCAGCATCAAAGAATGAGCCACCTGTTGCACCAAATAAAGGAAAAGAAGTTGTTGATCCTACTCCTAGCAAATCTCCATCAGCAAATGAACGAGTCAATCAGCCAATTGTATCAAAAGATAAAGCTGAGAAGAAGGAGGTTCCAGCCAAAGAGGTAGAAAAGACTTCTACTTTTAGTTTAGAAAATGAAATTTCTAAATTGAAGGTATCCATTCCCTTGACTGAACTGATGAGGAACAGCAATTATAGAGGTCAGGTTTCCAAAATTTTGAACTTTGATCCAATGTCTAAAATGGTGAGTGTGGAAGATGATCAACCGGAGCTGATTTTTGGACCAGCGTTGAATGATGAGTCTCCATACAGTGATGTGCCTCCTTTTTATATCAGTTTGAGAGTGCATGAGTTTGTGTAGCATAATGCTATGTTTGATTCCGGCGCCTCCGACAATCTTATGCCGAAGGCTATCATGGAGAAGTTGGGTTTGGACATCACTAGGAAATACCATGATCTTTATTCATTTGATTCTAGCAGAGTGAGATGTATTGGGCTTATTAAAGACTTGGTGATCAGTTTGTATCAGATTCCGGCCAAAAATGTTTTGATGGATGTGGTGGTGGCAGATATACCTCCTAGGTTTGGAATGATTCTTTCCAGATCTTGAGGAGAAAAATATGCAACTTGATTTCTCCTACGCAATGATTCCTGTGTTTGGCCAAATGAGAAAACTTTATCGGGAACAGAAAATGAAATACATGATTACAAGCAAGGAGAAACCAATTAATCATCCGATTAATTATGTACATACAGATTTAGAGTCTTTTGTTTTGTATTTAGATAGTTTCAATGAGATTGATAGTCAGTTAGTTGCAGCAGATGATATTCCAGAAATAGCAGAGAATTTCAGAGAAGTTTTGAAGAAAGAAAGTCAAGAACAGGGCAATACCATTCAGTAATCAGAAAAGGATAATGGACAGCGAGCAGGAAAAACAAAGGTGACATAGTTTCAACACTTGGAAGAGGAGGAAGATGGCCTGTGGACCATGGATTTCGATGGAGCAGTGGGAAATGATGGTGCTGGAATTGGAATTTGGGTACGCAATCCTTTTTCTGCTCCAAACAAAGTGCCTAGTAATGTGCGGGTATGTTCTTATAAACTTGCTTTTGATTGCTCAAACAATGAGGCTGAGTATGAGGCTTTGATCATTGGCCTAAAAATCCTAAGAAAGCTGCATGCAAAGAGGATTGATGTATATGGCGACTCTGAATTGGTGATTAATCAAGTTAAAGGCGAATATCAAGCAAAACATCCTCAGATGTGGGCATACCGGAATGCTGTGCTAGACATCTTGAAGCTGTTTTCTGATTATACCTTGACGTGTGTGCCTCGCATTCAAAATAGTATTGCTGATGCACTTGCTAAGGCAGCAAGTAATTTGAAGATTCCTATGAACTCAAGTAATAAATTTGAAATCCATGTGAAACATCATCTATATATCCCGGACAATCAGAGATGTTGGGAAGTTTTCCAAGATGATGAGGAGATTGATGGTTTTCTGCAAAACAAAGGAAAGTTCAAAGATACCTCAATTGATGTAGAACATGATGATGGTAAAGATGATGTGCAAATCAATCAAATGGAAGTGTTGCAGCTCAAGGATAATGTGATTCCTAAAGGCTTGATACCTTTATAAGAACTTTTTGATCATGATGACGTAGCCCACAAACCAACATTGTAGCCAACAGAGAAGGGAGTCGAAGAGGTGAATATTGGAACAGCTGAGCATTGGAAGATGGTAAAGCTGTCCAAAGTATTGCCACAAAAGGTAAAGGCCAAATATATCAGTTTGTTGTCATCCTTTGTTGATGTGTTTGCTTGGGACTATTCTGATTTGAAAACATATGGCACCAATATAATTCAGCGCACAACTCCTATTAAGCCTAATCAAAAACCTTTCAGACAGAAGTTAAGAAGGCTTAATCCAAAATTGCTGCCATCGATTGAGAAGGAGGTAAACAGGTTGTACAAATCAGGAATCATTGTTCCCATCCGATTTTCAGATTGGATATCTAATTTGGTGCCCGTACGAAAGAATACAGGTGGGATTCGTTTGTGCATTGGTTTTCAGAATCTCAACAAAGTTTCATTTAAAGATAATTATCCACTGCCAAAAATGGATCACATACTTCAGTGAGTAGTTGGAGCATATTGCATGTCACTACTCGATGGTTATTCCAGATATAACAAAATTTTAGTCCATGAAGATGACAGAGACAAAACAACATTCACCACTCCATGGGGGAATTTTCATTATGCTAAAATGCCTTTGGGTTTGAAGAACGCGGGTGCCACTTTTCAGCGGGCAATGGACTTGGCTTTCACCAATGAAAATGATGTTTTTTTGGTTGTGTACCTTGATGATTTGACCGTGTTTTCCAGATCAGATGAAGAACACTTATATCATTTAAAAATTGTCTTTCAAAAGTGCAGAAAATATGGTGTGTCGTTGAATCCAAAGAAGAGCTTGTTTGCCATGGATGAAGGCAAACTACTTGGGCACATTATCTCAAAGGATGGCATTCGTATTGATCCAGCATGTGTGGAAGCGATTTAGAAAATTCACCTGCCCCGGAATAAGACGGAGATTCAATCGTTTAATGGTAAGATGAATTTTCTGCGCCGCTTTGTTCCTAATCTTGCTGAACATCTAAGAGAGATTGCAAACATGCTTAAGAAGGATAGCCAAGTGACGTGGACGGAAGAGGCTGTAAAATATTTCAATTTAGTAAAATTGGCTCTTTCTTCAGCCCTGGTTCTAATCAACCTGGATTATAGTCAGGATTTTATATTGTTTTCATTTGCTTCGGAGCATACTATGGCAGCTGTATTAATGCAGAAAAAATATGAGCATGAAAAACCCATTGCTTTTTTCAGCCGGACTATAAGAGATGCTTCTTTGAAATACAACATTATTGAAAAGCAAGGCCTTGCACTTGTAAAAGCACTAAAAGATTTCCGTGTGTACATTCTGCTTTCCCATATTTTAGCTTATGTTCCTAACGCTGCTGTCAAAGATGTTTTGGTCCAAACAGATCCTGAAGGAAGACGTGGCAAGTGGATTGCAGCTTTGCCAATACCTGCTTGGATTGGCAAAGTTAATGGCTGAATCAAATCTGCACGTCTTAGACATAAATCTGATTGTTGCTATGTCCGATGAAAATGAGAAAGGTCTGACAATTCAGGTAGCTGAAATCTTTATTCTTTCTCCATGGTATTCAGATATCAAATATGTGCTTCAGAATTTTTTCTCGCCACTTGGTATGGCTAGAAAGAAAGTTAGAACTCTTAAGTTAAAGGCTGCTAAGTTTTGTATTTTGAATTCTGCACTTTATTGGAAAGATCCTGGTGGTGTTTTTTTAAATTGTTTGGTAGAAGAAGAAGCGAAGCAGGTCATGGAAGATTTCCATAAAGGAGATTGTGGTGGTCACCTGTTTTGGAAAACAACGGCAAATAAAATTCTGAGAGCTGTATACTATTGGCCGACATTGTTTGCTGATGTGTTCAAAACTGTCAAGAGCTGTCATAACTGTCAGATTTTTGAAGGAAAGCAGAAATTATAGCCTTTGTCACTTAAGCCCATTGAGGTGAGTGCTCATTTTCAGCAGTGGGGGTTGGATTTCATTGGTGAAATTCATCCTGCTTCTTCAGGTCAGCATAGATGGATCCTCACGGCGACAGATTATTTCACGAAGTGGATTGAAGCAATTCCCACTAGGCAAGCTACGGATGCGGTAATAATTTCATTCCTTGAGAATAATATTTTGTCTGTGGGAAGTATGGTTCCGAAAGCAAGCGACTTCGGCCAGTTCAGGCTCAATCCCTCGAGCAATTCCCACTAGGCAAGCTACGAATGCAGTAATAATTTCATTCCTTGAGAATAATATTTTGTCTCGTTTTGGTTGCCCGAATAAGTTAATCACTGATAACGCAGCAGCTTTCAATTCAAAACGGATGGTTGAGTTTTGTAATAAATATCACATTACTTTGGGGCACTCAACCGCCTACCATCCACAAGGCAATGGATTGGCGGAGTCTTCCAAAAAATCTTTGGTTAATATCATTAAGAAGATGCTGGAAATAAACAAGAAGAGTTGGCATAAGAAGTTGGTCCATGCACTTTGGGCAGATCGAGTGAGTCAAAAGAAATCCATTGGTATGTCCCCCTTTGAGCTAGTTTATGGAGTTGATACAGTGTTTCCTACCTCTCTCGCAGCTCCGGTAGTCAAACTTCTTCAGGAGGCTGGTAGTGAAGATGATCCAATGCAGAGAATACTAAACCAAATAATCCACTTGCAGCAGACACGGGAAGATGTTTTTCGAAACACGTTCAAGTTGTAGGAGAGAATTAAGAAGATTTATGATAGAAAAGGAAAGGCAGACAGATTTCAGTTGGATGATGTAGTGCTAAAGTTGGATGCAAGGAATGAGGAAAAGGGCAAGCACAGTAAGTTTGAAAATCTCTGGAAAGGTCCTTTTAAGATCGCAGCATATTGAGGTCAGAATGCCTTTCTTTTGAAGGAGATGAATGGGGAAGATTGTCCAGGAGGGCCGGTCAATGGTCGGCTGCTCAAGCGGTATCATTTCTAAGTTATTTCTGCTGTTAACATTGTCATTGTAAATACCATTTTATTTCAGTTTCATTGCAAGTGTGTATTGTGATTTTTTCTTCAGTCTGGGGCCCGAAGTGAAGGCTATAATTCTGAAGAAAGATTTCAGTTTTGAGTTCAGTTTGTCGAGTCAGTTTTTTAGTCATTTCAGTTTCATCATCAAGTCGTTTTGGGTTAGGGTTCAGTCAATAAATGTGTCAAAGTCTTGTGTTGTTTGTCGAAATAATGACTCCATAGCTCAATGGACGAAGGCACTATCTATCTCTTCCAGAGATCTGCCGTTCTTGGCACCTCCAAGGAGCTACCATCCCCATTGGAGCCAATGTTAGAGTCGGTCTTTACATCCCTCTGTCAGAGATCATTTCTCTTATTGCATTTCATTTTTAGGTGTCCCATCCTGCTCGATCACCTGCATTCCATTTAGGAGCATGCCATAATCTGATGGAAGGGCTTTGTCATTCATTCCCCTCATGTCTTGTACCTGCTGGCTTAGGTCTTTTTGTCAATGTTTATTAAAGTCCATGACAGTCAATGTTTGATCTTTTAATGGGCAAAGAGTCATGTCAATCTTAGGTCTAGGGTTTCACAAATTGAGTCATTAAAGTGTCCAAATGCCAGCAGGCCAGAGGGAGGTTCTACACATGTTTTTTATTTCGCAAATTTCATCATCATATCGATGGATTATGACTGTTCTTCAAAACTCTGTTTTGAAGAAAAGTCAACATTTTGTCTTTTGTAACATTTTCTAAAGGTTCTTCAGTTATTGAATTCTTCAGGCGCAGCCCTGGTCTCCTTTGCCAAATTCCATGTCAGCTATCCCTGCAAAAAATTGCCAAGAATTTCATCATTTCAGTCAAAAAATCAAAAAGGAAATTTAAAACAGAGTTATATTAAAATGGAAAAAGTGCCAATGCCAAAACATTACAAAGATGGGTCTTGGAGAGTCAAAAATCAAATCAATGTCTTTATAAAGATATTTTCATGAAGATCAATGTCATTTGCATGCCAAGATCAAAGAGAAGCCACTCAAAGCAAATTAGTTGAGTTAGTTTGCAATTTGGGTGAAGTTGGAAGTAACTTGGCCAGCGCGGCGCATAGAGCAGGTGGTGCGGCGCACCGGGAGAAGTTGCACAGTGTAATTTTGAACGGGCGCAACGCACTGGGACGGCGCGACGCATTGGGCACACTGCACGACGCACTCAACTGTCTGGCCCGAAAAATTCCATAACGGCCTCCAAACGCCAAAATCGTGCCATTTTCTCTTGAATTCAAGTAGGTTGAGCTCCTCCTTCGCTGTTCACACATTCAAGGTTATGGTGTATGTTATGGTTGATGTGTTGAGCTTCCAAATAAATGATCAAACCCTATCATTTTGAATTCTTCACATATAAGCTGCTGCCTAGGGTTTCAAAACTTGTTTGCCACCAAGGTTACTCTTTTCCATTATTTCTTTTATCCTTGATTCCCTTTGTTCCTTGACTCCATTGTTCCCCATCCCCTAAAATTACTAAACCCCTATCCCAAATTCCCTTTCCCAAACTTTTAAATGTGAAAACCCTAAACCCTATTCCCACACCTAAATCCTAAATCCCCTCCCATATTTCCCAAACAAATCTCTCCCAATAATTCCTAATCCCTTAATATTATTTCCCCTTCCTAACAGTCCCTGTTTCATTTGTTTTCCCCTTTGGTGGCAGAGTTTGCACACATCACTAAAAGAGCAGTCCAAACAGTTTTCATACAAAAGCATCTTTTTCTCCAAGGTAGTTTGAAAAAAAGCAGTTATGGCATCTAAGCATTCATCTGATTAGGAAATGGAAACCCAAAGTGACTCTCCCATGGAGGAACATGCACCCCAGAGGCCTGATAGAGGAGGAAGACATATCAGAGAAGAACCAGTCACCCTCACTGAATTACAAGCCTGCCCTCTTGCCATGTTTTGTTTTCAGCATCAATCATGCTATGAGTTTTGTGAAAAGGTGGCTAATGTTCAATTTCATCATGAGTTGGCTCGTCTATTTGTGCTGCATTTACATGGAGATCAGGCTACCTTAGCCGGTGTCACCTTCACACTTACACCAGAATCTATCTCACTAGCAACCGGCATACCAAACATTGGGGAACCATGGACCAAGAGGAAGAAGATTGATCGGCAACATTATGAGCCATACATTAAAACCGGTTTCTTGAGGCAGCTCAAGAGAGTGTTTCCATTCCGATATCTGAAAGATGAATATGCTCCACTAATGAAATTTCTCATGAAGTATTTCAGCTGTGAGGGATGGTTCTCTCGTCTATATTCTTATCACATCAGGTTGATCATGCATTTCACCAGGGTACGGATGATGAACATTCTGTATTTCATTTGCCGAAACATAGAGAGGATGACCACACTTGTGCAGCACAAAACCCCTCAGCAGCAACTTACCAGCGTTTATCATTTTGCTCTTATTAAGATTTTGGTGGTTCATCAGCTTGGATTACAGGGCATCACTTGGGATGATTTCATCTCTTGTGACTTCTTCAAAGCTTCACAGGGATTATCAGAGGTCAAGCATGAGATAGGTGGACCTTCTCATCAATATGAGCGCCATGAGACCGCCAGTGTGCCGGTATTCATCACATATCAGAGGGGCACCAGACATTTGTTTGCAGCAACAAAGCGAGTGTTATCTCCACCCGGTGTGGAAGGGGCCTCGCTTCCGACATCAGCACCATAGGTACAGGACAAAGGCAAGAGGCCAATGCAGGATGAGGGGCGTTCAGGTAAACAAGAGACTAACTTCATTCTCATTCATGGTGATGATACAGACACGGGCCCACAAAGTGCCAAGCTTAGGGAGATCATCCAGGAGCAGCAAACAGAGATCCAAGCCTTATCCCTTGACTTGGAGAGAGATAAGTGGACCATGAAGTATTTGGAGCAGAGGAACAAACAACTTGAAGATCAGCAAGCAATCATAGAGTTACAAAACATCCGCGAGAATCGCAAGCTGCACAAAGAAGAAGAATTGAGCTCGCGTCATTGGAGCAAGAGATTAATAAGGATCGGGAGTCTAATCTCAAGAGAATCAACATCCACTTGGAGAGACTACTGGACAAGGCTGATAAGGGTCATGCATTGCTGAGACACATGGATTTCCACTACATGGCACGGAACAAGGTCTGCAAGGCACGAATCAGGAATTTAAAGGCAAAATTGAGGAAGGCAATAAGGAAGCAAAAGAGGCAAAGGGAGCTTGATCGTCTTTAGATGTTGGCCGAAGCCTCTTTATCCCAACATGAAACTTAATGAAGAAGGTCTAGCCTAGATTTTGAGAAATTTGGGGCATTTTTGGCATTTTGACAAATTTTGGCACAAAAAACAGGGTTTTTCTCCCTATGCGCCGCACCACGTGGCGCGCGCTTTTGCTAAGGAGCTCCAAATTGCAAAAAGTTTACATCATTGGATTTGGCATGAAAAATCATGACTTTTGATGCATGGCCAAGAAGTTTGGGCAGTTTTTGAGTCCTCAGGAGGTCAAAAACACTTAAAAAATGACCTCACTGCCCCTATTTTGACACACAGGAAGCAGTCTTGGGAGATTGAAGTTTTGGAGGGGCAAATGCGCACCAAATTTAGGAATTCCACTTGGGTTGTAAAGTAGACAGGCAGGGCTTTCCAACAAGCACACTTGGGCTCAATTTCGACTTTAGGAAGTGCCTCAAACTCAGCCTCAAATTTGTGCAACGCATAGAGGATTTGGTGCGGCGCATAGAGGATTTTTGCTCAATTTTTCACCTTCCAGCTCAGAAATTCAGCCAGTTTGACTAGTTTTGCTTTTTGATGTAATTTTTTTATCTATCTTGATGTAATTGGATAAACATGATGTAATTTTGGCACTTATTTACTTGTTCTAGATGATTCATTCACTAAGAAGTGAAAATTGAATGAATGAATCAGTTTCCTACCTTATAGAGGCAAGTTGTTTTGATTGCCTAGATTTTAGTGCTTTGTTTAGAATTGGTTGAAACAGCTCCTAGAATGATGAGTTCGACCCCTAGAGGCAAGGGAATGGGCTGGGCTAGTCTATATCATGTAATTTCTAAGTCATTTTCAGGGTTGGACACTAGGGATTGCTTTGGAATATCATTGTACATTCTATCTCTGCATTTTTGGCTAAGGAAAGACCAGGGTTTTGCAGCACTATTTGGGATCCATGTGGCTTTATGTTTTGATGGTGTTCTTCTCTAAGTAATTGTAAGTTCATTAGTGTTATGTGTATCATTTTCCTGTCTCTTCTTCTGAATTTCAACAAATGAGTGATTAAGGTAGAATCCATTAACTGATATGCTCTGCCTTTGAATTTGTTTAAATTTCCATGTTTTCATCTGTTTAAGAAGAATTCTTGAGACTCTCTTGCTCTCCTTAGCTCCTCACCAGTCTGATCTATCAATTCACTCAATTTAAAGCATCAAAACGATTGCCTTCCTTGCCCCAATCAGAACTTTGCAGAAACTATGCCTCATCCCGAGCCCAATTTTCCTTTCCCTGTTTCCAACACAAAACCCCCAAAAACTTAAATCAAATCCTTTGCACTTCATATCTAGCCTAAAATTAGTTTTTTTTTTTTTTTTTTTTTTTTTTTTTT